>JAHLJT010008756.1:133794340-134259452 GCA_031308135.1 Acheta domesticus | reverse complement strand
CGGGGGAGACGACGGTGTCGGGCTGGGCGACGGTGAGGTCGGAGCGACGGTGAGGGCGGGGCGACGGTGAGGGCGGGGCGACGGTGCGGGCGGGGCCGACGGTGAGGGCGGGGCGACGGTGAGGGCGGAGCGACGGTGAGGGCGGGGCGACGGTGAGGGCGGGGCGACGGTGCGGGCGGGGCGACGGTGAGGGCGGGGCGACGGTGAGGGCCGGGGCGACGGTGAGGGCGGGGCGACGGTGAGGGCGAGGCGACGGTGAGGGCGGGGCGACGGTGAGGGCGGGGCGACGGTGAGGGCGGGGCGACGGTGAGGGCGGGGCGACGGTGAGGGCGGGGCGACGGTGAGGGCGGGGCGACGGTGAGGGCGGGGCGACGGTGAGGGCGGGGCGACGGTGAGGGCGGGGCGACGGTGAGGGCGGAGCGGGCGGGACAGGGCGGGCCGTGGCGTGGAGAGGCGGAAGGAGTGGAGAGGGTGGGGCGGGCGTAAAGGTGGAGGGGGAGGGGAAACGGGGCGGGGTGGGGAGGGGCGGGCGGGGAAGGGGGAGGGGCGAGGCGGGGGAGGGGCGGGGCAGAGCGGGACAGGGCGGGGCAGAGCGGGACAGGGCGGGGCAGGCGGGGCAGAGAGGGACAGGGCGGGGGGTGCGGGGCGGGCGGGGGCGGACGCAGGTGCACGCGTCTGGAGCGGGGCCGCTTGTTTGGGCAAGGCGCGCGAAGCGGAGCGTTTTAAATGCCCGCGCCCGCCGTTCGTCTTCCTGACCCCACCAAGTCACCCACCCGCGGCCCTGCGCCTGCACACGCTCGCACTTCCACACACAATTGACGTCAAAGACTTCGGACGTCCCGGCTACCGGACGGCATGGGCCAGCGCAATAGCTGCTGTCGCTGCAGTGTCTCGCACTGCGAGACCCTAGGGTTCCCCTCACGACGGTCGCGAATTTTGGATACTACCTAGAGAGCGAGATCGAATTAGGTCACTAGCGAGCTTACCACTGCATAGCGTACAGCAATCGACAGAAATACAAATCTTCTGCGTCTGAGCAGATGCTCAAAAGTGACGGGATACTCAAACTGCGCATGCGCTAATAGATCGGTGAAACTGTAATGCTACTCCTGCTTAAACTTCATACTGCCTGGAGGAGAATTCTAGCGGTTGGATGCTCTGATATGTAGCTTTCGGTTGTCTCTCCCACTAGATTCAGGCGAATGCCGGAGCAGGATCCTATCAAATGGGCAAAGGAGCGCACACGATATTTCCTTGAACATCCTTGTCTTTACGCTCTCCCCTATCACGCACACAGACACACACAAGTACTACACATGTCAGCGGTCGAGTGAACTTAAAGCTTGTTTTGCAGACGAAAATACTTCAAGGGAGCGAAATCTCTGCAAGCCGACGTGTGGGGCGATGCCAGATCTCATTTTCTGGCAAAGGACCGCCGTCCCCCAGGTTATAGCTTACACTACCCTTACGGGACAAGTAGCCACAGCTGTTGACGCGTCCAGAAACAATGTAATCAAACGCGCACACACACACACACACACACACATTCTCAGTCAATGTACTGAATATCGTAAGAATGCTTTGGAAGGAATAGAAAAATACGGTCTATTTCATTTTGATATGGCCTTGACTGAAAACTTACAAATCTAACTTACTTTATTAACATGCGGAGCTCGTAAATGGCTACTAAGAATACACCGTCCCACAGGAAGACCGACGTAATCACGAGAAAACAAACTATTCAGAGAGTGCCGAAGGACATGTACGTCGTCGAATTAAACCATTCAAGTACTTAAGATATTCCTCCTCTAAAAGCTGTTATTGTCGGAGACACTCTACCAGCAATACACCAAGGAATACACCAAGCAAATCTTTTTAACGCTATACCCAATTGGTTCGTTTTGCAGATGACAAAGTCCTATTGGATAAGCATTTAACAGAACCCGCACCACAGTAAACTCGCTAACACACTTTATTAGCTATTTCGATTCCCGAATGAAAGTCTGTTGGGAAAGCAATCCACTCTAGACAGCACACATTAAACTACTTGCTACGCGCAAGTAGCTTTCTCTCTTGGCCACTACGAGTCCATAAATTTACGACGGAAGTAGGTCTTGCAATTTTACTTTTCAAATTTACACAATTCCGCTACATTTTGAAATTTGCCGAAACGCATCCCAAATGAATTAATTTTCTGACTGTTCTCTGAATTTCTACTTTCTAAGTTTTGTAACATTTAATATCCCGAGATATTTAAATTTTGCTAATTAATTTCTAACGCAAAAACCAATATACTTGTTCATGAAATGTTTTCACATAAGTCCCTTTGGAATTTTATTTTATACGAAGAAAAATATTCAAGATAATTAATTTTTCTTCAACAAACATTTAAAAACTAATCCTCTCGATAAATCGAAACCAATTTTACAATTCCCGAACGGCCACAAAGAATAAACTTTTAACAACTAGACACAATTATAGTGATGAATATAAACCATATTTGATATTCTCTAATTATTCTAAATTTTTTTCCACTTTGAATTTGTTCTAATTACGAGACATATAACAGGATTATGATGTCTGAAACCACTTAATTTATACTGAATGAAAATACAATTAGAAGTTGAAGTACAAGTAACACTATAACTGTCAGAGATCATCATTAACCTCCGCTGTTAGATCATAAACATTGACATTGCCATCCGGAGATAAATAAGCATGAAATATTACCAAGTTCAACACAATAAGAAGTGTGGAGAGAGATTGTACACAACAGAGAGCTAGAGCACTTTCGCTCTCAGCGAGAAAAGCATCTGAAATCCTACCGAGAGTCAACGGGTGCTTGATCTTAGCACAAATACCAAGCACTGCAAAAACACAATAAGTTCCCAACATCAATTAGCGAAGCCAATTGCCTAGACAATAGCAGTAATGGCCGATAACGTCGTAACGCACAGGGCATGGCAACAAGGACGTGGCGAAATGTAATCGCACCGCAACCAGCCTCCTTGACATAATGTATTACAGGGAAGACGACGTAAACGTCACGAAGCAGGACGATGAAAAAAAAGCCTTTTCCAAAGAACAATGGACACAAGAAGATAAACGACGAGCAATTTGAGAGAAATGGCAAAAAGTGTAGAAGACGCATACACTCGCATTTAAACGTGAATTACAGAAGGAAAGGAAAAGCAAAGATGAAAAATATCATGACGAACGTCGCTGCATCGAGGGGTTGGTGTAATAAACAGCACGCAATAACCCGCGTATGATGCGAGCAGCTTATGCTCAGTACACAGAATAGCGCGAAAGCTACAACGCTGTTGAGGTGACGCAATGCTGCACTTTCATCTGGCAAGAACGAGTCTCCAGGGCAATAAGACACAAACGCACGCTGAAAATAAGATTAACAGATGTGCGATTTTCAAGGTTTATTTTCCTCTATCTCAAATAATAGTTTTTCAATTGAATAATTTTACGTTTTTCCTATCTGTTTGAAATGTCTTCATAGCATTTTATTTTTTTTCCCATGATATTTACGTTTCCTACAATTCAACTTTCTTTGATTCTTTTCCATCATGTTTATTACTTCTGAAATACCACGTATTGTTGATCTTCCTCTCTTATTTTCCCTATAGAAAACCAATACTAATACTTTTATTGGAATTCTTATATTACCCAACCTTCGCCTATTACACAATTTCTCAAAATTGACAAAATGCTGTGAGAAAAACATCTTGTCAAACACCCAGCAAGTGAAATATAACCGAGAAGAACCATAAAAGATGCACCAGAACGTTTAATTGAAAATTTATCTTCTTTGAACTTCGCTGTGAGATTGAGTTTGTAGTACAGTCTCTTAAGGTATGAGTGATCTCAGCCACTTTACTCTTCCGCAGCTAATGTTTAAAACCCACACAAATAAGTTAAAAATTAGAAAACCCGAAAAGAGCGGAAAAACATTAAGTGAACAAACATACACGGAGAACTGGAACGTGCTCTTCCGAATCTGGTGCTATGGGATCGGAGCATGTGGCAATATGATTCTGGCTGTTCCAACAACCGCATCTGCCGCTTCCAACAAAAAATAATTAAAAACATTATTTAGTGTAAATATAGGATGCGTTTTTCGCACAATTCTCACATAAATACAAGTGCGTCATTTCATGTCGTAAAAAGACACCGCCGTCCTTTTCTCTACTAGATAAATGTTACCTATAACATTTTGCTGAAAAACGATTCGATATTGCACAGCAGTATCTTTACGAGTTCTCTTCTCCTGCAAAGTGCAACAGACTGTGCTTAATGTGAATCGTATCGCTTAGGTTCCTTGTAACTATTGTCGAAAAAAATCTATTTTTAGGGGAAATAAGCGACAAAAAACGAAAATTTGTGTATTGACAGAAATAGGGCTTAATATGCGACCTACAATGATCAGGCTTTTTTTCAGGCGGATTTCCCCTTCAGGTATCTCCTCCAGCAGAGCATCGCCGCAGTCAGCACTACGTTATCGACTGGTGTCTCGACATGTGTGTAGGGTAGAAACGGAATGTGCGTATGTGTGGTGTGTGTAGGTGTGCATGTGTGTGCGAGTAACAGGAGAGGAGAAGACAAGGAGACAAGAGCAAAGAGCGCGTTCCGTGGATCGTTTATTAGCGCGTTGCTGCGATATTCGCCTGGTTTGAGCGGAGAAACCAAGGGAACCTCTCAACGACAGCGACCACCAACTCCACGTACCGGCTAAATCCGACCTAGCAAATTTCGTGTCAGAGGAGACTCCAACTGCAGGATGCGCCGGTGAGAGGTGCAGCAGCAGCAGCGGCAGCGGCGGCAACTGTCGTGAGCGCAACTGCGCCGGGCGAGATGCAACGCGTGCCGCGGGAGCGGGGCGGAGCGGGGCGGGAGCGGGGCGGGAGCGGGGCGGGAGCGGGGCGGGAGCGGGGCGGGAGCGGGGCGGGAGCGGGGCGGGAGCGGGGCGGGAGCGGGGCGGGAGCGGGGCGGGAGCGGGGCGGGAGCGGGGCGGGAGCGGGGCGGGAGCGGGGCGGGAGCGGGGCGGGAGCGGGGCGGGAGCGGGGCGGGAGCGGGGCGGGAGCGGGGCGGGAGCGGGGCGGGAGCGGGGCGGGAGCGGGGCGGGAGCGGGGCGGGAGCGGGGGGGGGAGCGGGGCGGGGCGGGGCGGGGCGGGAGCGTGGCGGGAGCGAGGCGGAGGGGGCGGGGCGGGGCGCGTTGCGCAACGGCGAATGCGCCATGTGCGCAGGGGCTGAGGCTGGCGCAACGCGAACTCGGCATGGGCGCGCGCGCGTAATGGCATCCGATTACGCCTCGGCGGCGGCGGCAGATGGCGCACGCGGCTGCACGCCTTCGTAATGAGGTGCGCCGAGTTGCCAACTTCTCGCTCGCGCGCGGCGCGGCGCGGCGCGGGGACCGGAAGGCCTTCTCCATCCCTCTGCTTTCGGCAATCGGAGCCCGTCGCCGTCGCGCCCTCCGCCCAGGCGCTCGATCCACGCGCCGGCGGCGCCACGCGCGCAGAGCGGGTTGGCAGGCCTGTGTCAACGCACGGGCCTGAAGAGCCTAGGCCCACCGTCCCCGAGAATGCTCAAAACATTATTTATTACTACATTTATCAAAAAAATTAAAGAAAAAAACGTATAAAAAGTCATGTGTGATTAAATTATGTGCAAAAAATTGGCATAACGGAGTGATGTACCGCGCATCATTGGAGAATATTTATAATATGAAATGTTAATGGTTGATGCGAGAATGTCACTTGCAGAATGCTTTAAATAGCGGGGGGGGAGGTCGGTGAAGGTAAAAATAGGGGGCCCCCATATTAACTTAGGCTTAAGGGCCCCCAAAACTATTAAAACGGTCCCGCGGGATGGGTGTCGCGCGCGTCTGCCAGGGAATCAGGCTCCAAGCCATTGGCATATATGACGGCAGATCGGAGAGCACAATATTTTTTCTCCGTATGTATTGAAACTGGAAGGGTGAAACTGCACGATGAGATAGTGTGAAGATCGCGCTAAACAGGGCATTTTGTTTTCATGTGCAGGTCTAGCGAGTGTAGCCTGACTACGAACGAAAATGGCGAGCATGTTACTGTCGTCAGCTTGTGAGGAGCAGAGAAGTGTTGTGCGAACTTTGTGGGCCAAAGAGCATAATCCTAGTGAAACTCACAGGGACATGTGTGGCGTGTATGGGGACGACTGAGTGGACCGTAGCAATATGTCCAGGTGGCGTGCATTCTTCCAAGAGAACTATAATCCTAACTAAACGGACTTCCACGACAGATTGAAACTGATAGCACGCTGGCAGAAATGTGTTGACAAACTTGGCCACAGTGTGCAAAAGTAGGTCGAAGATGTAAGGTCTTTAATGATGCTTTTTTTGGTACCTTTTAAATTTTTGAGCAAAAAATCTTTCCGATCTACTTTCCGATATGCACTCGTACTCTAGAGACAATACAGGACATTTTGAACCTTTCTCATATTATGAATGTTAGACAAGTCCTCACTAGCGAATGTAGTGACGTGACCTGGAAAATCCGCGTCAATTTCAAATTCCAATACATTTATAATCTTCTGAATCATTCCCTGAAACGTAAACATAGTCGTAAGTAATCTAAAAATATTTCAAATTTACATACTTCGTACTTCTAGTCACAATGGGATTGCTAGCGTCTGTCTCCCGTTATATCGCAGAGTGTCCTGTATTTTCTCTATAGTATTTGCTGGCGGCTTCTCGGGAGGGGGGGGGGAGGACTGTCCTTCTCAAGCATTTTATTCTTTCGAATGTAATTTTTAAATACAATATTTTCTCTGGTTTAAGAAGGAAAATGACTATTTTCTAGGTTCATAGTAATCGAAAATTGTCTTTAATCAACTTTTTAAACTGCGGGAGCTTTTTAGGCGAAGACTCGAAATCGCTTACTGCTAGAGAAGGAATTCCCAGCGTTTCCTCCTCCCGTGTAGTTACGGCCCACATGGCACGACGCTGCGAAGAGGAGGAAATGCTTTTTAAGGCAGCTCTATGGCTCGAGGGGCGGAGTTCCTCCAGTAGAAAGTCGTCTAGTGTCCGCTATTGGAATGAAATGAACACTCGGCTGCCCACATGCGCATGAATCGTGGGACAGGAAGAGACACGTAATTTCATCTCGCACCTGTGGTAGCACCGTGCGCCGACGGAAATCCAGGTGGTGGGGCAAATCGAACCGACCCGCCACTCTCTTCCTTTCCTAATCCCAAGGCGACGAACGAAACAAGCATTTTGACACGCAGTCAGTGAAGAGGGCTTGCGTACAGAAAGTGCGTTCTTCTTGCGCTTTCTTCACATGATTTGTGTGATAACAGTCAGCAGTGCTGTACTGTTCTGAGCTTCTTTCCTAGAATTGTTAGTTTTATTCGGTGATATCAAACATTTTGAATGTGGATTTCAGAGGCACGAAAAATCACGAAGTTAACACTTTTTGGTAAAAACGATTATCGTTTTGATCTAGCCTTAAGGGAACTACTAGCGAAGTTCTTCTATCAGCAACGGAACGGTAATGAATTTCGTTAACATGTGCATGAAATCTAATTTGTTGCATGTTTCATTTAACGCATTGGCAGGACTTGTTTCCTCCTCTTAAGAACCCTGCACGAGCGGCCTCTGTTGCAAGCTGCCGCTCACTCGACAAAATCGGACAGGCAGCGCGCAGCCACCACATACTGTTTTAAAACAATCACGCGAAAGGCCGTTTTGGAGCGAGCCAGCAAGCACAATCATTCGAGGCACGCTCGCTACTATTCCATTCAATGTGCCCAACGCGATTACGTAGCCCCTGTAATGCAACTTGGGTCCGAAAAGACTCTCTCGAATCCCTGCAACTCACTCCCAGTCCATTTGGCTCGAATAGTTAAGCGACATTCTTTCGTAACAAGACATTTACAACAGGTCCAACAGAAATACGTGTGCGCGTAATGACTAGTCCTTTGAGGAATTGAAAAGCAAAGCGCAAGTCGTGGCCTGCGGGGGCGGCCCTCGCATTTGGCGACAGGCGCGGCGTTGTCCGTCTGCAAGCGGCACGGGGCCACCGCGGGGAGTGGAAACAACGATATTTCGATACATCGCCATTAGGTTTTCGATGTCAACAAAAAACATCGTTATTAAAATCGTCGATGTTTTAAATATGATAAAACAGGTGGTATTTTCCCATCCAATTCCCATTTCAAATATTGTACTTAAATGAGTTTTATTTTATTGTTTAGTACGTAGAAATGAAACGTTAAAAATAATATTTATCGAAAGTAAAGCAGTCCCTATCTCTGCTCTTTATATCTGCCCATGAAACATAATAGATATTTCGTTAAAATTATTATAATGTGAGATATCCATATCCAGGGCAAATCCCCAAAATTAACCATAAAGAAATCTCTCCGTCTGAGTGTAGACAACAATGATAGATGTCCAAGAACGGTTCAAACCAAAAGTTTGCGAACTGAGTTCACTTGAACGAATGGAAGAATCCTCGGTTACATTAGTAACATATCCAACAGCTTGAGTTGCTCATCAGAACTGGTTTTGATAAATTTTTTTACGTCATTTTTCTTCGCTTTTAGGGCGATTTAAAAAACATTTTAAGAGCATTTTCTTGATCATTTTAACACTGTTTTAATTCATCAAAACCCGCCTCCTAATAATGACGATGCACAACCGGGTAGAGGTAGACGGCATTAAATTCCCCGGCGCAGCTGGAGGGTGCTAGGTGGCCAACCGGAGGCGCGGAGCCGCGAGGAAGGTCGAGAGGGGATCGCAGATGCGGCGTTCGCCAAGCGCGGCCCTCTCCGGCACATGGCCCTAATTCCTCGGCGAAAGCCCCCTCGTGACGTCACGAGCGGGTCGCGGCGCGGCGCGAGCGTCGCACTCGCACAAACGCCCGATTCCACGCGCCCAACGAGCGAGAATACTCTAACAGATAAACGAAAAGACAACAATATAGAAATAAGATCTGTTACAAACAAGTCGATTCAGTACAATTCGCCACCGTTAGGCACCTCTCATGTTTTGGCTGAAAAAAACAACAACAAAAAAACAAAACTTGTCGGCCCTTAGTTCTGCGAGCGTCCACGGAGAACGCTAAAACCAAGGGTTAGTTCGAGTCCCTAGATACAGAGAGTAGCGCAACCGCCGCCATTTAATATCCACCCGCCCGACAACCCCGTCAGGCACCAAACAGTAACTGAAGGGAAATTAAAATAATTGGTGACATTATGATAATTTTCAAGAATATTAATATTGCTTTGTGATAGATTCATGGTTCTCAACATACAGAATGTGACATAGTTTCCATTTTTCTGACAACTGGACAAAAAATGGCGGGATCGGTGAAACAATGGAATGCGTTACTCTCTGTATCTAGGGACTTCAACTAACCGACTTGTCTGTAACATATATTATTTCTATATTCTTGTGTTTTCGTTTATCTGTTTTCAAATTATATTGGTGGTTAGAATAATAATATTTACAATGCTTTCGGTATGTTCGACAAATAACTGTAAAAACAGAAGTCATCAATCTAGAAATATATCATTTTCAAGTTTGCCGCCATATTTGTGATCTGTTTGTTAGCTTCTTATTGTCATAACATTTACTTTCAGGCGTTATGCTAACTACAACAACTTTCATTCCTATGACAATAAGCGATGCAGGAAGCAACGTGTTTTTAAAGTTTCTCAATTCGTTCTCCTTATATATTTTGATTTCCTTTTTACATGATTGGGTTTAGGTCATGAAACACAGAGTAAGAGAATTTATATACGGGCGGCCCGGGCCCACCCGGCCAAAAAACCAGCGCCAATCCGAATACTCTGTTTCTCCAGAGGGCGCGGCTTCGACTGCAAAAAACGTGGCTTC
Organism: Acheta domesticus; assembly: GCA_031308135.1. NCBI lineage: Eukaryota > Metazoa > Arthropoda > Insecta > Orthoptera > Gryllidae > Acheta > Acheta domesticus. The sequence continues at coordinate 134,249,563 of JAHLJT010008756.1, read as the reverse complement.
GATTTGCTGCAAAGACGAGGCGCTTCAGGCACTCTATTCTGGCTCGATGACGCGCCCCTTCCCCGCCCTTCGCCCGGACAGCTCGCTGTGTGCGGCGCCGTGCAGAATGCAGCGCAGGGCCTTGCAACTCTCCGTCAAAACAGGAAACAAAGCTCCAGGGCGCTAGTATAGAAGGCGCCACTGCCGCCGGGTAAAGGTGCACAAGTTAGGCTCGACAACTTCCGCACATAAATATTGACTGATTTCTGGGGAATACGAAAAAAGTCTTCTAAATGTTCAATTATTCATAATATATAGATATAAGAAACCGTGAATATCGACTCTATTTTTTGTAACGTTACGCGCCAGCTTGCGTCTCGCGAACCTACGCAGCAGCCACGAACTTTCGAAGTATCGTTGGCAGCAATTCGTATTTTAGTTCCTGTAAGAAGCTGATGCAGGAGAGCACGCCACTGTAATGGTTAAAGACCGGATTTTTATGTAATTACATTTTTTTGTCTTTCTACTTACGGTTCTCAAAATTTAAATCTTGGCGAATCATAGCCCTCCTAACACAATATTCAATTTTTCGTTACATATTTTTACATATCTAGTACTGTATTACATATTTTACATATTTTGCTGTTTTCACAATACATTTTCTTATTTTATCAATTGTCTTCAATTTAATTCCATACGTTTTGTGAGATGTATTTTTTAATCAGCATTTTTCCTACATTATTGGGTAAATCTGGGTGTCCAAAATATCATTGACACCGCGTTTTGAGATCCTTAATTTCCGAGAAAAATTAGTGATCGCCGACGTGTAACACTTCCATGAAGATGCTACAATGTATGTTTGCTGGTCGTAGATCTCACCAGTTTGTTCGATGGCTTCTACTGCGATTAGTCCGGCTGCTAAACTACGGTCCTGGATTACAATAGATGAAGCTTTTACTACTGACGAGAATGTTGTATGATGTAAAGTAAGCAGTTTTTCTAAATGTAATTTCTTGCTAAGTAAATGGTTTTTAATTAGAAAATTGTAATATTATATATTGTATCGGATTTTACATATTTATTACATATTCTTACTGTTGTCATTACATATTTAAGTACATATTTTGACGTTTAATACTACATATTTTTCCGGTTTCTTTGTTATGAGGGTGTTAAAAGGCCCTGATGCAGCGGCCCTGGCCCGCCGGCATCTGGCGCGGCGTGTGGACAGCAGCACAGGGCAGTCCGCTGCGCCGCCCGCACCGCCGCCACCGCCTTCAGCCTCGGCGGAGAAACTCGCGGGCTCAACTCACGCGTGGAACCGGTTGCGATAGGGCATGCAGCGGCAACTCAGGCTTCGCTGATTCATTAGCGGCACCTGCTACTCTCGTTATCCCCGTAGGTGTAGTGCGTGTTACACCCAGAGAGGTCATAGTGTTCCTTCCCCCCCTCCCCCCGCTGGAACACGAGTTCCGATCCACTTGTAAAGTATTCCTTCTGCAGGTTCCTTCCCCAGGAGGACGCCGCCCCATCCGGGACGAGATCTAAGCTCTCAACTGGTCGCCCCACATCTGCAGCAGTCGGAAGTCTGGCTCCGTCAAACACTGCATGCCAACGTACAGGTCGGCGCCAGAACTCGCGTCCCGACAGGGGAAGAACAACACGCCCTCCTGGCATACAACGTGCCGTACATTTCCGGGGCTATTCCTGGCCGGGGCAAAATTATAACTGCGCGTTTTTTCTCACAAATCTCCCAGTATCTATTGCTGTGTAACGATGAGAAAGCCCACCCTAAGGTTACGAGATGAAGACCAGTGTATACGATGAAGGGATGTCTTCGTGCTAACCACACGAACTCCTTATCCCATGGGCGAGAGACTGTCACCGCTGGTCGGCCAAGGCCCCTAGCGGGCTGTCGAGCCAAAGGAGAGGATACTTCCGGGGCTAAGGAACACAGTCGTTGACGCGGCCGGAAACAGAGAGTAATCAACCAATTAATCGAGCACTGTTAGCAACAGTGGCTGCTGCATTCCTCCCTGCAGGAAGGAAAGCGCGAATGAGTGCAGCAGCAACGCTGCACGCCAGGCGCGGATCCAGCCCATCATTCAGGAGGGAGCCATCAAAGATTTTTCTAAAATAATAAACATATTTCTTATTTTGTGTATTATTTTTGTACTGTATACTTGATACAATACAATATTAGTTTTTAAATACGTACATAATTCTAACATACATAAATATTTAAATAAATTTTGCCAAATTAAAGAAGGAAACTAACGATAACGCTAGGGTTTTTGGGGAGGGGACATGGCCCCCCCCCCTCGGATCAACCAATGCTGCACGCTCCCTGGGCTTTCAGCTCGTTCGTTATTTCACGGAATGGCGGGGCCGTGTTTGCTATCATCTGCCCCGCCCCATACACGGCATTTCGTTTGTAAATAACCGGTTTACAGCCGTCATTTATACTTGCTTCCGCAAACATTATTCTTTTCTCCGCGATATTCGAGCGCCGAAAAAATATTGTTGTTTCCACGGCAATGATGGGTCCATTTAACACCCGCCGCCCGCGAGCGGCCCAGGCGTTAATATCCGCTGCCGCGCGCGCGGCAATGGCAGCTGTGATACGACGTCTGCGCGAAAACCCGTCGCCCTGCTGCGCGCCCGCAACCAAAAATACTGCTTCTAACACTTCAAAGGGATCCAACAAAAGATTTTGGACAGTCAAATTTTATTAAAACATATTAAAACACTTTACATTACAAACTTGCACTTGTGGCTACGTTTGGAAGGATGATTGTACCTTCATCTTCAGGCCAATAAACATACTTCAACATATAATTCAAAAAATTTGAAGGAATTATTTACATACTTTTATGGAATGGATCGTAAACAAGGAGGCGGACAAGATTTTAGATCCAGAAATATGAAATAAGAACTCAACATCAAGTTGCTTGATTTCCATGGCCACCTATCGGACAGCTCCCTAGCCCTACCCTCGCATGCTGTCGCAGGTGGCTGAGGTTACCACTGCGCCTGCGAGGGAGTAACGCGCTAGTCAAATAGGATCAAATTATGATCCCATGTATTTTAAATAATATTCCACGAAAAGAATACTAATAATAAAATAAATTAAAACTGATAAGAATAATATAATATACAATGCAATATTAATGTGCACAATAGAACGAAACATTTATTAGAACGATTCTCAATTATTAATTGTCAATACTTGGTTTGTAAACTTCTCTGTGACTGGTCAATAACCTGCACCACAATGAAATCTGTTTCGTAATGAGTATCATTACGCAACTGGTTGAACTTCGCTTCGGAAAATATGACACAAAAAACGATACCACATTAAGTAGTACTAAAATCGATTAACGGAGAATATTCAACTGTCCCCTTCGAAAAAGAAAGCAAACCTGACATTCTTCAGCAGTCAGAAATCCAGACCTGAACGCTCCCCTTCTTATGATTCTCTCATCGGGTAAGAGTGCCCCGGAATGCCAGTCGTTGCACAACAACCATCAAAACAATCTGATCGAAAGTTCCGCGGCCCGTCGCCGCCTGCGCGACCACACAAAACACTCATCCGATGCAGTCCTCAGTTCGCAATTTCTGGCGCGGGGCGGGGGGGGGGGGAGGCGGAGCGGGGCAAGGAGAGGAGGGCGGCGGTCTTTAAAAAAATGTAGGCCGCTCGTCTGCGGGAGGTCCTCCGCGTCCCATTTGGAGCGTCTCCCGACGACACAGAAGAGACACGCGAACCGCACAAATACTCCGACCGACCCATCGGCAGAACAATCGAACGCTCCGGCGAAAGGAAAAGAAAACGACGACGCGAAGACAGGAAAAAACACGGCGGGGCGGCGCGGGAAAAAAGAAGGCGGCGATAAGCGTCCTGCGTTTCTTCGTTCGGGGAACCGTTCGCTCGGCGGAGACGGAAGGGCGGGGCGGAGGAGGGGGCGGGGCGGGGAGGGAAGAGTCCTTTCTTACGCACGAGCGCCCGAGCGCCGTGCAGACGCCCGGGCGCCTGTCAGCGGCCGCTAGCGCTGGTCCAGGGATGGGCGACAAAGGCTGCTGCTGCTGATCCGGCAGAAAAATAATAATAATAATAATAATAACAACAACAACAACAATAGAATTAACAGCCACCCCCGTGGTCAAGATCGCAAAAGCAGCGGTGTCATGGCGGTCCGCAGGGTCGCGGGTTCGAGATCCGCCTCGGACATGAGTGTATTTCTGTATGTCGATATGTGTGTGCCGTCCTTTCACCCCTCATTATCATCATCATTTGATCTTCCATACCCCCAGGGCTAACAACCCTGGGGGAAAAAATAGGATCCAGGGACAAGCTGATCCCCCCTAATGATGTTTCATGCCGTCACCGATATATTGTTTCTGAGCCCCGGTAAAGGCAGTAGGCATATACGCGTGGTCCACGTCGGCCGATACGCGAGAAAAAAAAAATTAATGGCAGGGAAAGCCTAGAGTCTGTTTGAGACACCTTTGCTTTGCCCGATCGAGATTGGGAACTTTCTTAGCCGAAACCCAGGGCTTTATTTCTGGCGGAACGCAATTGAACGGCGTTCCGGTACCTCAAATATAATAATTGCAATGTATTATAAATACATAACTATTTCTAATAAATTAGTACAAAAACTGAGGGCGCGTTTCGGGACCTAAAAGTTTATAAATCAGGCACTGCCGAAACCCCTTTTTCGATGTCAAAAAGCAAAGGATATTATGCTAGAAACAAACAATTCACTCACGAAATATTAACAAAAAATAGTACCTAAGATCCCGTGACGGTACAGATATCTTGTGATAATCCATAATCTGAGGTAGGAAAAATCATCCACAACAATCACAGTTACAATATTTATTATAACATGCCCAAAGTTAACTTTCGGGAAGCATGAAACGGGATGGGAAAAGTATCACACGAAAGTTAACTTTGTTGTGGATGATTATTCCTATTTCACTTTACCTACGATCGTATAAAAAATTTCCATTAGGGATCTCTACTTGTTTCCTCTCTATTCTTCAAGGTGACTGAAACAAAGTACGACCTTCGTTCGCCGTCGCAGTACGAAAAAGCATTTTTTAACACAGTGGTGGGACTTCACTGTGCAAAGGTCGTTTTCCCACGGCGACGTCGCATGTTTCAGACGTCTTAAGAAAAGACTAAGCGCACGCGTAGCGCGACGTTAAATGCTACTTTATACGAGCCCTAAAAAAAGCCCTTTTAGGGCTAAAAGAGAGCTGCTCCACCTCCGACAGCGGGGCCCCGAGCGCCCAAGGAACAACGCGGGCCTCGGTTGCCTGCAGCCAGAGAAGAGCGGAGGACGGTTGCACCTACATCTTCCACTAATTTAAGGTGATAAGGAAACGGACACCAAAAATGCTCAGAAAGGAACTACACGTGATCATAATGCACGATCCATTCTTGGCCGTGGATGCATTGACGAAGGATGCGCGAAAGTAATAGTAAATCTGCAACAAAATTACTTCCCAGGTCGTCGTTTTAAGTGTTTTACTTTGTCGCTACCGCAGACGCAGCAGAGAGGAAGTTACGTACTGCTGCGAGAAAAAAAGGCAAATTTTCGGCAGAAAAACTATTATTGCCGGGCCCTCATAACGAAACAGTGTATAAATTCAGATAGTAAATTTAGAAGAAAAAATCCTCTAACACATGGTGTAGCCAGAATCGATGTTTTCTGGGCGATTGGTATCGAAAAATAGATTGATCTGAATTTGAAAGTAGGATCGGGAAAAAGCAATATTTCTTGCAACGCCACCTCGCAATTTTTAAAAGAAATTCGCGTGAAGGTTGTGAAAAAGCTTCCCTGACGATCAACGCGCCCATACTCCACCTCCAACACAATCTCCCCCGCAGCGCCTCGATGACGAGACTGACAACGCCGAGCACGAGCCGAGGGGGAGGGAGAGGGAGCGGGAAGGGAGGGGGAATCGAGGGTGGGCGTGCAAATGCGCAAGGTCCCTAAGGGCTCGCCGGCGCGCGAAGGGGCGAGGGACTCTGCGCACCCCAGGGCCAGTGGCCACAGAAGGGCGCACAGGGCCACGTTCACCACATGCATCGCAGAGGCACCCGCCAAAACCCACGCGGCGAAAACTCATCCTCAACTCGCCTGATAGCGAACATTCGTTTGTTACAGGGAAACTAGCTCTAAGCGGAACCTCAAGGGACCAACAGTTTTCCATATTAGACAAGATTCCGCTTTATGCAATGTAATACTGTAGAATTAATGAACGGCAGGACCGCGATTTAAGTTCACATCAGACAGACTTCCGCATTACGCACGTTCCGCTTTGAGCAAGTTTTACTGTATATTCAATTCTCCCCCACAAATGTTGTGTCGCAACTGCTGCTGTTTCAGGCAGCGTTTGTTACCGAATTTTAAAAATGCACGGGTAATAATTAAAATCACAATTAATTACTGTTCAGCCCCGATACAGCCTATTCAATAATAAATTCGAGAATAAAAGGAGTCTGCATTACCAGCCATCGACTAGTTACACGCTCGTGTCAAAAGAGAAATAAATTGGGAATTTGGGACGAAGGGCGGCCGCCGGGCTGCGGGGGAGAAACACAAGGGCCCGGGCCATATGGTCGCTGGGCGAGCAACGAACGCGGAGGGAAAGCGTAGATCACGCGCACGCAGGCCACGGGGGACGCGTCCTCGGGCAGGAGACGTCCGCGCTAGCGACGCCACATCGATGTTTTCAGAACATCGAGATTTTTCTAAAAACAACGATGTTTGAAACATCAATTTTTGTACAAACATCGATGTTTTTTAACATCGATGTTTTTAGCATCGATGTTTGTGATCGACATTTTTGTTTCTTTCCCGATGTTTTGTCTCTGAATTAAACATTCCCAGGATCGCAATACTGTGAAAGTTAAAAGATAAAATATTAATGATGGTAACATTGTTAGTTCGTGTGTTCGACCCACAAGAACGCCGTTTTTACTACCTTCATCAACCAAACTCGCTTCCCCGAGATGCTGTTATATTTCGTCTTTCTTCACAGATTGAGAAGTGTCAACAAACACGCTGTGGGCGCAGGGCCTGCCCATTCTTCTCGTACCCTAATTGGGCAAATTCATAAACACGAACACTGTCAAATTGAATTTAAATGTACACGAATTTAACGTTAGAGATTACTAAAAATGTCTAAAACATCGATGTTCAAAAACATCGATGGTTTTTATTCGATGTATTTTAACATTGATATTTTAAATTTGAACATCGATATTCGCTAACATCGAGATGTTTTGTTATCGACATCGCATCTCTAGTCGTCGGACAGGAGACGTCCGCGCGGTGCGGGGCGGCGCCGGCTCACTTGAAGGGGTGGGGCGCGGAGGGGCGGGGCGGGGCGGGGCGCGAACATATGTTAGCCCTCCTCGCGCCCTCTCCAGCCCAAGTGGCGACACGCACCTCCTTCCCCCCATGCAATTCATTACGCACCAACCGCAAATTCCCTCTTCCAGCCCACAGCGCTGGCGGCTACGTGCGAATCACGTGGACTGGCGTCTAATTGCTCTGGACGCGATTCAAGCGACAATTCCAACCGCGGAGCCCTCGCCTTCTCGGTTTATTAGCGTAACGTTAATAACGAGTTCTACACGAACAGCAAGCGAGGGGTGTTAGTTACTCACATGCCTACGATTTTCTACATGGTCTGTATATTGTCCCCCTTCCCACAATATGAATATTCAGAATTATTAACAACGGTGCCACAGAATTCGGAAAGGAACACCTGAAAGGAACCAATACAACAGTATCTTAACCAAACAGAATTATCATGCACCAGAATCAATCGTCACTCTTTGACACAATATCAAAGCATGACTTCGGAAAAGCCAACACATGGTGACGATTTTTATCATGACTGATAAACGGAATTGATGCTAACAATACTGAACATACTGAAATTCAGGGTCTGCTTTTACTTCCAAGAGGGTCCCAGCTTTTATATCAAATTGTTTATGTTGGTTTAGTTACAGTATCAATCGTTTCCCTTACGAATAAAGGGCAATTGTAAATGAAAATATCTGATAGTAATACATCGAAATAGCCATAATGAAAATCGCTTAACTATTACGACGACGCATATGTTCAGATGAAGCCAAAAATTAATCAATATTACATCATTATGTAATTCGTCAATTACATAATCGACAATACTGGGGAGTTAATTGTTTACCATAGAAAGACTAAACTGGCAGCAATGTGTTTCAACAGAGCGATTCGTACGTGATGCAGTGTTCGAAGTAGCCAACAATTACGCAAACAATGAACAATTTCACCTCAAGCCTGTCGAAGGCAGCGCGAAGTATGGTGTTGGACTAACATAATTACAAACACAACACGCAAGCCACTGCATCTACCAAAACAAGTACGTGAACAAATCTACGACTACCACGAGTTCGCAGAGGGAAAATATAACATGGTCTGCTGATACAAGTCTTAACATCACAAGCACGCCGTTGCATCTATGAAAATATGCACTACACTCGTACGTGAACAACCCTTTCAAGTATCACGACTAGGCAGAGGCGCGAAATACGAGACGGTCCTAACAGCAACACGCACGCCAGTTCCTGAAAACAAACAACACAGTACGCGTGCGGGAACAAACTTTCGACTTCTGCGAGGAGGCGAAGTGTGACATGGGAGCAACAGAAACTGTGGGCACCGTGTACGCCTGATATCCCAACACGTACGCAACTACATCTATGAAAAATACTCTCTCTACTCGTACGTTAACAACCCTTTCATGTAACACGACTAGACTCGATTTCTGTACGAGGCTAAGTGTGATATGGGAGTAACAGAAACTGTGGGCACCGTGTACGCCTGATACAAGCCTTAATATCACAACACGCATGCCATTGCATCTACGAAAATACGCACTCTACTCGCACGTGAACAACCCCTTCGAGTGCCACGACTTGTGCGAGGAGGCGCCAAGTAAGCACTGCAGGCTCACCTTGCGGGCGGCGCGTCCGGCGGGGGCGGCCTGCGGGGGCGGCGGCGGCGGCTGCGGGGGCGGCTGCGGGGGCGGCGCGGCGACGAAGGGCCCGCGCAGGGCGAGCGACGGGTGCGGCGGCGCGGCGGCGGGCGCCGCGGCGGCGGCGGGCGGCGGGTGCGGCAGCAGCACGTGCGGGTGCGGGTGGTGCGGCGGCGGGGCCAGCGGCGGCGGGTACGGCACCGCCACTACCTTGTGACACAGCGGCAGCGCGGGCCACGGCAGGATCCACGGTTGGTGCTGCATCGGCGCGGCCCCATGCACCGGCGACGGCCACTGGAGGCTGCTGCTGCTGCTGCTGCGGCTGGCGGTGGCGAGGGGGCGGGGCCCGGGGGCCGGGGCGGGCCGGGGCGCGCGGTGGGCGGTGTGTGCGCGGAGGCAGCGGGCCAAGACGCCAGGCAGGCAGGCAGGCAGGCAGCACGCGCGCTCGCTTGCTCTCTGCCCGCACGTTCGCGCCTCACTGGCCGGCCGGCCGCGCGGCGCTCGCCGCCGGCGCCCCCACCGCCCCCACCGCCGCGGCGCGCGCAGCCCGCCAGGGGTGGCCAGCCCAAGCGCGCAGGTCGATAGCAGCGCCGCGCGGCGCGGCGCGCGCGCGCTCGCACGCGGACGCATGGCACCGGGGGTGGGGCCAGGCAGGGAAGCGGAAGGGGAAGGGGAAGGGGAACGCAGGGGAGGGGAGGCCCCTCGCGGGCCGTCTGCGCAAGACGCGACGTCGCTGAAGCACACGCGCCTCCGCCCGCTCTTCTTTTTGCGACTGCTACCGCTAGCCTCCACTACAGCAGGGTTGCCCAAACTTCTTTTGGGCGCAAAAACTCTTTCACTAAACCCGACGAACTCTCAGAATAATTAACTTCACGTATTCAAACCATAAACTTTCGTATTACTCGATATTAAATATTTCACTGGAAATAAAATATTTAGTTTTCATTAGTGGTTACTAAATCATTGAAAATTATAAAAGTGGATTGGCACATGGCATTATTATTTTCAACAATTCATGTCCAAATCTACAGCAACGAAAATTAAAGCAAAAAAAGAAATGGAAAAAAGAAAGAATGACGAGCACAGTTTTTTGTATTCATGTCGTTACAATGCATAGTTTTATTGATTTAACAAACAACAACAACAATAATAATAATAATAATAATAATAATTTAGAGGTAATTACGTCGTTTTATGACTGCTCTACTCTCTTTTTTGTGATGTACTTTCTCTCACGAGGGCACATTTTTCATTCATAAATTAATAATCGCACATTCTTTATCCATGAGGTCCTGTAATTGTATGCACATATTAAAAATATAATTTCTTACCATCACATTCCAGTGACTAGGAAAAGGAGGCTAATTAGAAAGTTGTTTTACATCATTCTGTATAATTTTGTGGCGCTGAATTCGAATTTTAACTTTCCTACCTCGCACGGGTTGTATGTTGTTAAAAAATTGCAACAAATTCTGCCTTTTTTATTTTTTTCATTTATAACGCGAAAACTACATTCTTTTATAAAAGAAGTTCTGGAACAAAAATAAATTACATTGATTTTTCTACGAATTACGAACACCACATATTTGTTAGATGAACGGTTTAGACGCTAGAGCACGTTAAATTTGAGGACATTTCACAATCGCCCACCCCCAAGGATTTTTTTTGTTGTATCTCAGAAACACGTGCTTTCTTAAAAGGAGATTTATTATACACAAAATCTTGGCCCACTCGGCCGCCATGTACAGATGCAACAAAACTCTAGTAAAACATTCTGCCGTCCGGCTTACACTACGCAGCGCGCACTCTGTCTCCTGAGATCTGCCGCCGGCGCCTTTTTATGTCGGCCAGCTCCCGCGTATCGCTTCCCGCGGCTCCTCCTAATTGGCTCGCTTGATGGTGCTTGAAGTCCAAGGAGTAGTCATTGCAGTTCTGAGCGCGCTTTTTGGCGCGTTCGGCGAAACTCGGCGCTCCTGCTGCCGACGCTCTGTGCACGCCGCCGGTGCTCTTTGCCGCGGCAATTTCGAATTGCCGGCCATATACTACATTTTTGTTGGATTTTCGCAAATAACTCAAAAAATAAACTTTTTTAAAGAAAAGTGACTCTTTTTAAAATTGAATAACACAGCGTTCGCCTGAGAAACCCTAACAGACACACTTTGAAGGGAATGCAATGCATTTTATTTTTAGGCTTTGCCAAAATTCAACGTATTCTACCGCCTAAATAGTCTGACCGAAAAATACACAGTGTACACAGTTCGTAGCACTTTCAATGCACCAAAATGATTTCTATTCCAGAAACTTCTTTCTCTTTTTGTATCAGTCCTTAGTGTTCACGTTTTAAGCAAACAACTGCAATAAGAGCTTAGTTATACAGGTTTCACATAACGAGGTTGTTGCGAGGTGGCAAAGTTGAGATAGCGCACGTCGAAATCGAATTCTTAGCGCGACTGTGCTGACAGGCAGTTTCCGGAGACCCCCTAACTACTTCCAGGCGAATGCCAGAGCGTTCCTTTCACATTAATACCTCCAATCCGGACTAAGGCGCCATCCAGTACCTTCCCCGACCTATCAGGCAAGCACCGTCGGCAATGAGGGTATTGAATAACACTGTCTCTAATACATAAGTGATAATACGTAAGTTAAACTACAGAAACACTGCAGTGATTGCTCGTAAATTTAGAACGAATACTTTTGGGCAGCTGAGAAGAAAAAATATTGTATTGCGATTCAATGACACTCCCACAATATATTTTTTTTAAATATTTACCCCAATGAGTATGAGAAACATTGTTACTAGGTGACGTGGGGTGTAGTTCGTGCGAGACCCGAAGCAGCGGGCGTAACTGACAGACACAAAAATGGCAGAAGTGGCAAAAGCAATTGACAGAGCAGCTGTAGTGGGCGGAGAAAAACGAGTGGGCGACGCAGAAAGAGCGAAAGGAGCGAGCGGATCACGAACAAATAGAGCAAACGGAGCAGAAGCAGCAAGAGGAGTGGGCGGATCAAAAGGAGCGGGCAGAGCAGGAACAAAGGAATTGGGCGGAACGGATGGAGCAAAAGGTGCGGGCAGAACAAACAGAGGGAAAGGAGCGGGCGGATCAAAAGAAGCAAAAGTAGCATGCGGAGCAGAAGGAACGGGAGGTGCGGGCGGATCAGGGGAGAGCAGGGCAGAAGTAGGAAAGGAGTAGGCGGAGCAAGAGGTGCATGCGGAGGAGAAGAAGAACAAAAAGAGCGGGTGAAGCAGGATGAACAGGAGGAGCGGGCGGAGCGTGATGAAAAGAAGAAAGAGCGAAAAGGGTCGGGTGGGCGGGGCGGTAAATGCGAAGGCAATGTAAGCATCAAGGTCGAGCGTGTGGGACATGCGGGGAAGAAGAGCAAAGCGTACCGAGTTGAAGAAATAAATACTCGTGAAACGCCGGATAATCACCTAGTAATAAAAGTGAAAAGGTCTGTTTCTCAAACATCATATTCTAAATCGTTTTACCTGTAACAAATACAAAATATTTATAAAAGTGCCTTTTTTTCAACAATTTTGTGAACATCTGCGACATACCAAAAGACGCGCGGGAGATTCAAACTAATTTTCGAAAGTTTTAATGACAATTGGACAAGTATTGATAAACGTACTTGCATTCTAGGGGAAAGAAAACATATTACTTTCCTAACTATGAGAAGTGAAACCTGCCCTAAAGATTTCAAAGCTTCCCTTTCGATTATGGATACAGTGACATAGCTGTCTGATATTTGTATTTGCAAAGCAACCCAGAATTCGCACTATTTTAAATTAAAATTACTTCGTAACTAATAATTTTTCAAAAAATTGTACATGAACGATTCAATGTATAGGAATACACTGAATCGCATAAGACATATCTAGCTTGAATACTGAATGCCGTTGGGGCTTCGTGTACAGTATTCCCAATATTAAAATATTCGTTTCAAACACGAAGGGCCACGACAGCCGCCAGATCGATCGGGAAAAATCTATTTGAAGAAAAGCTGTGAACGGTTTAGGCGCTAGAATTATCCACAGACAGTTGGGCTGACGGACCTTTCGCTGAAAACCACCTTTTGAGAATCACGCACACATGAAAGGCGGTTTCTTTCTCGATTACGTATTCGAGAAAGTAATTTACTGAACACAGGATCTGGACGGTGGAGGTGGAATGAGTGTGTGCCGTCTCAGCGCCTCGGTCCGAAGGGTCGCGGGATCGAGTCCCGCCGAGCGCATGGTTGTTTGTCCCTTTCATGTATGTACGTTATCGCGGAAGGTTTTGTGAGTATGCTGACTGCGTGTGTGTCTAGAGTAAAGGTTAATGTGTCCCCATGAGTCATGTAGTGAGTACCCGGCGCGGATAGCCGAAATTGGTATACCCTGTAGCTGAAAAAAAAAAAAAAAAATCACTATGCGCACGAACATGAAAATACATACAATTTTCCTGTACAAGGAACTCCCATAAAGAATATTCCTATCGAAAAATCGCCATTTGTAGCTGCAGCATTGCAACACTTTCTTCATACCACGCAGAAGTATACAAGATCGTAAAAATACATCACCAGAGCGAAGGCCTATGCCAGGGGTCCCCAACCCTACGCCCGCGGGCACCATGGCGCCCGCAAACCGTTTTGGATGTGCCCGCTGCTCATAAAAGCCGCCGCGGCGCTGTGCAATTGTAAAGGTTTTCACTTTTTGGAGAAGTATTTGATTTTTGGTTGAACGTTTGTTTTGGCAGCAAAGACTCATGTTCCTTTATGTAAACATTTGTGAAGTAAGATATTCACTAAGGATCGTCGTGTCATCAATGTTAATAAATATTGCCAATCTATTTTACATAAAAAAAAACAAGGAACGATTTTCGTGTTTACATTGTATGTTTTTAATTAAACATTGGTTTTGCACATTTTGTGTATTATTGCCAATGTCCAACTATAAATAAAACTTGAAAATATTAATGATGCCCGCTGCCTCATTGCCATTATAGTATGTGCTCTTAAGTGCAAAAAGGTTGGGGACCGCTGTCCTATGCGGTCTGCACGTGAGAGCAAAGGGCCCGAAAAAGAAGAAGTTCCGGGCCGCTCTCGAACGAGATTCTCAGGCCAATTTCGCGACTATAATAAGCATTTTGCGAAGGAATCTAGGGCGAGAACGCAGCCACAAACCTCCCCGCCGCTTTAATCGCTCGTGAAATTCAGCCAACCAACCCGGCACTCAATGCGCCAACACTCGCTTCCTGTTGCATAGCAAGCGAATCTTCCCGTAATGTAGATGGATTATCATACATGCAATTTGTAAAGTTGATTCTGTGCATTCTTTCTTCCCACAATACGGAACCAAATTCCACAATCTTGGGGTCACGTGAAAGTTCTTTGGATTTATAAGCATGGAATCTCCTAATTCATCTTTGCATACTTATTTCCAATCAAAGCTACCAGGGCGTGCAAATTCGGTAACAATACGTACTTGCTTTCCAGTGTATTTAAATGATTAGTTCAAGATATAATTAAGAGCAGTTATTTTTTCAAACTCCACATTCACTTTGGAACAAAATTGTCGGTAGCCAGTTGATAACGAGCTACCCAATCCTGTCATTCCTGTAACACAATTCGGTGGTAGTTTTGCTAAACTGATTATAAAATTTGTACTTAACCCTCTGTTGCTATTAGATAACGAAAATTAGATAATTTTGGGTCTCAAAAGATCAATTTTCGTTGACACTTTCAAACATTCAGTTTAAATACTGCACTGGTATCAACACTGATAGAAGGAAATGGTGTTTAGAGGGAAGGGCAAAGGCTACGTCCATAAGCATTGTGGCAATTGAATTAGTGCATACCGTTCTGTCAAATGAAAATCCAGATTATTCAGACGTTAAAGTCGACTTAGGTGGCTCACGGCATCACCTGATGCCACTGCAATGTGCCGGACCAGTGGGTCCTAGGTTCGAGTCACGAAGAAGGCAGAGTTTGCGACACTAGCTTCCCAGCTAGGTCGGATACAGCCGCTACCTGGCGGGGAATTCTAGAGGCCGCTTGCTTTGGCACGTAGTTTTCCATGGTTTCTGCAAACAACTCCAGCCAAAAAACGGGCCATGGACCGCGCACTACCTTTGCTTCCTCTTCCTTCTCCCATCCTCACACCTTATTTACACACACACACACACACACACACTTACATGCTACACTACCACACATGTCGGAAAGCAGTCGGGAGCTCACAGAGCGTGTCTGAGTTGTGGCGGTCCCTAATGGTGGGAGATACCTGGTAGGAGAAAACCCCGTCAGCCGACGTGGAGCTCGGCGGCGGATCTCGCCATCCAGCTGGGAAAGATCACCACCACAACCACCACTACCTCCTCCTGCTGCTGCTGCTGCTGCTGATGATGATGATGAAGAAGAAGAAAATACATGCACTACACTTACGGGACTAAAAACCTCAAGTGATGACACACTCGGAATTACAATCAATCAATCTGGTGGGAGATACCTGGTTGCAGAAAACCCCTTGAGTCGCCGTGGAGCTCGGCAGCGGATCTCGCCATCCAGCGGGGGAAGACCACCGTCACCTCCCGCGAATAATTAAAAACTAGCGTGCCCGTGCGAGAACTCTCGCATGTTAAAACCCAGCCTTTCCCTATCCATTTGTCTATCCTTTCAAGTAAGAAGGAAAATTGTTAATGAAACATGTTTATTTTTTTAATGTATAAATGTAACTTCTAATGTACTAGCAGAATATCAAACAAAAATAATACAATTGATGTTGGAAACAAATTTTCAATAAAAGTTTATTCAGCATTACAGAGAGATGTTCTCGGAACAATTCATACTTCTTTAAAAACAACTTTGAACAAATTATTCACTCCTCCTTGACAGTTAACTTTTCGCTTTCCTTGATAGTCACAAACATAATAGAAAAGGATTTTACTCTTCAGAAAGCACAGTAAAGTAGTGCGTAAATACCGATCAAGTACAACTCAACTCTTTGCAATATTATTTGAATTTTCTTGATTTGTTATGAGGAACAGAGGGGGTTCTGGAGAGTTCAGGGTGCCAGCTTGCTGGGGTGCGAAAATTGAAAAATTATTTGGATTATTTTCAGCGTTCTTACGTACCTCAAGAAAAGCAATTCCGAGCTAAAACATAAACTAATATTTTCACCTTTGAGTACTAAATACAATTTGTTACCACTGGAAACAATTTAGTAGGCTTAGACTTCACTTCGGTACATGGAAATGTTACTCAAACGATGTTTGCATATTGAATATCTTAACGAACCGACACCTTGAGTTTAATATCAAACGGTGTATTATTTACAATATGAGTTTGCAGCTGGGCGTTGATGAACATACTTCCAGACACCACCAACATTTAAATCGTGCTTTTGGACTGCGAATGTTGGCAGTTGTCGAGTGACTTCTCCTATTATTTCTATAATTTTAAATTTACTTGCTTTTTTTAATTAATTCACGTAGTATTGTAGGCCAGCGCGATTTGATGTTTGTTTTTCATTTATTTCAAGCTATTTTACTCTAGCTAATTTAAAACGTTTGTTCTTTGTGTTGTGCCATACAAACGTTTTCCCCACTACCTCCGCGTACCCGTGCGAGAACTCTCACATGTTAGACCCTATGTTAGATCCCATCCTTATATTTCCATTTTAAGAGGGGAAGTAATTAACGAAACGTGTTTATTTGTTTAAAAATATATAAAGGTAACTTGCAATGTACTAACACAATATCAAATAAAATAGAAAACAATGCAATTGATGTTTAAAATAACTTTTCAATAAATATTTATTCAGTGTCATGGAGAGTTTTCTTGGAACAATTCACAGCACTTCCTTAAAGGCAACATTTGTAGTAATTATTCAATATTCTTTGACAGTTAGCTTTTAGCTTGTCGTGAGTCACAAAAATATTAGAAAAGCTTTTTACTTTTGAGAAAGCTACGTGTCTGAACCCGCTGATTTTAAAATTTCATAGAATGATAACGAAAATACTGGTACAGGTAAAACACAGTCTTCACTCTTCTCTGTGAACCCACATCACTCCTCAATTAGGTACACAGCACTTACAAACACCGGTAAAACGTTAATTGATTGGTTTCACTACACGCAAAGAAACAATCTTCATAGGTATCAAGCAACTATAACAGTACTTCTAGTTGTTGCTGGAGAGCAAATCTTGAATGAATGATTATGCAAAGAAACCTCCTCAGACTGCACAAACTACGGTGTTAACAGAAAACGTAAATAAAGATTGTCAAATCTAAGCGTTCTAAGCGTGTCGCCACAAAAATTCCTACCAGCAGGAAGGGCTGAAATATTCAGGTGGCCTTGATAGTATTGAAGCGTAGAACCGAAAATTAATTGAATGGATCGGGAAATGTCTCATCTTGTATATTATGGTGTGGAAAACGTTTCTTTAAGGCCTTTGGCCTCAAAATTTTACGTTTTAAGGCTCTAAAACGCTTTGTTTATTTGCATTACGTTTTACGGCGCTAAAACGATTTGCCGATATTGATTGACATGTGATGCGGGCTGCATTTTACATGAATATTTCGATGCGTTTTTTTAAAGAAAGCATCCATATTTTTTAAGTCAAAGTGGAATTCGTCAAGTCTCCGTGAAATTCTCTTTCTTTAGATCCCTCATTTGTAAAGATTGGTTGCGTGTGAGAGCCGGAACGCAAAGGTATACTACTGAAATAATACAGGAGACGATATGCACTACGCGTACGGGACTAATTACCTTAGCAGTTGACGCGCCCGGAATCATTCATCAATCAATCGACGCCCCATCACCAGACGAAGATGAGAACAATAAGATACAGGCGCAAAGACGTGGAGAAGTCACAAAACTGATGCATAACAACCGAAACAACTAGAGAAAAAGAAGTGTGGAACGTAAATTCCAAAGGTTTACATTTTATTCTAAAGAAAAACACCAATTTCAAAAATTCCGTCAAAAGAGACAAAACAAATCACCGAGCACGGCAAAGAAGCAAGAAGCACGACTGCAACAGCATGTCATTACGCTTATTAATATTGTAGAAGCATTTCTCAGAAAGTTCTTCAAAGGTTTGTCGTGTCTATATACTTCATCTTCCATTAAAATTTTTCTGATTAGCGAAATCGTATTCTTGGAAAAAACCGTAAACTGCATTTCACAGGACTCATTATAGACCATGGGAATATTGCACGCAACACTCCTCACGCTTCCAAACTGGGGAAATCAAGCTTGAGGCAACAGCACGTCGTCGGTGAAAGTAAACGGGCAAGACACAGCGGTAAGGAACATAATTTCCATTTTATACGTGTGAACTATGTGCAATAGGATTTATCTTATTGTTTCACAATTTTAGATTATTTCATTATTGTGTTAAGAAGATATATTCTATTCGCTCATGTGACCGATTACTTTCACACTCATTCATGTCAAACATAATTGCCGGACATGGTCTGAGTAATATATAGAAACTAGCGTACCACTGCGAGAACCCTCGCATGCTATACCCCACCCTCTTCCTTATTTTTCCATTTCCGTATAAGCCTGTAAAATATACTTTTCTTCCGTTTCCCTCATTTCTTCCGTCACTTGTTCTATGTGTCCACTTGAAATTGATAACAATATAATACACCCTTGTCAATACAAACTATTCTTCTTTAACTTTTATTATCGAGCAAAGAGGTACACCCGTGTAATTCATTCGCACAGAATATCAAGTAATCAATAATTTCACAGACAGTTGCAGATTCTACAGACTCGGAACAAGTGAGCTAGAATCAAGAAGCGTGGAACCAAAAAAAAAATGTAATAGAATGGTCAAGAAGATCTGATCCTGTAGATTCCGGACTGAGGAACGTTTCTTTGAGGCTCAAAATTTTAGTTTTTAAGGCCCTAGAACGCTTCGTTTACGAGTTATTTAATGATATAGATTAAAAAATTCCCGACTTGCGTTGCTGGTTGCATTTTAAATGAACATTTAGCTGCGTTTTTTAAACAAATTCTTCTATTTTTTAAGTCAAAGGGCAATTCGCCACGTCTCCGTGAAAATCTCTCTCTTTAAAGAGCTCATTTACAAAGTTTGCTTGCGCGCGAGAGTTGCAAAGGGAAGGTATACTACTGAAATTATATAGGAGAGGATGATGATTTGTATTTATTTCATAAATGTTGACTAACTTGTGCTGGAGCTGGAATACTCACTACTCTTTTTGTTATTCCGTCAAATGAATGTTCACATGAAATTAAGTATTCCGGCTGGGGCGGTACCCCGCTGGTGGGAGATACCTGGCTGGGGGAAAACCCCGCTATCCGACCCTAGGACGGCGCCGGATCTCTGCATCCAGCGGAGAAAGACCACCGCCACTTCTCGAGCAAAAACATTACAGTTACGGGACTAATTAGCCTAGCAGTTGGGGCGCCCAGAATCTCTACCAATCAATCAATCCGACTCTTATGGCCGGCGAAATAATACATCGCGCAGAGCGCTGCGCAACTCCATTAGAACCGCCAAGCTAATCGTCCACTGACCGCAACAGAGCATGTAGTTTCCGTAACAACAACGCACAACCCAATCCCACGAAGCGCGATGTGACGCACTGCACCGTCTTAAAAGGGCAGCCCGATGTCCCCGCCGGCCCGTCGCGCGCACTCGGATCCGCTTAGTCGCCCGGCAGCGCCCGCCGCGCCGCGCCCGCGCCGTCGCGCGAAATTATTAACGGATCGCGCCAATAGCCTCCGCAGCGCGGACTAACCGCTCCGCCAGGCGTTGCAATGCGCGGGTTAATGAGACACCCTCTGACCGCCACAAAACGAGAACGCGCATAAGCGTTGATTGAGAGCGCGTTCAAATGAGGTGCCGGGTGAAATAGTTCTTGGCAATAACTCTGCCACTGCAACATCACACACCGGGAGGTCGGAGGTAGGAATTCAGCCGCTGCCCGGAGGAGAATTCTGCCGGCCGGCTGCGCTCATCGGTAGGTTTCCACGATTTTTACGATCAATAACCGACGAATGCCGGAGCAGTACCCTAACAAACGGGCCACGGACTGTGCGCGAACTTATCTTCCTTATCGTTGTCAGATCCTCTCTCATCACACACACACACACACACACACACACATACATACATACATTACCACATATGTCAAAGGGCGAGTCGGAAAATTAGATCTTGCCCCGAGAGGGGCGGAGATCCACTGTGGAAGAGACCTTGAGAGGGGAAAATAGCAAGGAAACCTCAGCGCAGAATCTCACGTTCCAGCGGGAAGGGAACCCCACCACGTCGTCAAATACACTACACCTACGGGACAAAAACAACACTTAACGCGCACAGACAAAATAATCAACCAATCAAATGGCGTCCTCGCGAACGCTAACGTTTACATTTCCATCAACGCGGACGTGCCTCTCGCCGCCAGCTGCAATAATCCGCTGGCTGATAAACCTCTGACCTCAATATCCAGCGGCGAAAATCCAGAGCCTTCGCAACGGTGGAGAATCTCTCCGCCAACTCGGAAGCAGGCGGGCGGGGGGTGGGGGCAACGCGGGGGAGTAACTTCCCTCTTCCGAAACTCCAACAAAGTACCGCTACTTG
This sequence comes from Acheta domesticus, assembly GCA_031308135.1. Classification (NCBI taxonomy): domain Eukaryota; kingdom Metazoa; phylum Arthropoda; class Insecta; order Orthoptera; family Gryllidae; genus Acheta; species Acheta domesticus. Next base: position 134,228,948 of record JAHLJT010008756.1, on the reverse strand, counting down.
TGACTGCGTATCGTGAAACTAATACGTCTAACTTCTCAATGTTACGGAGGAAATAGCGGGGAAAGTCCGAGAGCGGCAAAACGCCCCCAATCCGCAATAATTCTCAGGCGAACGCCGCGAAACCGTGAGCCCCGCACCACCTGAGATGGCGCGACGGTTGCACAACTGCTGCCGCTGCACCGTCTCCCGCGGGGCGGGCCTTGAGTTCGAGTCCCGACGCAGGCGGGTTTTCCACACTGCAATACCGGCAGTGTACAAGCGACTCTGTTCGATGCGCTGTTGCCACATGTTACTACGCACGTGGCCCTACACCTATACAACAGATAAATGAAATATCAAAACATTACGTCTTACCGACGGGTGATCACAGGGTCGTCATTTAATGTTCATAACCTTCGCGTCAGCCGAAACTTATCGTCTCCGCGACTTCGTCTGAGTTGGATGAGCGGAAACGCTTAACCCTGGTTGTGAGAAAGTAAACAAATCCTCGCAAGCTGATTGCTTCAGAGCAGATCACATGACGTATCACAGCACATGGCGAGACAGCTATCAAGAGTCGTTTGTACGCTGCCGGCACAGCAGCTATTACAAGATCGAATTCAGTCGCTGTCTGAAAGAGAATTCTTAAGGCCGTCTTCTCTTATTGGTAGCTTTTCATGGTTTCTTCTATCAATACTAGGCATGTGCCGGAACTCTACCCTACCAAACGGATCGCGGGCCGGGCGCATTCTTACACCTTTTCCCCCTCCTCTCTCCTTACATTCCCGCCATCACTTACAAATACAAGACGGACTTATCGGGAGCGAAGCTTAGAGTTTGACCGGGTTGGGGGATGGTATTTGGAAGGAGAAACTCCACACAACGACCAGTAAGTCGACTCCGGATCTCATCTTTGAGCGATAGGAACACTGCTACCGCAAGGCTATAGCATGTATTACACTTACGAGACTAATTACCATAGTCGTTGTAACTTCCGCAAACATTTAAAAAAACGTGCCTCTCTCTGCTGATACGGAAAATGTAGACAAAATCTGAGGATTTTCTTCGCTCCTGCGACATTACAGCGATTACCACAATCGCAATGCAACCTCAAAAGAAACATCAGAAACGAGTATTTATCTTTCAGCATTACATTGGTCCCCGTAATAGGAATATGGCATGTCCGCAGTTTAGTTCCTAGTAGACCAACGATGTCGAACTTGAAAGGCCTCAAAGGCCACAACTAAAACCTTCAATATGGTTGCGGGCCATTTTTGCATTACTCGGAAAATCCACATCTGCCTTCCCCGTATTCTTTATCTTGGCACTGCCCGGATGCTCTGAAACAGGGGGATTGGAACTTGCATGATATCAGGCCATATCCTGCATAACGCAGTGAAACACATTGGGATGATTTTTAATTTAATAGAAAAAACTCCTAAAATCTTCATTCAACCTATATTTGCATTAAAGGTGAAGTTAACCTCGGCACGGCGCGTGCGCTAGGCGCACAATGTTCTCGGCCGACATGGATGCAAAGGACTTTCACTACTGACTAATAACCTTTCGCGGGACACAATAAATGGCCTCGTCGGCCTCCAGTTGGATAACCCTGTTCTAGACTTACGACAACAGAGATACCCTTTATGAGGGCTGATCTAATGCACGAATTCCACGATGGCCCGCGTGCCACTCTCTGAGCCGATCGCGCCCAATCGTCACCCCTGCTTTTCCAACCTCCCCGACTAGCAGTGAGCCCGTCCGGTTCCTCGCAGACACGTTTGGCGCCAGGGCACGTTAGGTGGACGCCAACTGGAGCAGCCCTGTGCTGGGGGACACTGTTTCCTCACAGGCAGTGTTTAATGTTGGCGAAGATACCGGCAACAAAAAATACGAAACGACAAAAGCAACGCATCGACGACAAAAGATGAGGTCCCGCCGAGTTCAAGAGGAGACCGGATGGAGTCTCCGGACAAATTGGGATACGCCAGCGGGAGCACATCCAAGAAGTCTATTCAAATGTTTATTTTTCAAGTCATTGACGAGGAATATAAAAGATGTATTTGCAAAGAAAAATTATAGTTGACTCGAGAACTTCCGGAGAATAACATTTACGGTCCACTATAGCAGAGGCTCACATGTCAAAATAAAGCGGTTTCTCCTTGAGGACTGATTTTGTTACTAAGAAGGTTCAGCAAAATATCCTAACCACAGCGAATCAACTTCAATATATTCAATTGTCCTTCAAAATAATGTTTGTTGGTTTGCCGTGTACAGTTTTTTATTAATACTTTTTGCAGATCCTTCTCTAGAGTCTCGACACTTGATTTTAGTGTGTTCACATACAAAATACATTACGTTTAGTATCGATGTCCTTGAATGAGTCTTGCTCTAATGCAACACTTTCTTCGAACTAAGTTCGTCGCCTGTCATCACACTCGGTTTTTCCTACTCTGGAAGACCCTTTCGCAGCAATCGCGATATCCTAGCCAGTTGGGATTTCACGGGTCATTTCACTGGATATCTCGCAGACCGCGTTGATGAAGTCTTCACTCGACAGCACTGAATTCGCCTTGAATGCTACCACAAAAACTCGGGAGATACTCCGCCATCAAAGCGTCTCCTTGGAATTCGCGGTTCTGAGGCCAAGTATTTTTTTTTACTGGAAGTTGAATATCCTGACTTAAGTGTGGGCGATATGGAAAGTTCTCTATTATCGACTAATTATAGAGTTTACTGGTCATTTCTAGTTAGGAAATAATTTGTTTGGGTCACTATAACCGAACGTTGACTACTTCCGAGTTCGCTACATGCACAGTCGTTTGTATTTTGTTGTAATATATGTGTATGTGACTTAATAGTTCAAATAGAATTCTTGTAATGAAAAAGTATTAAATACCAAATGTTAAATTAGCAACAAAAATTTTAAAAAATTACGTTTTTAGTTGCATTTGTTTGTCCATCTCCTAAAAACCTCTTGTCCATCAATTCAGATCAATCCACCAACGGAGACACCAATATAAAATTTGAAAAAGTATGAAGCTGGGACCAAAAAACTGAAAAATTATATTTATGATCATCAATTTGTCCATTGTTTTACCATGTTTGTCAATGTTCAGAAAATTTTTACCGACGGCCGTTCAAACATTATTGCCAAAAAAGTTTTTGACCGTTACTAAAAATTACCAAATTGACCAAATCAACACCAAAATAAATGTTAAAATTTTTATTTCCATTTGTTTCTGCATCTTGTAACGACCACTTATCCATCTTCAAATCATGATTATCCCCAACGGAAGATCCGCAATAATTTTTCAAAAAAGCTTCAAGCTGGCCCAAAACTAATTAATTTTTTTATGTTGATTGTTGGCCTACGTTTCACCACCTTTTAGATAATTCGCATCAGCTGTGGTTCTAAAGTTATTATAAAAACAACTATATCCGCCATTTTTAAAAATCGCTAAAATACCAACACACACATAAAATTCGAATCTCTTCACTGGCCTTAGCTGGTCCATCCGAGGAAAACGTTTGCCCTTCACGTAGAAAATGTATACTTAAGTTAAAAAATTACAAGCAAAAAAGAACTGGACTACTCCGTGTTACGGTACAAGTCCGCGTGTTTGTTCTCTTTTAACTCCAAAATTTGTGCTGAAGCATAATGTTTTAGTTTATTTTTTAAAGCTAAAAATACATTTAAAAAGCGCGTGACGTAGAGGACTAAGGGGAGAGGTGCAATTTATGCACATAGTGGATTATCACAACGGCGTGAAGTATTTTGAAGACGAAGTAAAACATTATTCTTCCACTACGGTTTTCAGTATATTTCCATTTTTTTAAATATACATAGTATTTGAATCCTTATATTCAACTGTACTTTCAATGTTATTTAAATTACTTGACCCTGCATATTTCATTCTTCAACAGTTCTGTGATCACGGGGTAAAAGTTCTTAAGTCAATTTTTGACGAAATTGGGTGAAGTACTGAAACTACAAGTTAAGTATCTATATCTTACTTTGGTAAAACGATCGAATTCAAATGTTGCCTCCTTATCGACAAAAAAGAGTGTTGGGAAATGGCGTTGAGCTTTGCAAAAAGCGTTGGCTCAATACTCTAACCCTTGTTTTCTCCAAACTAAGATCTTTGACTTAAGAACTTTCACCCCGTGACCACAGAGTAGGCGAAGCGATTCTGTTCTTGTTCCTTCCTCATCTAGGGGAGTGAATGCATGCCAACCTGCCGATGCGCGTCTGCTTGGAGGAGACGGACTTTTGCTTCCCAAATCTTTTTATACCCCGTGGGGTTGAAAGAATGCCTTCCGTAAACGTTCACCAGAAAAAGCCAACTACCTAGCGGACACATATTTCTTTCAAACATTGACCTCTACTTTCATCTACGGATACAGCACCTTGTTGAAATAAACCGGTTCAGTGAAGTGATAAAGAAGTGGTTGAGTCAACACATGCTGAGCAGATGGAGCAGCAGAAAAGATAAATAGCAAACGTTTTGCATTTGTTACTCTTCCCAATTAATAAATAACATAGCGTTGTGGATTATTGTCTTTTAAAAAGTATTCTATTTCTTATTTAGCATATGTTTGCCTGTTGTAAGCAGTATTTTAATTTGCATCTCTGGTTAATTATTAAGTCACATCTTAGTCCTAATAACGTGCCTTTCAAGACAAAGGCATTGCAACTGCAAAAAAAGTTCCCTTTGACAACACAGAATATGACTAAAACAACAAATTATTACAACTACAATTTTTTGGATTTAGTGCGAGTGTGCGTTCGTTCGTTCGTCACTCTCCGTTAGACCATTTTCCGTAAATCAGGCGGGACGTATAAAATGTCTTTCGACGCACGTCGGTCTCCTGGGGTGGAACTATTAATTTGTTTTCGGATCCGGCCAGATGATTCTAAGAAATTTCCAAAAACTTGTTTTTACTTGTTTTGGCGCTGACATCCGTTTGGACATATTGGGAATTAAAATAATGCCACATAAATTGACCAACGTAGGTGGCGTTGATTAAACCCCAGAATCCAGTAGCAATTTTCGCCCCACGACGCCATAATTCCCTTTTTTTAAATATAAATTATTATTTAATATTTATTTAATATTGTTGACTTCTGATTAAATATTTTAAAAAGATGTTCAAAAGGGGGAAAAATGCATTTTTCTGTCTAATAATGTAAACACGCAGAGACGTGGAAAAGGTGCTGAAAAAGCGGAAAAAAGTGGAGAAATGTATTAATGTCACAAAAAGGTGCAACAAATAGTGTTAATTTCGCTACGTTTTATTTTACTTGGCGAGACTCAGGCCATGAGGCCTGCTCTTCCGTCTGACCACGCAAGTTTCGTTCACCAACTGGAGGAGAAAGAAGGTATTACTTGGACGACGAAACAAGCGATTTGAATTTAGCTCAGAGGTTTCATTTAGGCTTGAGGATCTTTTACATCCAGTAAACCTAACATGGGACAGCCGGCTTCACTTACACTCGGAAGAAGGCGTACAAAGGATCTTTTCATCCTTAAAAATCCACAACTTCGACCGGGTTTCAACGCGCGAACTTGGGTTGAACAGCCCGACTCGCTAACCGTTACACCATCGACGCCGACGCCATTAGCCATCGTTTTCAAAAATTAAGAAAAAATAAACGATAATATTACACCCTACTTAAATTTACGGGATCAAAATGTCGAGAGGAATACGATTACTCTTCAACTGATAACCCTACGTATTGAGAACTTTTCTAATATTGCGCCCTTCACCACGAACAGCGTGCGCCAAGCTGAGCTGCTCTGACAATACAAACACCGCGAGCTATAATACCGCATTTGGAGCGAAGGTCGTAGCGAAAGAGAGAAGTGTGCTTTTCACGCGCGCCCTCCGCGCCGCGTAAACGCCAACGCCAGAAGAGGGCGGAAGAGGGATCCGCGTGCGACGCGGCCTTTGATGTTAATGCCCCTGCGGAAGCCACTCCCAGGCGGCGGCCACGGCGCCGGCGAGGGCGCAGGCGGAGGTGATGGCCGTGGTGATGGCTGTGGCGGTGGCTGTGGCGGTGGTCGTGGCGGATGGTGGCGGGGGAGGCGGGAAGGTGGAGGCGCTGGCGGCGGTGGTGGCGGTGGCGATGGCACTGGTGATGGGTGGTGGCGGCGGCGCTAGTGATGGCGGTAGCGGTCATGATGGCGGGGGTGGCGGCAGCGGTGATGGCGGTAGTGATGGCGGCGGCGGCGGCGGTGACGGGGCGGTGGTAATGGCAATGGCGGCAGCGGTGGAGGGGGCGGGCACGGCGAGGGCGGGGCGTTGGTGATGGCGATGGTGGCGACGGCGGCGGAAGCAGTGGTGGCGTGGGCGGGGCGGTGGTGATGGCGGCGGCGGCGGCGGTGGCGGCGGCGACGGTGGTGGTGGAGTGGCGCTGGCGGTGACGGTGGCGGGGGTGGCGGTGGTGGGGGTGGCAGTGGCGGTGGCGGCGGCGGCGGTGGGGTGGCGGTGGCGGTGACGGAGGCAGCGATGGCGGCGGCGATGCCGGCGGAGACGGAGGCGGGGGGTGGCAGGGGAGGAGCGGCGGCGGCGGCGGCGGCGGCGGCGGAGGCGGCGGCGGAGGCGGCGGCGACGGCGGCGACGGCGGCGGCGGCGGCGGACTGCGCAAAGCGAGGCACGCCCGGCCGCTCAAAGCTGTTTTCTTGACTCGCCACGCGACGCGAGGCGACGCGGCGCGACGCAAGCGCCTCCCGTGTCATAAAGCCTCCTCTTAAACGGATCGCCGCCACACGCTCATCCCAGCACCGCACCGCAGGCGCTCCACGACGACAGAATTCCCGACCTTAAAGCAGACAACAGGTGCAGCAAATAAAATAGCGTTCGAAAATACTTGCCAGATAAAGTGATTCCGTCACAACCCACAAAACAGATCAATCTTGAACATTATGTACATTTTCCCTCTAAACGTTTAAGTACGTCCCATAAACGTACTGTCCTATATATGTCTCTATACGAAATAAAGAGAAAGTATTATAATGTTCAACATTTTCAATATTTTCTTAGGTCCCAAATTTTTTAAACTTTGGATTTGGTTACCTTAAAGAACGCTTAAGAGGATAAAGCAGGTCTCATTTTCGTCGAAATCTCTGATTTATCGAAAATTATAAAAGTTCAACTTTTTTCGGTGTCTTCCTACAACTACAATATTGAATATAGATATTTTTTTCTTAATGAAATCTGTTTTTTAAAGATAGGTCTTGAAATAAAATCCTGTAGAATTTTTCGAAAATATTAGTAGTTTTCCCGAAATTTTGCGTAAAATATAAGCAATTTTTAAGTCATTTGGAACATTTTTTTTCTCCAAAATGTTTTGCATTAACTTCATTAAATTTTCTCCTCGAGCGTATCAAAGGACGAGAAAAAAATTGGCGCTGTTCTCACTTCCGGCAAAAATTGCAAAATTTGTACTTTTAAAAACTACAAAATTGAAGACAGATTTTTGGCATCAAATCTAATCTAAAAAGCAGCGCTCTAAAACAGGTCATGTACGGTTTTTTGAAAAACGATGAGTAGATTTTTCGTAAGTTGTGTTTGCAATTAATGCAATTTATAAAAAAAAAACATTTTCTCAAAAGTCGCTTCAAATGTTTTCTTCATTTTTTCACGGATAGAACAAGGAACGCTTAGAAGATTGGTTCACGTCTTATTGTCGTTAAACTCTAAATTTTTTGAACACTGCAAATTTAGAAATAATGCGAGAAACAATGCGCTGTTTTAGCACCTCTAGTTATAAAGAGACTTAAGTTTTCCATTTTGAAAATGTCTGCAAGTATTCCTGTGAATAAAGAATCCGGAAATTCATCTCAACCAGCCGCATATTTGTTTTAGTTTACACACTACTCTGAGAATTTCACTGGAAGAACTTTTGGAGACAGACATCGTGCCGAATGTTTTGGGGGAAACGTATGATGTTGAATTTAGTGGTTTTTGTCCTTTTATAACATCAGCCGCTATTCTCGAAAGATGTTGGTTGAAAATAAATAATGACTTTTACCGAAGTGCTTACTTCTCAGTCCCTATGTTTTAAAAACAATATTCTCTACCGAGTATAGAGATGATTTGGTCCGATATTTTTCGCTATTCCACGTTAGTTTTGTTACCAGAATTCAAACTATTCTAATCATTTTTCAATATTTTTGCCTGTGCAATTACTTTCCATAAAATGCTTCTGTAATTTCGAAGGAGATGTGGAACCTATTGGGTTCCATATCTACTTCAAAATGTTATGAGAAATAAATTGAATTGTTGTTCTAATTCCTTGTATTATACAAGAATTGCTTTTCCATGGTATGTTTAACTTTCTCTTTTTAATAGGAAAGGACGCGTTAAAGTGAAATCAAACCTTTGAGGAAAATAAATTATGTTTTTCAATTGTGTCAAGTGTTTGTCAATAAATTGGGTCCCATGATTCCTGCACTAAAAACTTTTATTTTAGCTTTAGGAAATAATTTACACATGCCTGATTTATTTATTGTGTCAGTGTTCAAGTTACTAGTAATTGTAAGCTTTTGTGCATGCACTAACTTAAATCATTCTTTATTATTTCATATCTAGTTGTGGTTTTGTTACTTTTATTTACAAAATGATCGATTGCCTTTTTGATTTAAATGTATTCCGTGTAGGTACTTTTACTGTGATATCTCAATTAAGGGAATGCATTTTATTGAGACTTATTTTTCGTGAGATTCATCTAGAAAATTATTATTGAAATCTCCACCTACATCAATGGATTTCAAAGAGAGATTACTCATTTTGTTCCGCGATACTTCTTAGATTTTCTAAAAAACTGAAGTAATCTAAAATAATCTCGCTTTGTAGTTGCAGATTCGTTTGTGAATAAGAAGGTTCCACAAGTGTTTACTTTATTTGTCTTCTTAGTAAAACGCGGCGTTTGCTAATCGTAGTATATAAAATTGATTTTATTACCATGTCGAACACAAAAGGTGAAGCAGTTCCCAGTACGTCAGGTTTGAAACATTCGCAGGGAAAATCCAATTTTGAATGCAATGAAAGGATCTTCCAGAGCAGAATAAAACAATTGTCAAAAAGATGCATAATATTAAAGAAAGAACTTTTAAAGGACAAGATGCACTGGTTGCACCAAGCTATCTTGGCAGACAACGTAAAATACAGTGAAGAGGGCACAAACATACTAACATTTTGAAATCACGATAACTCGACATTCCTGAAATAATAAAAACAACCACAGCTGAAAAAACAACTATATTTGGGATTATCTGTTATAGTGAAACTGGGATACAGTGAATTAAAGATGTTAGTCCATAGAGGTTCTCTATAAAAGGAGTCGACTATACACATCGGTATTAAAAATCGGTCGAAAAATGAAAGATTACGGAATAAAAAGTGACTGACATGGAATTGACCAAGTTGTGATACATTGAGCTGCGTTTCCATTAAAATAACTCGTAAAGAAGCAGTCTCTAACATATCCAAAAAAGGGAATCCAGCGGTCTTGGATTTCCGCTTAATCCACCCTCAAATGCTTTGTCCTAATTCCCTCTAAAGCATTAGGTCCATTAAAAAATTGAGCGAGTACCTCACAGTAAAATACGACTCTCTTATGAATCCACATACACGTTTCCCTCAAGAGCCCATTATTCTCCTCGTAATATTTCGCGTTCCCCCGTTCCTTTCTCCTTCCTCTATAAATATATTCCATAGCTCTATGCGGGAAGCTATAACACGCCTTCCCCATAAATACACAAATCACTTAACGATTCGTTTTCGACCTCTCGCCCCCGGAAAGAGCCGGCGCGCAGGGCGCAGCGGGGGAGACCGGGACCGCCCCCTCCGCCCCCAGTGGGACAGCGGACTGGGCTGCGGGCGAATGCGGCTTTGTGCACGCGTCCCCCCACACACACACAACACACGCACACCAACCCACTCCACACACAGAAACACCACGCACCCACATACACCACACGCCACACACACCCAAACACACCACACGCCACTCAGACACACACACACCCAAACACACCAGCACACACACACAAACACACCACCACACACACACAAACACACCACCACACACACACACCAGCACACACCCAAACACACCACCACAGACACAAACACACCACCGCACACACACACCACACACACAAACACACCACCACACACACACCACACACACACACAAACACACCACCACACACCACCACACACACCCAATCACACCACCACACACACCCTAACACACCACCATACACACACAGTTCGTGAGCAGACGCATCGTACCTACCTCCGGCGTTTTCCCATTACGAGCCCCATACGTAGTCGTTTCCCCTCTAGTCACCTCAAGCGCAATACCCTTACGTTCACGTCTAAACGTACAAATACGTTTTACATCTAAAACTGTGTCTACGACAGCCTGTTCTTTTTCGTGCACCAACAGGAGCGGAAAATCACTCAATACACAGGCAGGGACCAATAATGATATACGAAGCTGTGCACACTATCCTGTAGTACGTCGACGCCAGCCTCACCAGACCAGCGCACATAGAGCAATCGATGTTTCCAGGCAGCCGATGCCCCTGCCCTCCCATTTCGTGGGACGCCCATCGCCCACCGCCGCAAACTGCTACTCGTGTGCACGGGATTAGGCGGCGAGGGCGCCTGCCAAGACGTAAATTACCATTAAAATACGGTTTCATCGTCACATACCTTTCCGGCTTCACAATTCCACCTACAAAACAACATCTAAAACCAATTTTATTTAAGTCTCAGTTACAACGCATTAATTTAACCGCAAACAATTTTACTTCATCATATACTACTAGGGAGAATCCTAGATTTCTCGCGGAACTGCGTTTCGAAACTTCGGGAAAAATTATTATATATTATAAATATATAATAATTTCTATTCAATTAGTAATTAATTTGTGGCGCGTTCCGGGACCAAAAATTTTATAAATCAAGCACTTCTTACACTGCATGCACGACAGTACCATACATTTCCAGAGTACAGTTGTTTTCTAGGCTAGGGTAGAGCCCGCTGGGGAGATACCTGGAGGGAAAGCCGACATGTAGGTCGGCGTCGGATATCACGTTCCAGCGGAGAAGGGACAGCGCCCACCCCCGGTAAGTGACACTCACAAAATTACGGGACTAATGACCTTAACAGTTGACGTGCCCATTAACACCGATCAATCAATTCAAAGGAAAGCAAGTTTGACTACATAAAAATTAGTTACACCAGCGTTCGTGATTGTTCGTAAACAGACATTCGGCAACATAAAAAACCAACACTAGGCACAAATGGGTGCAAAGAGTTTTAGACTAGTTGAGGTGCCTGGAATCGAAACAAAGAAAAAAGAAGAGGAAAAGCGAAAAGGAAGAAAGTTGCGAAAGCCACGAAAGGAGAAGACAAAATGAAAATGCGACAATGCCCGAAATACTTCTGTACGCGGTCTTCATTGTTAACAGATGCATCTCCACGTCCATGATGATTTCAGAGAAAGTTCTTCGAATATGGCTACACCCCGCCGTTGGGCGAGAGCAGTATTGATGAAAAGCGCCCAAGAGGAAGCAATTAGCTGCTTCGCGTTGATAAACTCCGCCTGTGGTGTCTGATAGGTGGATTGAGTAGCTTAGCAGCCCACTGCCGGTCGCAAGCCCGGATAAAGGAGGAAGGTTCCTGAGTGAGGTTAGCAGCCTGCTCAGGGTAAAAAAGACAACACGGCTCAGAGCTCCAAGAATTTGCTTCGGATCAATCCCATATGTATGACAACTCGGGCAAGAAAAAAGACTGAAAAGAATCGAAAGGACTGCTAGAGACGAAAGGCCGAAGGGAAGAAAAGAAGTTGGTAGACCAAGGAGAAGATGGAAAGACTCGTTATAATTCTTGAAAAGGAACAAGTCTTAGACTTTTTAAGAAGATGAAGAAGAAGAAGCGTTGATAAACCTCGCGCTGGCGCCCGTGGATCGCTGCCAGCGGAGGGTCGCGCCATGTGGCGCCTCCTGCGAAGCGCTGGACGCGACGTGGGAGGACAGCGCATCATAATAACACAAACGAGCATTAACTAGTATTTGCGTATTGGCTAGGGAGATTGTTCTTTCGGTACTCCTGGTGAAGTGGTATCAAATGCCAAGTTTTCCTCACAGTCCTGTGATGCGGCGTGGATATTTTTTTCTTTTTACGTAGTCTGTGACTGAAGTCGTTTACAGCTAGTCCGTTCCTTAGGCTTGGCTACAGTTGGTCATGGCGTACGTAGACTAGACGTTTAGGTCTATTTCTGCCCACTCTCTTGGTCTCGCATGCAATAGATTGATTGTTTATTTGTTAGAATGTAGTTGTAGGTGAAGTTTTACATCTTAAATTATGAGGAAAGATTCTTGGTTCAGCTCAAGTGTTAGACTGGATGGTGGCACTTCGATATACCTAGTGGGTTTTTTTTAACCTTTATTTTGTGCTTTCTAGGGAGTTGGGACACCGTAAGCTCCTCGAATATTAGAGAGTTTTGCCCGCCATAGCGGAAAACACTATCGATCTTCTACGCATGCGCTGACGCATAAAAGTGACACGAAACGTGAACTGCGCATGCGCAGAAAATCCATAGAGCTATCCGCTATAATGTGCAAAAACTCCCTCTTAGCTCCAGCCCGCACGTTATTACCGGAAGGATCTTCGCGCCAAATGGCATTGTTGCTGTTCTCAGGGGCAGGGCGAAAGCGGTCCCGCGATCGCGCATTGCGTTTTACCGACGCTACTTGACATCTCAGAATGGTGAGCGGGGGTATTCCCTCACCCTCAAGTAAACCACCAGTCGCGCCTCTTTGCCTGTTGGAGTGTCAATGTTCGGGTTGGGCGATTTCTACTTCGATTATCGACAATCAAACATTTATTTTAATTATCGATTGTTTTTATTCAATTAATTTCAGACAGATTATTATCAATAGAAACTTTCTGCACATCGTGAAGCACCACTTTTGAGCCTGCATTCGCGCATCTCGAACTGTGCAAGTGCACAGGCTCCAGAGTGGTATCGCTAAGTTGTTTAACGCTATGCAAAAGGTCTCTAATATCGATTATGTCGTGTCAATATTTCGATCCGTATTACGGCTATAAAGTGTGACTTCACAAAGGATTTTTTTTACGAGAGAGTTGTGAATTTGTTGCAACTGGCATCCATCATTTGAGTTGATTAATATTTTATTAATGATTAGTGCACGACTGTGCTCAAACTATCGAAATTCTATTAAGTAGAGAAAAAATGTGAAAATAAAATAATGATTATAAAATGTGTTATGAAATTAAGTTTTACTCCATCAAATAATTTCGAGCTAGATCTTCCAGGTCATTTTGTGGCGTCGACGGTTAGCGTATCGGATTGTTATACCCAAGTTCGCTGGTTCAAACCCAGATCGAAGCCGTGGATTTTTAAGGGCGAAAAAATCCTTCGTACGACTTCCTTCATAGGGGAAGTAATGCCAGCTGTCCCACGTTGCATGTAGTAGATTTACTGCATGCAAAAAATCCTCAAGCCTAAATGAAGCCTCTGAGCTAAATTCAAATTGGCTGTTTCGTCGCCCAAGTAATACCTTCTTTCTCCGCCAGTTGGTGAAAGGAGTGTAACGAAATTTGCGTGATCAGACGGAAGAGCCGGCCTCATGGCCTGAGTGTAGCCACGGAAAATAAGGCATCAATTCAATTCAATTCTTCCCCTCCTGACGATCCCTTGCCCGAACGCCACAGTTCGTCCGACCACCTCTTCCGCCTGCCGCCGCTTCTCCTTGCAAGTCTTTAGATCCGTCAACTCATTCGGTGAGTCAAACGGAAACGGACAAGTATGGCCTTGATAACTGATACAACCAATTAACAGATTAATCAGAATAGTTTTTAAATACCTTAGATTAACCTGATAATCAATTCATTTGTAATCAATTGTTTTCAATTGTTGTCAATGCGCACGGATAGATCAAAGCCACCTGTAAATCAATGTACTTTATTCGTAAGTATCTATATGCGCTCCAGAACACGCAGTTTCTCCGAATTCAGTTGCGAGGAATAATGTCAACTTAATTTTAAAAAAATGAAGAAAGTTGATGACGTAGATTCGCTGAAATAGTAAAAGGTCCCTAATCTGTACTTTGTTTGGTGTTGGTCAGCTTCTTCGTAATCGTAGAAAAATAAATCACTTACCTAGAACACTGGGAACGAATAACCGCTGAGATGAAAGCGAACCAACATACCTGTAAAAAACAAAATTGTAACAGAATTATGAATTTCCCTTAAATATTTTAAAAATATTAAAATACATGCGAAACATACAGAGTTCCTTACAAGTAGTCCATATAATTTAACATACAATGTAGGCTTTCACGGCCGGTTTCTTCATTGTGGGAAGTTGCCGGGCTTGCAGGCCGTGGTCCAACGGAGACTACTCCAGACGTTTCGCCTACAACTGTGGTAGGCATCACCACTGAAGATGCCTACCACAGTTGTAGGCGAAACGTCTGGAGTAGTCTCCGTTGGACCACGGCCTGCAAGCCCGGCAACTTCCCACAAGTAGTCCATATACTTAATTTAACAGGCGGTCTGAATAGCTTTCGCCCTCCTATACGCAGACTTCTTGACGTTTATGCCTTTCACGCCGGGGAGCAGCGCCTCCTGCAATTGTGATGCCACATAATTATTAGCGGCCACGTAATACACGTGGCAATTCATCCGGTCTTATGGCCTGAGCCTCGACATTAATGTGGGCAACTTTATTAATTGTTATTATTATCTGAGACCCGGGAGAAAAGGAACAAAGAGGAAAAGGAGAGGGAGATGAAAAGGAAACTGGAGAGGAAAAAGAAGGGGAAGTGGAGAGGAGAGAAGAAGAAAGAGAAAGGGCGAACTAAACACAGCCCAATACTGTGGGCTCTGAAATTTCGTGACGATTCATTATTAATATACATATTTCTCGTTTCAACGCCGGTAGAGCGAGGTGGACACGGCAGCTAATCCAATTGCATAGGATTAGAAAGGCATGAATGACCCACAACACTAGATACGCGTCCCCGGCAAGGGTGGCTCACTGTTCTGACCGGGAGGCCCTACGATCGAGTCCCGACGGAGGCTGGATTTTCGACACTACCTTGTCAGCTAGATTGAATTCAATCGCTGTCTGGAGGAGAATTCTAGCGGCCGGCTGCTCTGATCGGTAATTTACCGTGGTTTTTTCCGATCAACACCAGGCGAAAGCCGGAGCAGTACTCTAGCAAACGGGTCACAGACCGCACGCGATCTTTCCTTGTTCTTCATTGCCTTTCCTCATCTCCTTACTTACACACACTTACACTTACATGCACTACACTACCACAAATGCCGGGAGACCGGACGGGAGCTTAGAGCTTGTTCCGGCTGGAGCGGTGCCTCGCTGGTGAGAGATACTACTTTGGGGAAAATCCCCGCAAGCCGAGTAGTTCGGCTTCGGATCTCGTATGCTACACTTACGATCACAGCGACCTCCAACGTTAAAACGTACACTACACTTAAGAGAAAAATGACCTTGGCAGTTGGCGCGCCCGGAATCACCAATGAATCAAAACAAGAGGCGCCTCGCCTTTAGGGATGTACGATTTAATCGCGATTATTGCAACAATCGATTATTTTATACGATTAATCGAAAAATTGAAATTATAATTTTTACACCGATTAATGCTCACAGGCTTCAATTTTTCCGATTTTTAGCTCGATTATATTAATAAAAATATTAATTTTCATAGTTTCAATTTTCAAGCAGAATATAAAAGTACATCTCTCCTTTTGAACTTTAGTAAAGGTTTCCTCAGCCACACACACTAAGGTATGTAGTTTATGTTTCTATTCGATATTGTTCACTTGATGTCCTGTTATTAAGATTTACATTATATCAAAATATTTTGTAAAATATTATTTTATTTATTTGGTCGGTTATTTGAAGAAAATAAAAAAAAGAGATTTCTTCGATTAATAGTTGCATTTTATTAGTGCAAAACCCATGTGTATTACATCCTCCTGAATTTAATTTAAAAACGCTAACGTTATTTTAGTTTAATAAACATGCTTTCTCTGATTGCATTAAAATAACAAATAAATTTGCTTTTAAACATAAAATGTAAGAAATAAAATTTAAGGAGACAGAAAATGGAGAATGATTCGCATAATCGTGATAGGTTTTCTTAAAGCTACTAAACGATTAATTAATTTACAGATTAAAAATTAACGATTTTATGGATAATTTAAAGAACGTGAAAAATTAATCGACTATATAAGAATAAGTGATTAATTCGAAACGATTAATCGATGCATATTAGTAGGGAGTTTGTGCACACCTTAATGGGCAGCAGGCAACTGCAATCTCGATCTTCTGCGCATGCGCACATGCACGAAAGTGATGCGAAACTTGAACTGCACATGCGCAGAAGATCGATAGTGCTTTCGATTGCTTCAACGTTCGAGGGTGCAAAAACACCCTAATCTAATAAAAATGTTAATCGATTAGCCATTAATCGATTATTATTTCATCATCGCGCGTCCGCACTCGCCATTGCGCGAGACGACCGGGCCGCGGGGTACTTCCTCCGCCCCACTCCCTTTCCTCCTCTTCGCGCGTTCTTCCCACGCGACGCTTCGGCGATGAAAAGCCGAACGCTATTGGGCGAATGCAGAGTAGATCACGGGTGGGCAACGCGTTCTTTCAAAAGATCAATGGCACGTTCTTTCTAGATTAAAAAAAAATAAATAAAATGTATATTTTAATTGTAACACTCCGTGTATGTGTGTTTGGTCCAGCACATCTCTAAAATGGGAGAAACATTTCCAAACAAATTTTGTTCAAATACTTTGGAGCAACTCGGAAAAAGAAAACGTGGGGGAGACAGGTTTGCGATTCAAAACGTCACCCCAATGTATAATATATATATATATATATATATATATATATATATATATATATATATATATATATTACAAAATTTGATGTAAGATATAATTTAACCTCAAAATAAGGAGGTATCGTAAAAAAATATTTTTAAGTGTCTGAGCCAGAATCACAGCCGTATGCTGATCAATACGAGTACAACGAAACCCTCTTTCTACGATCTTTTAATATGAAAATTTCTCGGTATTTACGACGCCTTGCGTTAGAGCCTCGCCCCGTTTCGAACTGCAGAGAGTTAGAAATGTGAAATGAAAATAATGTGTAATGTGCAGGTAGTAAGTCTAAGTGTCCGTGAGGGGACGAAGAGGGAAAATCGATGAGGATGGCAAGATTGCGAGCGGCCATGGCCCATTTGTTAATGTACTGGTAATGTAAAGACTTCCGACCAGAGCAGTCGGCTGCTAAATTCTCCTCCAGACTGCAGTTGAATTCAACTAAGCTACGTAAGTGTAGGATGAATCCAACCAATCTAGTGTCGAAAATGCACGTCTACACTCGAACCCTAGAACCTCCGACCAGACACTCTGTAGAGATATTGTCACAGAGCCATCTTAGGTGGTACGACCTTCGTTTCCATCGCACACGCCTGCTGCCAGAGGACTCTTCCACTCCGAGACACGCGCAGACAGCGCACGATTTCACGGACATGACAACAGCGAGCTGCGCACAGCTCGTCCCTGCCCGAACGCATCACCGACGCTCCACGCGGCGACGGCGGGCGAGACACAGAGAGAGAGAGAGAGGGAGAGAGACGGCGCTAGACAAAAAAGCGGTGCGCCTCCCGACACGATCCTGTTTCAGCCGCGGAGCTTGTCAAATATTTATTTTAAAGCCCCCATGCAAATCGCCAGTCAACCAAAATAGCGCGGGTCCTCGCCAAGAATTCCCCTCCTGTGCGTATCCTCCCCGACCCGCCCCGCCCCTCCCTCCGCGTGTCAAGGTGTTGCCTTACGCCGGCGCGGGGCGGCGCGGTGGGGCCGAGTGCCAGCCAGATGCGCCCCGCCCCGCCCCTCCCCGCCCCCCCGCCCCCCCCGCCCCCCCCGCCCCGCCCCGTGCCGCGCCGCCCCCCGCCCGGAATCGCAAGTGCGAAGACCGCCTCGCTTCAGCGGAGCTTGCCCCGTGCGTTTGGCGCGTGCCGTCTGCGTCCCACTCGGCCGATGCAGCCCACCGGCGCATGCGCACCGATACTTCGTTTTTTCTAACGTGGCCGATGACATTAGGACACTATTAGACCCCCTGCCTTATAAAACGAATATTTTTTTTTAAATTTGCGAACGTCCTTCTCAATGGGGCTCATGGTCTCAGAAATGTGCTTACTACTGTTAAAAAGATTCATTTTATAAGGTAGAAGGTGCAATGACCTAATGTCGTCGGCCACGTTAGAAAAAAACGAAGTACATGACAGCCACAGAAGGGCGGCTGGGAGGGCTCGGTGGCAATAACAGAAGCCGCTGCAGCGTCACGTTGTGGAAGTCCGCCCGCCTTTGGGAGTCTTCGCCCCCTTGCCTGTTAGCTTGGGAAAGCCCTAGAGGCCCAGGTACTCGCTCCAGGCATGGCGAACCCACTTGCCTTGGTGCAGAGCTCTCAGACTCACACCGTTTCTCACCGGCAGGTCCTAGGGTTCGAGTCTTGGTGGTGGAAGTTTGGAATTGCGACACTATCTATCTATCTATCCATCCATCTATCCATCTATTTATTTAACTATCCATCTATCTATCCATCTACGCATCTACCTATCTATCCATTTACCTATCTATCCATTTACCTATCTATCCATTTACCTATCCATCCATTTGTCTATCTATCCATCTATCTGTCTATCCATCCATCTATCTATCTATATACTTTTGTAATTTTAGGGGCACGTTAATCCAACTTTTGTAAGATAGCGGTGGTCCCAGGTCGGGGGCCTGTTTTTATTCTTTATCCACGCCGACGGGGGGAGACACGTTTGGCGAGCAAGACGCATTCCCATCACCGTTCCTAGCGTATTTCGCTAGTGGCACAATTTCACACGAGTCCGGTAAGGGGTTGCGAAAGTTGCGTTCACACACGGACAAGAGACGCTAGAGTGGGATACGCTTGGTTCAGGGTTGGGGGGGGGGGTCGATGCAACGCAGACTGAAAGACTCGAATCGTAATGGCATCTGTGTGCTTTGCGGTGATAGAGAAGATTGGATCCACATCCCTTTAAGCTGCTGTGCTTCAGAGACATGGAGAGGAAAATGGATGGGAATGGGGAAATTGCATTTCCAACGTAGAAACGCAACTCTCGCCCAAAACATATTAGGTGATGAAAGATTTCACTTCATGAAAGAAATAGGAACATTTCTAGGAAAAGTTCAGACCATTAGGAAGACGAAAATTAGAAAGTGGGAAAATAGCACCGATTAGTATGAGTGGAGCCTAGATTGAAGAGGAAATAAAAAAAAGTTACTAAGTAAGCAATGAATAATTTAATCAGTAATTAAGTTAAATTTTTAAATTGTTAAGTAATTAAGTACATAAGTAAATCAACAAATAATTAAATAAGCAAATTTGAGGGCAAATGGGAGTGGGTTGGGGACAAATGAGAGTAAGCATAGAAGCGAGGGTGCGGATGATCTTCTGTGGCGCCGTTTGATTTCAGGTGCGGAGGCCAAAGACTGGAATGAGAACGCGTGACGCCCGCACCAGGAAAGAAAGAAATAGTTTCGAAAAAGTCTGGTAGATTAGATGTACTCGTGTTCTGACGTCAGGTTTTCCTCCTTCACGGTTTTTCTCCTCATCCTTACCTTATGGTTTCATTTCTGCGGCTTTGACGCGATGGAGACACCATTCGGGGTGACAATGAGAATTTGAAAGGGTAGAACGCGGTATATATTGTAATGGCTTAAAGGCCTTCGACCAAGTGTCATAGTAACAAGTTATTTAATTTATATGTGTAACAATTACCTATTAAATAAAAAATAAAATAAATTATTTGGCTTGCCTGTGCTTTCTTTCGTTTCACAGCTATAGAAACAGACGATCTTTTTAGAAAACACAGCTTTTGTCCCTGCCAGCAATTGAACCCGGGACTACCTCGGAAAGATAGCACGCTGTCCCTGAGCCACCCCAAGGGTTGATTAGCTACGTAATAAGGCCGACTTCAATCACTTCCCCATCTGGAACGACGCCCCTGTTGGGGAGATACCTAGAGGTGGAAGCTCCGCAAGCCGACCTGTAGGTTGGTGCTGGAACTCACGTCCCAGCTGAAGACGAACACCTCCACCTCCCTTGTTTCAACATGCACTACCCTAATCGTATTTGTTAACGCGTCTGGAAATATCAGTTCAGCTAGGGCTCGGCTCTAGATAGTCATATACCATATTGTTGCCAAAAACACTACAACTAATACACTCGCCATTCCGTTACTACGCTATGTGCGATTATTATGGTGCTAGTGCAACAAATAAAGCTGCACTAAAGAGACAATTCTTCTTGACACAGACGAAGTGGGAATGAAACCCGTATCTTATCTTTTATCTCGCAGAATTAAATCACCAATTTCGCAGAATTAATTTAATGTGGCGTAGGACTATCCAGAACCAAGCACTCCAATTCATTAGAGCCTGCGGTACTCGCTCTGTGCGCTTGTCGCGTGTGATTTTCCCCGTTCTACTCGGCCAAAGCCCTCGTCAGGCGCTTTGCACAAGTGTCACACTCGCAGTGGAAAGCCGCCGTCCACCTTTGTCAACAGGTTTAACATTCTGACGACTAAAAATGAAACGCCGACCTGCCTTAGATGAAAAACATGCCAATCTTTGCAAAGGTTAACTGAACACTACTCGAGGGATTTTGTCAACCCTACTTTATGACACACTTCGTTGCTTTTATATACCACGGCAAAATGTCTAAAGCAGAACTAAAATAGCCTCGATAGATCCCATATTTTAAAAAATATAACAATACATATATGAACGAAATGACAAAATTGATTCCTCTTCATTTATTTTATATATTTGGTGCTTTACATTCGCTCAAACGTTTCTCACTTTAAGATAATTAAGAAAAATTTTAATTCGTGTAAAAAGTAATTGGAACTTTCCCATATTCAAGAAATTCGAAAAGTCCATCTCTTTTCCTCACGTGACTAACAATAGAAAGTAATTGCGTATCAACGTTTATTGAGATCTGTCCGACCGTCCCCATCCATCTATCCTATGTGGTCGGCACTAGTGCCAGAACTTTTCAGGCGATTTTCACCAAAATTGATTTTCTCCCGTTGATCTGAACCAGTTCCAGGTTCCGCCAAATTGAAACGGATATTTTGAATTTTGGGGAGACTTTACATGAAGTCTCATAAAATTGTAGAAAATTTCTCAAAAACAGCTACAAATTCTTCGATTACACTTTTCCTTCAGATCGCGTACAGGACACTTAAAAATGTTGCAGGCCTAATTTTCTAGGAAAACTCTTAATATTTAAAAAATTCAAAAGTTAATTTTTTCGGCGCCTTCTTACAAATACAATATTGAAGATTTTTTTTTTCTTTTTTGAAAGTTGTTTTTGGCCGGCCCCGTGGCCGAGATCACTAAGGCAGTAGTGCCGTAGTGGTCTTGGACCATGGGGTCGCGGGTTCGAGTCCCGCCTCGGGCATGGTTGTAAGTGTTCGTCCTTTCACCCCCTATCATCACCATATCGTGTCATCATCATGTCATAACGTTACTTCCAATAGTGGTCGCTAACGACCGAGTAGTTGATGCGATAACAAAAAAAAGTTGTTTTTAAAAGATGGATTTTGAAATGACATCGTGTATTGAGTAGTTTCGGCGTAATTTTGCATGAAATAATGGCAATTAAAAATATTTTGTCCAAAACATCTCCAAACTTTTTCATTATATTTCTTCCCTGAATAGGCTATTAAACGCTTAAAAAATAGGACAGGACCCGTTTTGGCAAATTCTCTATATTTTCGAAAATTTTAAAAAACTAACGCCGCGAAAGAACCATATTAATCTTTTGGATTTTTATCTTAAACAATATCTCTTCTACAAAAATTAGATCTTTGCACAAGGTCACGTACATTTTTTGAAAAAAGTGATTTTAGGTGCATTTATTCAACTTAATGCATCTTATACAATTATTTTTATCAAAAATGGATCCAAATTTTAAAAAAAAATGTTTTCTAGGATAAAGAACGATTGCAAAATATCGCAGGTCTCATTTTCATTACAGTTTATGAATTTTTGAAAATTGCAAAAGTTATAAATAATGCGAGAAAGAATGAGCTGTTGTGGCGCCCCTTTTATTAAAGATATAAATACAATTAATGCGTTTTCTCACGGGTGAAAGTGTTTGTACATTCATAGTTTAGGCGTAGTAGTCGAATAAATTGGGTTAAGAGGTGGCAGTATCCATAATTTTAAATGATACTATTGTACACTTCAAAACAAATTATCTATTCTTTAGTTCCTAAATCTATTATAATTATCACAATTTTGGAAAAGACTTTTTCACTACTTCTGGCCTCAAGAGTCGTGTGGACCTCCACCAAGTACAGTATAAAAACATTTCGGTACTGCAGTCGTACAAATGCATCCTTTCAACCAATCATTCTGTTTCAGGATGCTTCCATTACTGTCACTGTCCCCGAAAGTGTAATGCATGTTATTGCTGGGAGGTGGTGGTGTTCCCACACGGAACGTGAGATCCGGCGCCAACCTACACTCGGCTTGTAGGGTTCCCCCCGTGGTGTCTCCACCTGCGGAGTTCCGCCTCAGTCGAAACAAGCTTCACGCCCCTGAGCTGTTGTATGCGGTAGTCTCGTACCTGAAAATGAGTGTAAAGGGGAAAGGAGGCAACAAGGTAACAAAGGAAAGATCGTTTGCGATGTGTTTGGTAACGAACTTCACCACCATTTGCGTGGTATTGATCCGCAAACTACCCAACAGAGCAGCTGGCAGCTAGAATTTTCCTCCATTGTCTGAATTCGATTTAGCTAACTAACTTCTGCGCAAAATTCGCCAGCGTCTGGACTCGAGCCCTAGGACAGCCATCTGATCAAAGACGCTGCAGGGGCAACAACAGACGCCCTGAACTATCTCAGCGGTGCATTGATACAAGAATATGTCGTGAATACGGGAACAGCAGCCAAGCCTTCTTCTCCCATTTATCGCAAAAAAAATCTGAATTTGGGAATAGTCGCCAGTGTTCTTCGGTGTCACCTCTTCCGCAATTCCGTTTCGGGGAGAATCTGCTATTTTGATGCAAGCGGAGGTCATCGAATACGATCATACGTTGACATCGATTTTATATTATCAACAGCAGCTGCATTTTATGACATCATTGACCTGTTTTAGGAAAAACTAAACTTGGGCATGGCTCATAAGAATGTCTTGTGGCATAAAACTCCCACCTGATCACGCGATTGCTTTGTCACTTGTTTTCACGAAAATAATATACTGTCCCCTGTTCAGGTCATGCTCGAGTAAATGTGTCTTCACTGAATATTTGAGATAGTATTCGTTCGAAGAAAGTGAAGGAAAAACACTTTGGAAATTAAAAAGCTTTACATAAAATAATGATGTTATAGGGTTCAAAATTATTTAAAAAAAAACAAAAAACTTTGCCACACATTGAAAAGGAATCGGAGGTATCCCAGAAAGCAAAAATTACTTCTCTATTTCTGAATCTACAATATTGTACAAATCTCGACTACTTGCAATATTAGAATAAATCTGGCTAAATATACTTTATTCTTTTGGATCTTTTCATTTGGAATTTTAGAATATTTGGTACTTGGTGGTCGTGAACTCAAGGAGAGTTAAATATTCAGCAATACTGCGAACGTATGTTCCGAGAAAAAGTTTCGTCGGTGGCAAGAACTTATGCGAGAAAGTTCTTTCATTAAAATCTGAGCATGGGAAGTGACCTTAATGAGTCCCTTCGTTAGCAACCACAACAAACTATTACTGATCCCCTAATTTATTAGATGTGGAGTCCTTTGTCGACGTTATCGAAAGCAACTGGTAAAACTGCTACCTTGAGTCATAAATATATTATCTTTGAAGATATCTACAATGATTGACTTTCAAGCGCCTTCTTGTATTTTCCCAGTTTCAAATAGGCATTTTTAATAAGAAATTTACGATGTGGGCCACGAATATTTCTAGAAGCAAAACACTGGGCAGTGCAGAATGTGCACATATCCGCAAAATTAAGGAACCAGTATGAGGGTAAATAGTTCATGACGACGATACGAATGCTGAAGAAACTAGGGCCTTTCACCTCCCATATAAACTACTCGTGACACAGTGACAAGTTCTACCCACGCACCTCCCCGCAAGAACAAAAAGACCATCTATCAACATCAGCCAGACATAGGCCGACGGGACGAGCAGGCGCGCTTGGTGGAAAACACCGCGGTGATTTTCGTGTTTTCTACAGACATCCTTCCATGTACTTCTTACCATCATACTCAATACTCAATCCCCGCAACTTTTGTATACTTCGCAAAAGCGTCAAATTTGTTATCGCGCATATTTGGCAACCGTTACACAAGGCCATACCGGGTGAGTACAGCACCCCTATTCTTCGCTCGTGTATTTCTTTCTACAGTTCGCACGGAACGTTCGCGCGTTGGCGCGCCGCGTCGCCCGCCCTCCAGGCAGGGCCCAGGGCCGCCCCTCCTCTCCCCTTCCCCCCCTCTCCCCCCCTCTCCTCGCGGCGACGGAATGAAGCCGTGGCGCCCGCGACGAGCCGACTACAAGCCGCGATAAGCCGCCGTCGCAGGCGCCTCGTAAACCCCTCTTCTCTGCAAGCCCCGCTCCGCCCCGCCCCGCTCCGCCCCCCCGCTCCCAGGGGATTACTCTCTCACGCGCCCCGCCCCCGCCCCGCCCCCGCCGGCGCCTTAGGACGGCGCGATGGCTCTCGCCTCGAGGTGCTGCGCGGCGCCGCGCAGCCGAGGAAATGCGCCGGGCGGGTTTAAAACTTCCAGACGCCCCGCGCGCAATATGCCCGCGCCGTTATCGCGCAGTCAAACGAAAGAAGGATCTCTAGAATGCGCGTTTGCTCCGGAAATGAATGACAACGCTGGGCTTTATCGGATGTTAGGGAAATGACTGTTTTATTGTAGCGAACTTATTTAAAGGCTGATAATATACGTGCTCGAATCACGACAAATGATGGCATACCAGTCAACAATATGTATTCCTCCACTCAGATACTCGTACTGAACCATTCTAATGTTCCAGTGAGGTCGCCGTAGCTACCCCCTTCGTATATTTTTCGCCTGAAAATGCTCGCTCCTAACAACTGAAAAGCCCTATTGGCTGAGCGTTGTATAATCACCTCATTCCGCAATAAAAAATTTAAAAAATGATGGCATATGATGAAGTTTTATAACACTTATTTTTGCTTCTTTTTTAGAATAAATGCCTTTTTTTGCATAAATACCTTTTTTTGAATAACTGGACTTTTTTGTCTTTTATAGATCATTTTTATTTACAATGCTGAGATATCAGAAAATCAGCCATGGTACAACGTGACCATCCATTAACAAACCTTCAATTCACGTCTTTATACGAGAGAATTCCTAAAAGTGTACTAAGAGATTTTTCTCCATTTCCCTATTTCATAAAAAACAGCCATGTTCTGAGAACATCGCCGATTGCCAATACACCGAGGGCACCGAAATTTTAAGCGGAAAGAAATATAAATTCCCGGATGGTTTTAGTGTTGATAATGTTGGACTTCTAAAATATATGCCAATCACATCAATAGATGTTGAGAGACCCTTCTCCTCATTCAAACTGATTTTGTCTCCCAATTGGCGCAAATCTGAAATTGTGATCCTTGAAAAGTTACTGGTAATGTGTTGCAATGAAAACTATTAAGAAAAAATGTATAACAGTTATAAGTATGTACATCTAGTTTTACATACAATTTTTAATTTTATTTTATATGCAATTTATGGCAGTGCATTTTTTCTTCTTATTCTTCACATATTCAGAGTCTTTTAGGCGCCTAAAAAAGGAGCTTTTAGTGCCTAAACATCCGATGTCTATTAATGACCCTATGGAAATATACTTATGATGTTATACTCTAAGTACAATAGTTGTTACAGTCTATAGTTGGATTCCTGTCGAACAACTATTTCTGCGGATAAATAGACTATCAACATACCTATAGCGCCGGCAGCGCAAAAGCGTTTCTAACAATTCTGTCCCCACTGCTGTGGTATTTCATGTCATTTGTTCAGTAGCTATCACCTACATTGCGACAGCTACACTTGAGCGTTTCCGCTTAACGCACTCAAACCGACAAGCGCGCAGGGAACTGTCACCAGCAGTTTTCAACGCATGCGTTTAGGTTCGTCTGCGGCAGTGGCTGTGAAAGTGTCGTCCTGTTTCTCATGTGGTTAGCAACAGTTAACGTTTGAGATTCCAACCATCTGTCTTGGAGGTGCTCCCGGGCTGAGTTAGCGTGTGACAAGATCGCGTCGAACTGTTAAGAGACGTGCGCTGTTGGTGCAGTTGTATACCAGTACTCAGTTGAATTGTATTTAAGAAACGTTCAAAGCAACGCTTTCTTCCCTGTTTTTAAGTTACCAAATTTTTACTGTCATTAAACAAACATGCGCTCATGAATGTTCTCCGTCTCGTTCCGAGATGACGCAGTGATCGTCACGTCTCCGATTCTGGGGGCACTATCGGATTGATTGTTTAGGACAACGCCAACTGTTATGGTCATTGGTTCCATTAGGACAGTGAATATTTTTGTGTGGAGGTGGTCGTATCCTCCTGCTTCAAGCCGAGATCTCGCGCAGACCTATACGTCGGGAAGCTGGGGAAATGCCTCCCCCAGGGATCTCCCCCATCCGGGCACCACGCCAGCCGAAACAGCTTTTATTCTCCCGTCTAGACTCCCGACATCCGTAATTGTAGTACTTGTAAGTGGAGGGGTGTACGGGGAAAGGGTAGGACAAGGAAGAGGAAGAAAACATCGCGCGCGGTCTGTGGCCCGTTTTTTAGGGAACTGCTCCGGCATTCGCCTGGTATTGATCGGGGATACCACGAAAAACTATCATTGAGAGCAACCGGCCGCTAGAATTCTCCTCCGGTCAGCGACTGAATTCAGCCCAGCTATGTAGCTAGAGTCGACAATCCGTCCCGGTCAGAGCGGCTGCGGAGGCAGCAGCAACGCTGGCTGAGCGAATCTCCGGCGGCGCGGCGGAGCGGCGCTCTGGCGTGAAAGAGCCGGCCCTGCAGCCGCCATTAGAAGCGCTCCCGGTATCGTGTTCCCCGAGAATTACTTGTTTGGGAGCTTCGGAGGGAGTCAGATAACTAGAACGTTGCCCCAGAGACTGCCGGCCTCCCTCCCTTGCTCTGTTTCCTTGTCTTAAAGCGCACCTTCATTACATTTTGGTTCGCAACATTTCCAATCAATATTTCGATCGTCTTTAAGTTTGGGATCGTTTCAGTTGAGATATCTAAAGCGGGATGTCTTTTGGAGTTATATAGGTCGTATACTTTTACTGATATTTGAATTTCTAAAAATGCATTTTAAAAGAAATTGTCTTGAAAAGAAATGTAGTCAAAGTAGGGCTGACATCCAAACATTACATTTCTGTTTTGTGTTTAGTTTTGCAAATGTATCTAAGTTTTAATATAAAAAAAATCACGACAAAGAAACATTCAATAACTTACTGTGGGCTTCATGTACATCGTCTCATTAACTAACATTTATGCAGGGTTGTCACGATTTCCCTGGCCATTTGTATCAGACGTTCAATCACCAAAATAGTTCGCCTCTGTAGCGGAACGTTTCTATTTAGACGACACCAAAGAAAGCCTTGATTTCATGGAGGTTATTAGCGGCCTTTCGAGAGAGAGCAGCTCGTTTGGGCGGGGCTGTCACGCCCAGAAAAGAAGCCCATCTGGCCGCAGCCGCGTGAGCGACAGGGCGCGGAGCTGCTGCCATCGAGCGATCGCGCGTCGGAGGAGTAATAGGGCATCTCACGTCCCGTATAACCGTCATTAAACCGGCGCGCGACGCCGTTGTGAGCGTAACGCGATTCCCCTGTACTCCCGCCGCATCAATTTCGGCCGCAGAATGGCGTCCTAACTGGGCGGGCGGCGGCCGAGTGGCTGATGACTGCGATTGCGCACGCGTCGATCACACGCGCTCGCCGACAGCCCGCGCACCGGCCCGGCTTTTACACAGCGCGTTGCGCGGGCGCCGTTAACAACTTCGGCTGCGCACTTTTAGCTAATAAAGTCATTTTTACGACGCTATCTCGACGCCATTTTGTATCTGTGCATCGTTCTTTACACGGCAGGGGGGGCGCATGCTATATTATTATATGAGAATTATTAGGTTTTAAGTCTCGGCAACATGGTTTTGTAAATGAGTGCTGTCCCTATATTTAATTGCATAAACCTGAAGCACAAAAGAACTTTTTCCACTTTCAACATAGAACTTACACTGAAAGACGAAAATGCACCATTTTTGTAAGCGTACATACGGTTATTTGAACAAAAAAAATATAAACAAAAAATTAGTGTCCTTAAAAAATATTTAGAAATTGTAATGTCGCAGTAGATCTGCGTAAATTAGCCCCCAAAATGAAAGATTCATTTCAAATTCGAGTGGCCACGATATCAGCCAGATCGATCGCAGAATATAAATTTTGGTGAAAATCGTGTGCATCGTTTAGGCGCAAGTGTTGTTCAAAGATAGATAGATAGATAGATAGATAGATAGATGAATAGATAGATAGATAGAGAGAGAGAGACAAAGAAAAAAGAAAGAAATTAAAATCACATTTTCGGCACCAATAACTCGCAAAACGTAAATTTTCACTACACCACATTTACAAGAAACAACCCGGTGGCTCAGTGATAAAGCGCTGGCTTCCTCATATCATGAAGGACCCAGGTTCGTAGGTTGGAATACTTATGGGGTTATTGCCTTTCAGGGCGGCTCTGGTGTCGACTCAGCCTGCTTTGCACGTAAGTACCAGGATCTTTCCTGGGGGTAAAGGCGGCCGGAGCGTTGTGCTCGCCACACAACCTCCTCCTCCTCCTGCCGACGGCGGCGAATAGGTGGAGCGAGGCCGTATCTTCACCTCCCCCTTGGACCACGCGGGCCTGTGTGCAATTGCACAAGAGCTGCACCTTTACCTTTTAAATGTAGGAGAAACAACTTCACTAGGTGGAGTAAGAATATCAACTTGCTTGATATCATGGAACCTATAACATGTTGTATGGGTCCATGATACCAGAGTAACTTTTTCCGTCACGATTTCTTAACTTACTCTTACTGCATAAAGAAAATGTATAACAAATTCTTATAGACAAGTAGCCTTACAATGACACGTGGATTTTAACTCTGGAGGACGCGGGTCTGCCGCCAAGAGAGAAACCAGAGCAACGCACAGTTCGAGGATGACAGTGTCGGTCTGTAACGCACGAGGGCTACGCACGGTGTGTTTCGTCCGCGAATTTATTTATTTAATTATTCAGTATTTCAACCATATATTATGTGTTAACAGTTTTACAAACCAGTTGAGTAAGTATATTCAAAGTGAGGATTGCGTAAATGCAAGAATCCGAGCCAGACTGTATGCGCTGGCCCGCTCTAATCGTCCCCGTGCCATTCGCATTTCGCAAGACTAGCCCAATCGCCTTCTCTCCCGTTGGGCTAGTGCAGAGCGATGGCACGCAGATACGAGGAAGTGCTCGGCCAGGGCTTGCCCACTTTAGTAGCCTTACACTACCGTCACATGTAACAATTTTTTTCGACTCCCATTGTGTAATGCTGTCATTTGATGGCTGCAACCAGTTGCATAATGATACCCATTTCGATACAGTTTTCATTATGGTACAGGTCCTTGACCAATCACAGAGAATTTTACAAACCAAGTATTGACAATTAATCATAGACGATCGTTCTAGTAAATGTTTCGTTCGAATGTGTACATGAAAATTACATTTGATATTATATTATGCTTCTCAGTTTTAATTTATTTTATTATTAATATTTTAATTCGTGGAATATTATATAAAATAAATTGGATCGTAATTTTATTTTGATAATATTTGACTACCGCAGTACTCCCTCGCAGGCCGACTGGTAGACACGGCCACCTGCGGCAGCATGCGAGGGTAAGCTTAGGGAGCCGTCCGCTAGATGGCCTTTGGTGAATCTTTTATGTAAACTACCATGAAACGATTCAGTATAGAAGTTTAACTAATAATAGTCGTAGAAAAAAGACAATGAAACTCAATTTAATGGGCATTAATACACTCGTGTGAATTTTACTCGTTTATTAATGCTCATCATTACATCATCGTTTCAGAATGTACTAATATGGTTTTACATCATTGCTTTTTAAATATACAACTATATGGCTTTACATGCTTTTTAAACATACAATGAATTCACTGCACATACTGTTGTTGTTGTTTTTTTCTCTAATTCTTTTGGTGCATCTGGAAGCTGTAACTCCGGTCGCTCGCCCGCCCACCCGCGCGCTGGGCCACCTGCTGTAGCGGCTGCGGCGGGCGGGGGGCGGGGGCGGGGGCGGAGGCAGAGACAACGGCGCGTGGGAAGGCGGACAAGGCGGATGACGTGTTTATAAACGAAAACGAGCGCTCGACGCCGCAATGGAACAGTCACTCGTGAATGCGTCCGCGCCGCCGCCGCCGCGCGCGGATAACAAGGCAGCGCCGAGACGCGCGCCGCCCGCGCACAAGGGGGCGCTGTCGACGCCGCCCGCTGATCCTCCTTTATTCGCAAGTCTTTTTTCAGCCGTTGGCCCGGAATTGGGTAAAACATGTTAGGGAAGCTTCTTGGATGCGGATGATTTGGAAAATTCTAAAGACAGAAAAATAATAATGTTGATGGGTTATCGTCATGCTAATTACCATACCTCGTAACTCCAGATTGGACAGTGTTGCATTGGAAAGAATAAATACAGCCGGGAAGCAGAATTTTAGTTTCCTTTCTCGTCGAACTTATAAATAATGGAAAACTCAATATTTAAGATGCTTCATTTGTTATTTATTTTTATTAATTTCTCTTCGTTCATAATGTTTTTTATCACGATGTAAACAGAAAATACGGGAGGGAATATGGAGTTATGAGATTTGCTAATTAGCGTTATGTAATTGGAGCGGTTTTATTAGACAAGGAATGAACTTAGAAATGAATAAAAGTTGCACACGACGATCCTATGCCAACTGCATAAAAAAATATCTTTATGAAATTATCATTCGAGGGTATGAAGTAACCGGCTCCCGAAAATGATTAGAGAAGCCAGCATACAGCTAGTAAAAACCCTCAATGCAATGATGTGCGATGCAACAGAAGGGTGAAGACATTCGTCTCTGAAAGACTTCCATCGTTAAGTGCTACTCTGAGCGTAACGCAGAGAGTTTTACACATATACATTCCACACAAGGAAAATTCAAAACAAATGTTTCAATTTCTTTGTCGAGGGGGAAGGAACATTTGTGGACAAATCAAAGGCACATAATTAAATACTTCCCTTTCCTTCCAAGGAACTGGGTGTCCATTATAAAACTTGAATAATTTTACAAGAAAAAATCCTGTTTACTTTTTACTTATAGTGCGAAACTGCAATTTTCATTTTCGAATCTGCCTCCTGTCTCGGATCATCAACGAATTTACTCAAGAACACTTCTCAAACAATCGTACCTTCAACTCACAGTATGCGGGAGCATGTACACATCCACGAAAGCACCAATATCATTACAACTTACCGTCCTCCGCGGCCAACCATCAACTAATGCACAAACTATCTTACACACTCACTTGCACAACGACCTTGCGCACGAGCTGGCATCCCCTCTTTTCCAGCAACAAGGAAACACAAGCATTCCAGGCGCATAAATAGCAATAACATTACTCTAAGTCTAGTGCATGTTTTTATTAAGAGAGGTGGCGGTGATCTTCCCCCCGGGATGGCGAGATCCGGTGCAGAACTACAGGTCGGCTAGCAGGGTTTCCCCAATCAGGCATCTCTCAGCAGCAGGCACCTGCCGAGACAAGCACTGAGCTTACGTGTGGTCTCCCGACATGTGTGGCAGTGTAGTGCATATAAGTGTAAGTGTACGTGAGGGGTGAGGATAGGACAAGGGAGAAGAAGAAAAGATCGCGTCCGTAGCTCGTTCATTAGGGCACTGCTTCAATATTCTCCTGGAGTTGATCAGAGAGAATACAGAAAACTACCGATCAGAGCAGTCGGGCGCTAGAATTCTCCGCCGGCTCAATTCGAACCAGCCACTGCTGAAAACTACTGTCGCTGTCGGGACTCTAACACCAAGACCTCCCGATCAGAGGCACAACAGTGATATCACTTGATGCCCCAGCCACCTAAGTCAGTACGCACAGTATGACGAAGAGAGAAGACATTCATGATGTTCAACATTTTACGAACCTACACACGTAGGTTTTCGTATTTTAATGACTGACTGAGCTGCAAAATATGCAATATACACACGAAAATGCACAAAATAATTAGTAACTAGAGGCCTGCTTCAGCAGAACTACTGTTACCGAATGTTCGGAAATGGGGTTTAGCAGCGGTCAAAATTGGCTGTTTTGAAACAGTGCAAGTGAATAGTGAAGCTTCTTTCCTTCTCGTGGCATGATGTCTGCTGTGACGTAAGCAATGAGTTGAGAATGTAGTGGAAACATTAGAACATTAGGTATGAGAAAAAGAGAAATAACAAAATATTTGCATTTATCAGTCAATATCGAAAATGTTGCATTGTTTTCTTTCTGGTCATATTTCGAAACTACTGACATCCCTCGTAATGCAAAGGGCTGTTTAGTTTTCTATCATTTTATGCATTTACTCGAAATGCGTGGCATTCATGATCAATATATTAATAGTAATTTATTTTTCAAGATGATAAAAATCTTTTGTAATATTTGATTGATTCCAATTTTTAGCAATATTCAAAATAAAAAGTGTGTTCAAAGTATGTCAGAACCAATAGTTTCCTACGCCGCCGCCAGGTACGAGACAACCTACAGCTTTCACATGAGTCGATAAATTAATAATTAATTATTGTGCTCCAATAGCACAATATTACAATTATTGTGCTCCAATAGCACATTCTTGCATTATTTTAAAACTTCAGGAGTACTACAAAAATAAAACCTGCACTAATTTTATAAACGCACTTTTGCTATTCGAGAAAAGATATTTTAAAAATAGCCGTTTTGAGAAAATATTTAAAAATTGCTCTTTTCCAGAAAAAAATGACCAACAATTTTGGACCGTTTAAAAACACTAATTGCATATTTTTCACAGAAAATTAGCAGACACTATTCATATTTTCAAAAAATTGTGAATGACTTTATTCAAAGAAGAACTATCCGTTGAGAAATTGTAGGAATAATAGAAGGAGATTGAAAAATGTAACTTTGCATTTTTTGAAAATTCAGAGTCATCAACGAAAATTAACCTGTTCCATTTTTAACTTCTCTGAGGATAAAATTAATTAAAAAATTTCAAGCTACTTTTTAGATTTTTTTTTAATTTTTTTTTTTTTTTTAATGTTAAGTGTTCACATTTAGTACCCCGGACACCCAAATACATTTTTCAAATACACAGAGTCTCGAGTTCGGCCAGATCGATCACACAATATCAGTTTTGGAAAAAATCGCCTGAATGATTCAGGCAGTAGTGTTGACCACATAAGAACGGGCAGATAGACAGTCAGATATATGTTTTGCGTCAATTTTTCAATATCGCCCACAATAGGACCCACAAAATGTGGATTCCAACAACACAAGTGTTAGATTAAGTAATTTACTAGTACTACATACAGAAACACAATTTACGCACTTTTTCGATTTCAGAGTCTCGCAAGACGGATTATTCTCACGAATAATCGCCACTTTCCGCTGCAGCATTACAATTCTCTTTCTTTACAACGTAAGTTATTAGTCTGCGAGAAAGTAAAGATGTGTCGCACACATAGGCGATAAAGACGAATTGGAGAAGCATTGCTGTATAGCCGTTTAAGAAAGTCGTCAACCTTACAAATAAAATAAATATTGAATTGAATTGCTTTATTTTACGTGGCGAGACTCAGACCTGCCTGCTATTCCGTTTGACCACGCAAATTTCGCTAAGCTCCTTTCGGAAAAAGAAGGTATTCCATGGGCGACGAAACAGGCGATTTTGAATTTTGCTCAGAGGCGTCATTTAGGCTTTAGGATCTTTTACATGCAGTAAATCTAATACCATGGGACAGCCGGCTTTACTTCCCCTCCGAAGGAAGGCGTACGACGGATTTTTTCGCCCCTAAAAATCCATGGCTTCGATCTGCTTTGAACCTGCGAACGTGGGTATAACAGTTAGATACGCTAACTGTAATTCCATCGCCGCCACTAAATACGTATGTTATTAGTAAGCGAGAAAGTAAAAATGTGTCGCACATATAGGCGATAAAGATGCATTGGAGAAGCATTGTATATTGCCGTTTAAGAAAGTCGTTAACCTTACAAATAAAATAAATACAATCTCATTTGCAGGGTGTACGGCTGGGAAAGTCCATTCATCGCCGCGAATCAAAATCCTGCCTCGGCTTCCGCCTGACAATGACGCACGAGCGCCCATCTGCATATTCGTCCGCATGCGCAGTTGATCGACGCGCTCGCGCATGCAACGCCCAAGAGAAATGACCCGCCATCTGTCGGGCCAAAAATACCTCTTCGAGACCCCCACTAGAGCGCGGCTGCTTAGCACTGGAACATCAGCTGCGTTCAAGTGGAGTTTAATGGAAACCAAATATAGCAACTGCCTATAATTTGGCTTGAACTACGTATGTATTAAGTACTAATTTGGGCAAGGCTGCAATAAATATGGCATTGAAAGGAAAGAATTTTGTTTTAAATTGGAACCTTGAAGAGAAGTTTCCACAACCATGGACGGTGCTACTTGGGTCAAGGCGTGGTATGGAGAAATTACTGTAAGAAGGGACCAGTTAGGTCGGGAAACAAAAGTCATGTCGGACACTGGCATTGAATCAGGTTGTGTTGAAGCCACTTGCAAGTGAGACAACTGCTATCGAACAAATTGATGAAGTGAGTGCACGGCCCATGATCTGCAGTTTTGTTGCCAGCAGTAGGTGGGATAGCAGCCCCTTCTTAGAATAATATCTCCACCCGCGCGGAGATGGGCGGGCGGGATGGAGCAGGGTGACGTCTGTTTTGTCGGGGAAGGGTCAGCGTAATGCCAGGTCAGCGGGAATCAGGACGGGGCAGGGTTGGTTGATTGATTGATTGACTGATTCGTGTTTCCGGGCGCATCAACTACTTAGGTCATGGTCGAGGTCATTAGTCCCGTAAACGTAGTGTACGTTTTTTTCTCGGGAGGTGGCGATGATCTTTTCCCCGCTGGATGGCGAGATCTGGCGCCGACCTACCGTCGACTAGCGGGGTTTTCCCCTCAACCAGGTATCTCCCACCAGCGGGGCACCGCCCCAGCCGGGACGAACTGTAAGCTCCCGACCGGTCTCCCGGCTTGTAGAGCCGGTAGTGTAGTGCATGTTAGTGTAAGTGTGTGCGTAAGAGGAGAGGATAGGACAAAGAAGAGGAAGGAAAGATCGCGCGCGGTCCGTGGCCCGTTTGTTAGGGTACTGCTCCGGCATTCGCCTGGTGTTGACCGCAAAAACCACGGAAAACTACCGATCAGAGCAGCCGGCCGCTAGAATTCTCCTCCAGACAGCAACTGAATTCGACCTAGCTGACAAGTCAGTGTCGAAAATCCCGCCGCCGCTCCGTCGGAACTCCAGTCTAGGACCTCCCGGTCAGAGGGACTACAGTGACATCAGGTTGATGCACTGAGCCATCTCTGCCGGTCGGAGCAGGGTAGGGTGATATAGGAATACATTATACGTACGTACAATTCATTCCTTTTCCTACTTAACAGACTATTGTGATGTATAAACCTCCAGGCAAGACGAGGTACTCCAAGAAGTAATCAACATTTTAGTGTTTCTCTTACATACATGCTTCAAAGTTTATTGCTTCTCTCCATTTTAGTAACCTCAAGGTGTATCAAGTAATTACAAAGAAGTTAGAATTTTGTTCGTTTTACGTATGAAGCTCCAGAAGAATCGAGAGTTAGAACTTCATGAATTTTTAAGGTAGGCGCACCCACACAAAAGAGTAGCAGCGCAAATGACGACTTTTAACAATGCAGAACGTTCGTGGTAATATCGGACACAGCAGAATCATCTCCCTTGTCTTCACCCTCGTTCATACGACGTCGAAAGGAAAACGCCAGAGCTTACTTTTTTTAGCCGACAGTGAAGATAAATATGCAGTTGTGATGTTGTAGTGGTAGTGGTAGTAGTAGTAAAGCGAGTATTCTACAGCTGTAGCAGTTTCTCGCTGCCTGATCTCCATTTCTTTCGGTCTTCCAAAGCATCATCTTCTAAATTTCTCGCCGCCATCATTGATCTTATGTCTTCCTCCCACTTCCTTCTTGGTCTTCCTCTATATCTTCTTTCTTCAGGATGGTATTCCCACATCATCTTTGGCAGTCGCTCACTGTCCAACTTTCTTAAATGCCCATACCATAGCAAAGCCTTTGTTTCTATCAGTTCTATTGTTTCTAAGGTTGATTTTCCATGTTTCATTATTTCTATTATTCTCTGATTTTTAATTCTTTCCTTTCTTGTAACCAGACAACACCGCCTCCAGTCTTCCATTTCTGTTCCTTGAATCCTACTTCTATCCCTGGCATTAATAGTCCATAACTCAACTCCATATGTGAATAGACTTTCATTTGTGATGTAAACATGCGTTTATATACATATATGTCACCTCGCGAGAAAAGTTCAAAGAACACAACGTAGCGGCTTAATCGGCGTCGTATGCTAATGAGCATTTAAAGTCTCGGTTGGCGCATGCACTCCACGGAGTTCGGGGGTGTAATTCTCTGCCTGCGGGTGGCACGGCAAGGGAAAGTGCGTTAGACTACTTTTATAACGTCAGCTATCGAATCTTAGATCCGCTTACTATTCTGGTGCAAGTCTTTTTACGTGCAGCGCGAATAAGCGTGTTTGATATTTTCCCCTGTGCGTGCATTAAGCTTCAGTGTCGCGTATAAAAGCTCTTTTCTGGATAATGTATTCAACACTCGATTTCAGCGTTCTCCACATCGAAGGAAAATATTCAAATACAAATCAAATAATTATTTGTCCACCGGTAATTTTTTTTAAGAAAATTATTCTTTCGTTCTTAAAGATGGAATTCAGAGAGCGCACTGAATTAATATCTAAGTTACCCTGTATCCTTTTGCGCTATACCTCAGAGAAAACAAAGAATTAAAACATTCAACAATAATTAGTTTTCTGAATGCCTGGAACAGGACACGAATTCAATTCATATTTTTCAATCTAAACTCGCAGCACTTCTCAAACAAGATAATGACAGTTTTAAGACAGTACATTTCTCTGTTGGGTTAGGGCATATTATTTCAAAACGTTGTGAGTTTATGTTTCCACAAAGATTACGTCAACGTGAGGGCTCAATAGCATTTCTTTGCTTTGCAATATTTTGCGGGAAGGGATCCTGCCACGGAGTGGGAAGAACAACTAAAAGACTGAACGAGAGATAGCCTTAAAAGCTGTCAGAAACCTAATTAATTATCCAAGAAGTTATTTGACAGGCATGAGTATTTTACCTGTATTCTTTTTAACAACGCTGAACGTAACTTACAAAGAGAACTGTTGCGAAACAGTTATATGCAAATAAAAATCTTGTAGAAGGTATCAAGAAAATACTTTTATTTTTTTAGGAAGCAAAATAAATATCAATCTACTTATCTGATTCACATACTCTTATTCATATAATTATTTCGTACATGAAGTACTAAATCGAATCCGTTTGATAGTTTTGAATTTTAATGTAGTGGTCAGTGAAGGTCATAATTACATGTCGCGCACATTATAAGACGTGAACGGACATTTCTGTTCATTGCTCTGTGAGCGCATATCGATAGTAGCTGCACGTGCTTGGAGGTGACACAGTGGCAGACGCTGCAGCAGAATAGGAAATAGAAATTTGTATTATATTCAATTTCTCAGAATTCTCTCGCAGACCCACTATGAAAAGCTGACTTATTCAATACACTTCACAGAATACAAAGGTTATTTTTTAAATTGTCAGATTAAATAACTTAAAAAAAATCAAAATAAAGAAATCAAAATTCATTTTAAAACAATTAATCAATTCAATGCATACATCAAATGAGAGATCTTTTTTCTTTAACATCGCAAAATATTACATATCTGACAATTATAACACGAGTAATAAACAATTAATTTTAGCAATGAAAGCATTTTTCAAAAACTTTGAACATTAATAACGTCTTCAAATAAAACTTGGGGTAGAATAGAACATGCGTGTATCATATTTTTGCTTGTACTCATAAAAAATAAGGATCTCGTACATGAAAGTCTAACTTTTTTGAAATTCGTGCGATTTGACACGGAACGACGCGTTGTTGCGTCATGCTTTCATTATTTGTGTGCGCGGGTTGAAACTGACGTGAGTATTTGCTACATTTAATGGGGGAGACTGAAATCAAGCCCTGCTATAAGCTTGAGCAGTATTGATATTTCTTCCCTCTCATGGAAGTACTTTCTCATTAGAGAGATTTGGTTGGTATTACTGTTGGTTATGTTTGTAAAGCCTCGACCGCCTTTTTCATGGGGCAGATTATCCTCTGAATGGCAGATTTAGAATAATATCGATATTGGGTCATCTGGGTTCTCACATGTCTATCCATTCGTTCAAGGTCTGTATGGCTCCACTTTATTACGTCCATTGAGCAGGAGATTACAGGGCATACTATGTATCCATTGCAGTGACAATATTTCGCAAATTCTAAGATGTTCAAAGAATAGTTTTCAGTCTCTTCTTGAATTCTGTGGTTATGCGTTTCTTCACTTCCGAGTGGGCTACTGTTCGAAACTGTTCTATTCCAAGATACTTGTACACTTCATTGTATACTTAAGATCTAATAAATTCGTTGCTTTGCGTCTCGTATTCCAGTCCTGTCGTTAGTTTGCTACGTACCACGTTTACTGATCTACACGTATCTGTTCTAGACGTATACCAAAACAAACATTCCGATGTTTTCAGAGAAAGTTTCGGAGAGACTGAAGCTTCAGCGAAGTAGCTGTTGATGCATACAGCTTCATTTCATCCATATGAGACATGACATAGGGGAAAGTATAAGCAGTGCTGACTCCATCTGTAGACATGTTTACTGATGTTGAGGATGATGGACAGCGGGTTTAGAGCCAAGCAAATCCAAAGTGGGCTCAAAGAGTCTCTTTGGAAGTTGTCACAGTTGATGTTAATTTGTCAGTGACTGATAATACATTCTTCCTGGGATTTTTGTATTATTTATGCATTCCACATGGTTGTTAAAGCGGCATAGAAGTCTATTAACATGGGAGGGAGTTTGTATATTTTTGGCACACAAGTCGGGTGAGACCAAACATTTCTAGTAATCTATATACAGCAAAAAGATGTCATTGCTTATTATGCGTTCAAGACTACGGCGCCAATTGTCCCTTTTTTGCCCGCGAACAAGCCGCCTTGGACCACGCGTGCAAGCACCCTGCATTTACCGGGGCTCAATTTCATTATCTTTGTAGAAGGGGCGTGTAATTTGTAATTAAGGGATCATCATTTAGCCATATCCGATTTTTATTCCCCAGGATTGTTAGCCCCGAGGGCATGGAAGATAAAACAATGATGATAATGACGGGTGAAAGGACGACACACACAAACACACCCATGGCCGAGGCGGGACTCGAACCCGTGATCCTTCCAAAGGTGGTGTGAGATAGGGTGAGGTGAGGTGAGGTGCGTTGCGGTAATATGAGACAGGGTGAGGTGGTGTGTACTGATGTGCGGAGAGGTGAGGTCAGGCAAGGTGAGCTGGAGCACTGGAAATGCTTGCGGGAGAAATTACACATTATTTTGTGAGTTATTTTGTCGTTGGTCAATGAATGGAGATAATGAATGTAAAGGTATTCTTCCACCGAGTACTTACTCATAAATGCCGAATTAATAATAATCTAAGCAGAAAATAACTCGGATGAACGTGAATCTTAATGTGTTGTAACTCATGCAAAGAAGGGAAATTTCTTAATGAACCACTTACATGCACTCTACCAAGAACCACTTCCCCACAGTGAAATACAACCCAGTGCAATTCCCTGACTGGCGTCTCCGAGGGAGAAATGAAGTGCGGAAACGGAATTCGGGCGCGTCCTTCATTTGGGCTCGTGATGAGAAGTCGGCACTACGCACGGCGGCCCACCCCAAGCGGGCGGAAAAGGGTCTGGAGCACTGCCGAGCCAAGTACAGTCGACTCCGATTATACTGAACTCGGATATAGTGAACTGAAGTTACTGGTCCCGTTTCAATTACATGATAAATACGCATAAGAAGATCCGGTTATAGTGAACCTGAATCTCAGCTACAAGGAATATAGGAAATACTCCGGTTGTAGTGAACTCGGGTATAGCGAACCCTCTGTCATAGTGAAATTAAGTCATTGATCCCGTTTCACTAACATTATAAATACGCATAAGAAAATCCGGTTATAGTGAACCTGAATCTCAGCTATAAGGAATATAGGAAATACTCCGGTTATAGTGAACTCGGATTTAGTGAACCCTCGGTTATAGTGAACTTAAGTCACTGGTCCTGTTTCACTTACATTGCAAATACGCATTAGAAGATCCGGTGATAGTGAACCTGAACCTCGGCTCTAGTAAACGTAGGAAATATAACGTCCTGGAAATTAAGCAACTTATATGTCATTAGGCGAGAAAAGGGGCCTTTGGAGAGTGGGACATAGTTCCAACAATGCAGGATGAAAGGTGTCAAGACTAAATTACGATACTTAGAGACAGAGGACAATGCAGAATCCAGTACGGAGAGAGCAAGAAATCTGGAGAAGGATTTAGAGAAATTACTAGTGAAAAATTAACGAAGCAAGCAACTGAATATAATTGATTCTTTAAGGACAAATAAAGATATTGACATTATCAGTTCGTGCGGTTAATGAATTTTTCTGTACCTCCATATTAATAAAATCAATCGTTACGTAGAAATTCTACTTAATTTTAACATCATCGGATGTAGTGAACCTCTGATATGGTGAAGCAAACATGTTAGCCCCCCACAAGTTCACTATAAGCGGAGTCGACTGTAAACTGCGCCCTCGAGCAGTGAGTGGCGTCCTCGCGTTTGTCGACGCCCCCGCCCACTTCCGTCCTGCCCCGCGCTTCCGCCCACCACGCCGCCCGCTTCCGACCGGCCCCGACCTGACCACCCCGCCCCGCCCCGCCCCGCCCCGCCCCGCCCCGCGCCGCGCCGCGCCGCGCCCGGGGCTTAAATTCCACGACAGGCTCGGGAATTTCGAGGGTTCGTTTCATAAATGCTGACAGTCGAGGACCCCGACGGAGGGGGAGCCCCAAGTTGAACGGGAGCTAAAACTTAATTGAAAGCGCGGAGCGGGAACAATTTAGCGGAATCTCGGCCGCTCCTGCCCCGCCGCAGATCTGGACTGCGACCGAGGCTATGCCGGCGAAGCCAACCACGCTCCACCTTCTCCGCTCGCGCAGAGCAAACAGCAATCTCACCTCACAGCTACACTCGTGTGATTGTAAAAAACTACACACTCGACCCAAAGATTTTGAATACGTTACAAAAGATTAACAAAAATTAGAATGCCTCAGGAGTGTTTTATTCCACTCGATTTTCATTGAAGAATGCACGAGAATAGAAAAACACGAAAGTGTAATTTATAAAGACAAAATTATAATTTTTTAAAGATATATTTGTTTTTTACATTCTCGCCCTTAACTTCGTAAGAGAAAGTATTGTAATCAGGAGCCAGAAAACGGCAAATTTTCTCAGAGAGAGAGAAAGAGAGAGAGAGAGAGAGAGAGAGAGAAAGAGAGAGAAAGAGAGAGAGAAAGAGAGAGAGAAAGAGAGAGAGAGAGACAATCTCTT
The DNA here is from genome assembly GCA_031308135.1 of Acheta domesticus. Lineage (NCBI taxonomy): Eukaryota > Metazoa > Arthropoda > Insecta > Orthoptera > Gryllidae > Acheta > Acheta domesticus. Next base: position 134,186,937 of record JAHLJT010008756.1, on the reverse strand, counting down.
ATTGCCGGGCCCTAGTAACGAGAAAGTGAATAAATCTTGTTGCTATCAAAACAGATAAATAAATCTAAAGCGTCTCGAAGTCTGTGATTTTTGAATTTTCAGCTTTTGGATGCTTTTTAACCTTGCTTATTCCATTACTAAAACGAATGTCACGTCGAATGAATTATTGACTGCCTATCTGTCTGTACGATCCAATTTAACTCAAAATCTACCGAATCTAATAACATAGAATTTAAACACATTTTAGAAACTACCCATGAGACCAAGTTAGTTCATGTTTTACCTTAATATCCTCTTTAGTTCCGAATACATAATTTTTTGTTGATTTCATCGCCCTGTCTTGCCCCATGCAATAACAATAGTGGTAACAATAACAGTAATAATATCAACAATATTAACAATGGTAACAATTATAGCAACGATAATAATAATAAAACAGATCAATACAGATAAATAAAATCTGTGTTTGTGATTTTCCAATTTTCAGCTTCTTTCAGTTTTTCGTCTTTTTATTGGATACTGAATGCAGCAATAAATAGTGGGATAATCATCATCGTGGTGAGCAAAAACCGGAGATGATGAACGATCTTGAGGAAGAGGAAAATAAAAGTAATAAATAAAGAAAATGAAGATAAAGTCAAAGCGGATTTTAAAAACTTCTGTAATAAAAAAAAAAAAGATATTGCATTGACAGAAAAATGATGGAGAGGTTAAATCTCAAGAGACACGAGATATACTCGTATTAAAAGGGATAGAGAAAAGTAAATACGCATAAAAGAATGGTATGAATGGTTTAAGGAAAGATTTAAAGGAAAGAATAACATGGAAGCAATGGAGATTGGAGAGAACTCGAAGGAAAAAAATACATAAATGCCGTCAAAGGATGAAAGAAAAATGTAGGAAGCAGAGACATGATTTCAAAGAAGTTCTCGATTTCTTCTAAGGAAGAAGGGATAAGACTTACTGAAAATGTATTAAATAATATAATTGAGCAAATAGTTATTCCAGAGGAAAAGCATAAAGGTGTGATTAATACCAGTTTAGAAGACAGGGAGAAGGAAAAAGGTGAGAAATTATAGAGGAATAATGCTCATGATACTATTGTACTAAATACGAATGAGGATTGTCAGATGCAGACTGCGGAAAGAGGTAGGGGAGAAGGAACTAATACTGTACCATGCAATCCAACAGGATTTAGAAGTGCTAAGGGAGTACGTCTACAAGATTCAGAAGTAGTAAGACAAATTTTGGCGCCAGACAAATACATAAGGAATGTTTTTTGCCTTCTTATAAAATCCAGGGCCTGTCGTATGGGCATCACTTAGGTTCATTACTTCCTGTCAAAACGCCAAAGACATTTTCGCAAATATATTTTAATAGTGATGTTTATTAATGATCAAAAACGGATAAAAGAAATCACGTTCCCTAACTTAATTATTACCTCCACAGTTGACGATTTACAAATTACGTAAAACGAGTGAAAACCTTCAATCGCCTTCAACCCTTCAACCGAGCCAACCTTCAATCAAACCTTCAACCTTTAATCCTTCGTACGCCTTCCGCGGAGGGGAAGTAAAACCGGCTGGCCCATGTTAGTAGATTTACTTGCATGTAAAAGATCCTCAAGCCTAAATGACGCCTCTGAGCTAAATTCAAATCGCCTGTTTCGTCGCCCGAGATAATACCTTCTTTCTCCGCTAGGTGAAAGGAGCGTAGTGAAATTTGCGTGGTCAGACGGAAGAGCGGGCCTGATGGCCCGAGTCTCGCCACGTAAAAAATAAGGCATTAACCATTAACTATCGCGATTTTAAAATGGCTTTAGAAACGATTCCTTCGGTTTGTGTTAATAACTACAAAATCGTTATTATTGCAAGCAAAAGGCCACAATCAGAATACAGACGAATATTAATGAACGGCTAAATCGACATCGGGATTCAGGAATTAAAAAAAAAATTCTTACATGTTTTGTTTAGGCAGTGTTGACAGGGAGCAGGAGATCGTGACACAGCGACAACACCATCCCTACTGTAAAACAGCGGGGTTACTACTAATAGTTCCCTTTTCCGACGCTAGTTGCGCAGAGAAGCTCGTGGCATGCTAGGTGTATGAGGCGTGCCACTGCCACCAGCAGATTGATTGATTGATCGATTCGTGTTCCCGGGCGCGTCAACTACCTAGGTCATAGTCCCGTAAGTGTAGTGCGTGTTTTCCTAGGATCTTTTCCTCGCTGAATGGCGAGATCTGGCGCCCACCTACCATCGACTAGCGAGGCTTTCCCCTCAACCAGGTATCTCCCACCAGCGGGGCACCGCCCCAGCCGGGACAAGCTGTAAGCTCCCGACCGGTCTCCCGGCATGTGTGGTAGTGTAGTGCATGTTAATGTAAGTGTGTGTGTGTGTGTGTAAGAGGAGAGGATAGGACAAGGAAGAGGAAGTCCGTGGCCCGTTTGTTAGGGTACTGCTCCGGCATTCGCCTGGTGTTGATCGGAGAAACCATGGAAAAGTACCGATCAGAGCAGCCGGCCGCTAGAATTCTCCTCCAGACAGCGACCGAATTCGACCTAGCTGAGAAGCTAGTGTCGAAAATCCTACCGCCGTCGCGATTCGAACCTAGGACCTCCCGGCCACCAGTAGAGGACCTTGACACCACTGCCCTACACCGCCTCAGCCTGTGAGGAGAGGGGAAAACTGAAACAGTGGAAACCGGCCCGCGAGGGATGGGGGTGGAGGGTGAGGTCGCGGGGTCGTCGCCGGGTGGCGCCCCCCCCACCGCCGCCGCCGCCGCTTCCGCGCGCGCTATCGCTGAGTAACGGGGCGGGGCGGCCGGGTTCGCGCCCCGATAACGCCTCCGCCGCCACCACCACCGCCGCCGGCGAGTTAAGTTTAGCGCGACGCCAATCGCCACCCTCCCCCACCCCTCCCCCGCCAATAGCACCCACCACCGCCCGGAGCAACTGCGCAAATCCTCCCATCGACCGCTTATCTGCAATCGTTTCTTCACGTTAAAAGGAAAAACTACTTGGCATGCACTTCAAGTTTAATGTAAGGCCTCTCAATGCGCAGTGCTGACCCGAGTTGTGAGACGATTATCTAAGAAAAAATTGCTCGATTAATATAGCGTGTGGATGTTGATAAAAAACAGTTTAGTTCGTATTGAAGAAATACGCCTCAATATCATAACGGCTACGAAGGAGACAGAGCTTGTACTGCGATTTTCGTAGCTTTGCCCCTGACAGGAATCAGCTGTTGACGGTTTCATCCAATCGGGAGCTTGAACGTCACCATAGTGACGTCACTAGCGAAATATAAGCTCCCGATTGGATGGCAGTGAAACAGCTGATTCCTGTCAGGGGCAAAGATACAAAAATCGCAGTATAACGTGTAGCGGTCCCTGTCTGTTGAGAAACGCCATCACCTTTGGGCAGCGGTGGGTGGGCAGGGCTCTCCGGAGGCACGTGGGATGGGCTCCTCCTCCTCGGACCTCTTGGCAGAGAGAGACCCAGGGCCTATTCACTCCCATATAACGTGGAGGAGACCATTACAGTAGGCTCTCCTGTATGACCTTCTCACAGATACGAAATTACGAACTGCCACCGGTACTTGAAAGTGCGTGGCTGCTGCGTAGGTTCGCGAGATGCACACAGGCGCGTCATGTTAAAAAAAATAGCGTCGATGTTCGCCCCTTCTTCAGCGGTTTCTTGTATGTATATATCATGAATAACTGAAGCCACTTTTCGTATTTTTCACAAATTAGCCAATATGTATGTGCGGACGTTGGCAAGCCTAACGTGCAGCTGTTCCCGGCGACACTAACGCCTTCTACAGTAGCACCCTCAAGCTTTGTCCCCGATTTTCATCGAGAGTCTCAAGGCCCTGGAGTGGCCGGCACTGCGGCGCCCCCTGGCCTCAGCCCAGCGGTGTGATTAGACGGCCAGCAGTCACACAACAGGTGCGCACGACACGGAAAACGTCACACACAAATGGAGAGAAGCGCGCGCAACCCCCCTTTTCGTTTCAGCATGTTTATTTATATACAAAGTTTTTTTTACTTGTAGCTGAACAATACCAGGAGAATTAAATGAAAGATTTTTCAATAAATTATTAAATGTAACTGATTTTGTGATAAACCATTTTCAGGGTTGTCAAATGGCTTGGAGAGCTCCAACCCCAAATGTATAATTTTCTTAAGTCACAGATGAAAAGAAAAGAAAGAAAAAACATTGAAAAAAAAACTGGAAAACATAAATTGAACATTTTTAAGAAATAAAATATATTCCGTACGGCTCCAACACTCATTTCAAAATGTCCGGGGGCTGGGGGAAACGTACGGTCCCCCTATGCACGCATGACTATAAAAATGGAACAAAAAATCGCTGAATTTTGCAATGCAAAGAAAATCTTAGCAAATCTAGCAACTTCTTTATGCACTTATAAATGCACTTAATAAATCTTCAGTGAATACGCTTGAATAATGACAGCTATTACAAAAAACCGCAAATAGACTTACGTCATAATTTAAAATATGTAACTAAGTGACAAGTGTTGTTTAATATTAACTTATTGGGGTTCTGTATGTTCAGTATTTTAGGTAACGTTGTGTTTGTGTCATGAGAGCATGCTAGTTGTCATCATAAAAACAAAAATATACATATAGTGGTAACTATTTATAAAGGGCACTACTAAAAATACCCTAAGTTGAAATGAATACTCTTAAGTTGAAAAGAAAATCTGTGTCTAAATTAAAAGTTATCCGTAATAACTACGAATTACTTAAGATAAGAAGAAGAGTTAAAAGTATCAGAGAGAACTATTAGCGAAAAACGAGGCTATTTGAAAGCTCAAGAACTTCCCTCGCAGGGAATACTGCCACTTGTAATGAAGATGTTTACACTGCACTAAAGTGAACATTCCAATTTAAACTATGTGGACTCCTTTAACTCTGTTTTTTAACCAGTTTTGGTCATTCAAACAAAAGAATATTATTAAAGTTTGCATTCCGAGAGTCTTTTTATAAATTTTTCTCAGTCAGAGGTAAAAAAAATCCACAGATACATTTCCCCTTTAACAAACCAGAAGGCATTATTCTGTACACCGAAATATACAATAATACGTACTAAAAGTGGAGTACAGGATCTACGAGACCGCAACTGTTCAGGAAGCAAAAAATGCCCAGAGATCAAACACCAAAAATATGTTTCGATGCTAATTAAATGATGCTTTGAAGTATTCTGCTCGAACAACTTTTATATTTTCGTACTTGCTTAGGGGCTTTATTTACCAGATACACGATTTTATAAAACCACTTCATTTTGTGTGTACATTTAGCTAATAATCATCGCGACTGTTTCGGGCAATTGCGAATTTGTCTGAAAGAGAATAGTGCAGGCTCTCTGCTACTCTATGGCTACGACTCTACGACTTGTTGTCTGTTCGTTCACCTTCGTCGTGCATGGTCTCCCTTTGAATTCCTCTATCAAACAATGCGCAACATTCTCACGCGTTTTCTGACAAGACTTGTATCAATTCTTCTTCTTCTTCTTCGGCATTTTCTCCTTAGGAGCTTGTCGTTTTCATCCTCCACAACTCTCGATCCTCCCAATCTCGTGGTTTGAGACCTCTATCCTTCGTAGCTTCCTGGATGTATTTTTCCCATTCTAAAAACCAGTCTTCTTCTTCCTCTTCTCCTCTAAGGTGGTGGCCACTTTACGATCTTGCGTGGCCATTTGTTTTCTGACATTCTCTGAACATGTTCATACCATTACAGAGCTCTATTTTACAAGGTCTTCTTAATAGAACAAATTATTCATCCCTCTCAGAAATATGGAGAGGGATGAAAACATTTCGCACTCTGTCCCTGCGATAAAGTTGTAGGCATCGTCCCATACAGTTCATTTCTACTGTCCCAATCTCATCCCTTCCTTTTTGTGTTTGTGGCCACATTTACGCTCCGGTTAGTACTTTAATTTTCTACTACAAAATGGAATATCCTTCTTTTGACATTTGGCGGATATTGTTGTTCCATAAGATGTCGTGTAAAGTTTTGGCTGCTTTGTTCCCCATTAGTATTCTTGAGTTTATATCTGTGGCACATGTAATGCACATATATTGTTTTTTGTATTCCGGCATTATAAACGACCTTTTCTGTTGCAAGAAATCGTTCATAATCACGCGTTTTATGGCACAAATGATGACGTGTTACATTTTACGGCTCGAATGATTGCGTCATCACACATTCAGCCAATCGCAGCGAGAGAATTAGGGGGAGGTAGAGGTAAACAGAACAGCCGACCACAGTTTTCTCGCACAGATGTTAAATACCCGAGACATCACAGGAAAGTTCTTCGCAAAATTAAGTTTCATTCTCTTATAAATTTATAATTCTGTCATACAAAAAAATAGCGTATGCAACTCGTTTAAATGTTGCTTTACTGCATTCGTACAAAGTTGAAAACTCGCTCCTGACGTCGCTCATTTTCAAAACATGTACTCATGCAATAAAGCTTAACATTATAAACTAATTGCATAAACTACTATTACAGTTTTTATTATTTTTCACCATCGTTTTTATTGTTTACCATTTTTATTATTTAATTTGCATGTTAGTTTTATTACGTTATTTATGTAATTAGCTGCTACCGGGTTGTACCCAACTGTAGTGCAAATAAATTTATCTTAATCTTTATAAAGGTTGAGGCGTCGCCGGCGCGGCGCGGCGGGCCCGGGGCGGGGCGGGGCGGGGCGGCCGCCTGCACCTTTGCTTCCTGGCATCGACCACTCAGCGGCGCCGTCGCGGCTAGGCGCCGAGGCTCTCCCCTCCCTCTCCCTCACCCGCCCCCGCCCCCCACACACAACGTGCACTTCCACAAGCGCTGGCACACGAGCGCCCCTTAACCCACGTTTCATTTTCATTTTACTCAATCAACACAATACACTCATGCAAATTGGAAATACAAGTGAGCCGTTGAGAGCAAACGTGGTGTAAGTCAAAAGAACATACTTTCCGGAAAATGACGAGTAAACGAAAAACAATGTAAAACTATAATGCTTAGAAATAAATGATCTTAAGTGTTATGAACGTGTTAAGGAGACTTTTTTAACTTACTACAGATAGTTTGGACTGAAACATAGTTTATTATTTAAGTAAATTACTATTTTGTTGACTTTCAACACATTTGCACACCCCGTTTCTAAAAAATATGACTTGCATTGAAATAATTGGCATGCACAATTTTCGTCTGAGATAGTAATGTGGTGGGAAAATAGGAAAATATTGGGCTTTATCACGATTTGCAACTAAGTGAGAATTTTGAAGTTGCAATTTTGATCTATGCACGAATCACTAAAAGCGACTAAATGTTTTTTTTTGTTTTTGTTTTTCCAGATGCTTCTTTTGTTATGAGTGCAGATAAACCAGAAGCTATTTCTTGGGAGCCCCTGGAAGCTGTTGTTTCGTCCCACCTGTGACTTACACCACAATCACTTGCAGCGGTACGTGCAACTTTTTGGCTACTTCTGTATTGTGCTAGCTTCTAGCTAACAAATACTGAAGTTTGACTCACACCATTTTAGCCCATGAGAAAACAATGTTCAAACCATCTACCAGTGCATCTTACTCAAATCTTCTAAAATTTGACTTGCACCACTTTTGTTTTCAACGGCTCAACTTTTTAAAAAATGGACTAGATTTTAAAACTTTTCATTAGATCAAAAATATCAATTACAAAAGGGGGTCCAATTACAAAACATTTTGTGCATCCACCACTAATTACGTAATATCTTCGTTTGTTGCTTGCCGCAGTGTGTGTGTGAAGTGACACCACGAACAGCCCTCCTGTCCTCCCTTCCCGCCCGCGCCGGGCCGGCTCCTGCCTTCTTGGAACAGGCACACTCGTATTCTTCTGAAGGGTGTCGACCTACCGAGGGGCGGGGAGCGACCCTACGCCTCCTCTGAATCACTGGAAAGAGCGATTACGACTAACCACGGCGCCAGGCTGGAGCCTTGCATGCACACGTTTAGGTGCACACACAAAAAGAAACGGAAAGAAAGAAGTAATCGACCGACTGCGGATCCCGAAAGTGGAAGTGCAGGGGGAACAAAACCGCCCCCCTCCGCCGCACACGGGGAAGATCCACCGCTCATAAATGAAAAGCGCTTAGCGTTCCTTTCTCCATTACAATGGATGTTATGATCCAATAAGCGGATTTGGAAAGGCGATAAACTAAAGAAAATTGGCATTCAGTGTTCGAATTCATTCGAATAGTGCCGGCAACTTGTGCCCACCAGGAATGACGTAATGCAGTAATCGTTTCCAAAGGAGAGTCGAGAATCTTGGAACCGGCTCTCTGTCTGTCTGTCTGTCTGCCTGTCTATCTGTCTGTCTGTCTGTCTGTCTGTCTGTCTGTCTGTGTGTCTGTGTGTCTGTCTGCCTGTCTGTCTGCGACTCTTTCTCTGTTCTCTCCGAAAAGCTAGCCGAGATCAAACGCAATAAAAAACGAATACGGGAAAGTCTGTGCCATTCTGTAGCGCCACTAGCTTCGTTATCAGGGACCGGCTATGAATTGTTTTCTGCCGAAAATCCGTTTTTTCGCGCAGCATTACATAAATTTCCCTGTACCTTATACCACGTATATTCCTCTGTATATACGTATATATACGGAAAAGTAATAAATATATTACTTTGTGTTGAATAATTTACGGGGATGCAAGAATGCCATTCTACAATTCCCAAAATTGCCCGGCTAAAATAGGGTAAATTGTGAAAGGCGCTTCCATTCTAAGTTTTCAGATTCACGGCCCCACTTTCCCGCATGCCCGCTTTAAACTGTACCTAGGGAGAGAGTTTCGCCACATTGTCTACAACGCCCATCTTACACCGTGGGACGAGCATGCGTTGCACGGATCCGAGGGTCGGGTAATAGCAACATTCACAGCCACCTGCGTTATCATCTGCATCGCCTCCCCCCCCCGCCCCTCGCATGCACCGTCCCTGCGAGCGACCGCCTGGCGAGGTCACGCGCGCTCGTAATCCGGCCCATTCGGCCGGCGGGCACGCTCGGCTAACAGCCCAGCTGCCCATTACTTCGTCTTCGCTGATGGACGACCTTTTACTCCTATTCACACGGGGCGCGTCACTCGGCGCTCGTTTGACTGCACGGCCGTAATGCGGCTGCACATGCGTCGTTGTGCGCGAGGCCCAACTAAATGTTAGTTATTTCGCTTCATTTACAGAACCAATACCCACGATTGAAGGGCAACCTATTTCAATGCGGTCGTCGTTTTCCTCACAAATTACCCAAATGGGCTTTTCATCTGTATTACTTTGATGCCTCCTTGAAACTTCTGTAAACTGCCTTTAAATAATGCTGCTACAACACCATATATTTTGTCGTATTATTTGTAAAGATTACGTAATATTACAAACACTGGTTAAATCTCCAAAGGTGTTTACAACCAGCAAATATATTTGTCCCGGCTGGGATTCGAACTCGATCGCATAGACTGCGATTAATATTGTATCATCCATTACACCACCAGTGCTGGTAAAACATCCAAGCTTCTCCCATAAAGTAGAACATACGAAAATAGGACCTGTGCCATTATTAATCATAGGATTACGGGGAGGGTCTCACAGGATCATCAATGATTGATTGCTATTGATAAATTTCAATTTTTTAGGAAGCTGAAAATCATTGATATAGTTTATGATGTGCATTTTGTTTAAATTATCATGCAATTTTTCACTAGTGTTTTACAGTTTGATTTATTGCAGCTTTTCTGACATTGGATAAAAAGCATCATTCACTCGAAAACAGAACATTCATAATATTTTTCCAAAATATTTGGGGTATGTTAAGTCTTAGTATAATATAGTTTTATACTGAGACTCAATGTCATACTCTTCCCTTATAAATTTTTTGTAAACTTAATATGCACAGTGCCTAGCTCTCTCCCATTATATTAAGAATGTTCTTTCATACGGAAAGGAATATTTTACGCGACCAAGAAAAAAATTGTAATGGCTGGACGATAGACACCTGCCCTACGGGAACTCCGGTTGTGAATTTCTTATCGTTAGGTGTGGGGAAATATCATGCTTCTACATTTCTGCGAAAATATTAATATGGCTGCTTCCGTTTGATCCATACTACATGATAACTACCGGTTATATGCAAAATCATTTATTGATATATCTTCATCAATACATTTTCAACCAACCCAGTTACCTTTTCAACAGCACAACAAAAATACTCGCCCACGATACCTAGAGCTATGAACAATTCACATAACAACAGACAATAAGGAGAAACATTTTGGCAAATAAATACATTGCATTTAAACCAAATCATTAAATACACATTATTTACAAATCAACCATCATTTAATTTCACTCCAATCAACAGTTTATTTACACATTCATTCACTTTGTTTACTACCCGCATGGCCACTTAATGCTTTGTTGATCAGTTCCAACATTTTAACCTAATCTCTATTACAAAACTTGCCTTTCCCACACATCACTAAATAAAGTTCCACAAACTTTCCTTGTCAGCTGTGGCTTCTACTCAGGCTTCCTTCCTCGGAGAATTTCCTTCTTTGGAGCAGTTCACCGCCACTTTGCCTCGCTTTTCATCATATATATATGCCATCTTCTCTCTTACAACACTCCCAGAATTCTCTGTTCTTTTTTGTTGTGGTGTTATTTAAGGTCGCATCACCTTCTAGGTGATTAGCGACCACTATTGGATTTGAACGTTATTGTTTCTCCGAGGATGAAACACGGTTACGAAAGGACGAACACATACAACCATGCCCGCGGCGGGACTCGAAATCGCGACCCTTCGGTCCGAGATTGCTATGACACCACCGTCTTACCGATCACCGGGCCGGCTCTCTGTTCTTCTTGTGCGTATTTTACAGCTCTCGTGGCCATCTCCCACATCCCTCAATCCCCATACCTCTCTATCATTCAAGTCATTCTCATCTAGATCTCTTCTTTGCGTGTCTTTCAAAACCTCATTCTGACATTCCTCTCTGAGTCTATCTTTTTCTTCTGTCTAATGTAAACCACTCACAAACCTTTCTGGGCCACACCCCACAATGAGGTCTTTTCACGTAACCAAACCATTTCAGCCTTCGTGTTCCCATTTGCTTAATAATTTCTTCATTTCTAATGTGTCCCACTTCAGAGACTCCAAAACGTCTTATCAAAAAATCCATTTGTAGTCTCATTCATTTCTCTCTTTCTCTTTCCCTTAATTCCTATGTTTCTGAGCCATATATTGCTATATTTTGTATGAGATATCCAAAAGTCTTTTTTTATTTTTATTTTATATATATTGTAGCGGTACGCTATTTTTAATATTTTTTAAATTTCACAAATAACTGTCGATGCGAGGCGTCCACCTCCCGCCGCCGCCAGCCGGGTCGGCGCGCCCCCTCCGCTAATGGAAGGGATGACAGCACGCGCCCCTCTAAAGTTTATGGCCATCGTCCGCGAGTCGACCCTCATCCCGTCACGCACCCGGGCGCCGAAGAAGAGATTAGAGACGTGTGCCGATCCCGCCGTTCCGGGTATCATGCGCACTGAGTACCCAGGCCGTCCTTCGCAGCTTTCTCCGGGGGTCCCAACGGACATTCCGCGTACCCTTTACTGACCTACTTCCGAAGTCAGACGGAGAGCGTTTTCCAGACAGAGATAGGGCTACGGAAAATTCCTAGAATCACCGGACCTGATTGGCCGAGGACAAAATTACGGCGTAGTAGCACTTAGCCAATCAGGGGCAAAATTCCGTGGGGTGGGAGCGATTTTGGGGCACTTTTGAATTTTCGGGGTGGCGGAACGAGGGCACCTCCACGCTAGAGGCGTAGGGGAGAAAATCACTTCTTCTTGTTCGATTGAGCTGGGGGGGGCGAGCGCCGCGGAGCGAGTAACAGCTCCGGCGCCGCGTTCGAACACTACGTTTACTCGACTTGTCTTGGGTGGCGAGCGCCGCGGAGTAAGTGATAGCTCCGGCGCCGCGTTCGAGGGAGAATTATTATTTTGAGACTTAGTTCGTGGACTCTGAGCTCTGCCGTGGGCAGTGACCGGTGACTAGTTTTCTCCGAGATTCGTGATCGTGAAAACTCGAGAGAACTTTCCGTAAGAACTGCTGATTTGTGTGAACGGAATTCGCGATCATTCACGATCCGGGCCAGCTGACCGTCGCCGCCGCCGCCGTCACCGCCGCAGCCGCTGTCGCCGCCGCCGCTCCTTTGGTAGCTATTGTGGAAGGACGTTTCTCGGCCTGGCAGGGCCATCTCAGCCGCCGACCCAGACGGAGAGAAGCCGACGCCGCCGCGACCCCCGCCGCCGCCGCCGAGGGCCGCCTACACGCCGCCCCATTCAGGCATAAACTTCGGTCAACGACCGCCAAAGAACTATTGTGCAATGCGGTGCCGCGCTTAGGCACTTGTTTCCTCATTATTGTCAGCCAGAAGGCGAATGGCCTAGAGTTTGTTGGGGCCTGTAAAGGAATTTGATTGTAATTCTCGTACTTTACTTTTTTTTAGATTTAAGTTTTATCTCATTTTTTCTTTCGTTTCTAACTGAGCTCATCAGGTAGGGCCTTTCTTAACTCTGAATCACTGTAACTTCCCCGGCCTATTATTAGGCGGGAATAAACCTTTTTATTTGCTTTACCAACCACTGAATTGTTTCTGTAGTTAGCAAACGCCTTACGACTCCTTCCATCCGAGTTAGATTCTAAGCAGGTGACAAAGTTGGCCGACTGAGCTAGGCCCGGGCCGCCCTCGTTGACTTCGGCGCACACCCACGCCGCCGGAGCTCGACGCTATGGTTGACAATCGACGCCACCGTGTGGCTCGATAACGAACGATGGGTGTGACAATATATATATATAAAAATACATTCTGACAGTGGATATATATATATATATATACACACACACACTCCTTTTTTTTTCATCAGAGCAGTGAGTTTAACTTTGTAATGAGTTGTCGTCCTTGCGTAATCTTCGAAGTAAAATCTTTTCTGGAATTTCTTTCTTCGATTACAATTCCTCACAGATAATCTAAATGCATGACATACCCCTATCTGATATCAATTTATTGGTATATGATTACTTTTCTTCTCTCCGACTACATTTTTTTTTTGTATTTAAGGTCGCATCAACATCTACGTCATTAGCGACCACTATTGGGTTTAACGTGATGGTAGGTGTGAAGATGACATGATATGGTGATGATGGGGGGTGAAAGGGAGAATACAAATACAACCATGCCCGAGGCGGGACTCGAACCCGCGATCCTTAGGTCCGTGATCGCTACGACACTACTGCTTTAGCGATTTCGGCCACCAGGGATTGGTACTACATATTTTGTTTGCGGACATTCATCTTTAAGCCTACTTTATGCACGTTTACTCAAGCCTTCGTATAATAAACTCCACATCACACTCATTGGAAAAATCTGGTCATCAGGGAATAATAATGAAGGCAAACTTCATCAATGGTCTGTATTTCCGTACCTCGACACATTTTGCCATTCTTTTAGAATTTCTTGTAGGTAAATCTTAAACAAAGTAGGTGAAACACTACACTCTTTGTCTCAGTCTCTGACCAAATCACTGCGAAACTTCATTATTCACTCTTATTCTTGTTTCTTGATTCACACATCAATCTCTAACTGCATTTATATATTCTTTGCTGTTCATGACTTTGGAATTACATGATTATTAGAAATTGAATTTTGAAGAACAGATTTCAGCAAAAAAACTCCATACAATCCATCTTTAATCATGTAGTTGGAAAGTGTCGTAATAGTAGTTTATGCAATTAGTTTATAATGTTGACCTTTTTTGCACGAATAAGAAAATAGTCTATTACTAAACGAACGACGGAGTGAGTTTAGTAATAGACTATTTTCTTATGAGTGCAAAAAAGGAACATTATAAACGAGTTGCATACGCTATTTTTTTGTATAACATCATTATAAAGTTATAAATGAAACGAAGTAAGTGTAAGTAAAGTTTTATAGTTGGCAACATGGATGTTGGTATTATGACGTCACAACTGTGACAGCGGAGAGCCGATTCACACGCGCATTCGAATGAAAGATGGCGTCGTTACCAATGGTAGTTTTAGAAAAAGCCTCGAAGGCAGAAGAAAGTTTAATACCTAAAAAAGTCGAGTGCATTGTACTAGAAGGAATATATAAAATTTAGGAAGTGGATGGAAACAAATAATGTAAATATTATATGCGAGACAGTTGTTCTGGCATATATATCTGAGTTGGTAAGTTTGTCATACTTTTTATGATAGTGTCGTGTGTGTATGATAGTGTCCTAGTGTCCAGTTTTCATTTTCTAATTTATGTTATTTTGAAGTCTGCAGTATGTAAGGCATCATCTTTGTGCTGCACTCATTCAAAATTGAAGACTATGCTGAAAGTTAAAGATGGAATTGACATCTCTGCTTATAACAAAGTTCAGTTATATATGAAACAAGCTAATGTCGGCTATGAAGCTGAAAAATCTATGATATTTTCGAAAGATGATGTGAGAAAATTTTTAGTGGAAGCAGATGATGAGAAATATCTCTTAATGAAGGTAGAGTAATAATATTTTGTCTACTTTCTGAAACCGGTTCTACAGATCTGTCTTTCTAGAAGTTCGTCATGACGTCATGTCGCGTTTAATAATGGGGATGACGTCATGTAGCGTGCGATAATATACTGGATTATGTACGATTCGGGGTATCGAAATGGGTCGTTTATAATGATGGTATACAAAAAAACTTATTATACTTCCGCAATTTTTGAAAAAATGCAAGTTTTACTGACGTGCGCCACTTTTAAAAGCTAAGCTGAGCTAATTATTTTAATTAGTATTATTCTAGCAAAAACCTTATAGAAAACATTTTTGAGAATACTTTGAAAATATCCTAAGGGATTCACATACTGAATATCCGATAAAGATCCGTTTCAAATTCAAGGGGTCGCGGCATCAATTTGAATGTGGCAAATTTATTGCGGTGCAAATTCTGTGAATGCGAGAAAATGAAATGACAATGTTCTCACGTTCATATTCATTTAGAGTACTATATTTTTCACAGTATTCAGTTTAGATATCCTGACGCGAGTTGTTAATAACACAATAACCTTCATCAACATCAACACAATTGATTACGTGAAAGTTCAAGCACATATGACAGTATTCAAATTTCACAAGTCAATTTCTCTGAAATTTAAACAATCATGCAAAAATAATTCTCCGATATTCTGAACGCCAATTATCAGAGCGCCATCTCGACCACACATCCATAAAGTAACACATTTCATCGTGCCAATTATTTCTATTCTTGTATGGTCCGTGCGGCCGCGAGCCACCCTCATTACACGCAAGGCGGTCCCTTAAAAACTCCAAACATCGGTGGGATGCGTAGCACGCGCTTTCGCTCTTGTGTAACGGACGCGGACACGTGGTGCGCGCGAGGCGGCAGTGGCGGAAGGGCGGGGACGGGGGGCACGGGGACGGCCCTGGCGCCGCCGCCAGACACAGACACCGGCGCTGCTGCCGCCGCCGCCTCCACGCCCTCGCCACGGCCATTGCCACCGGCACCGCCGCCGCCGCCGCTGCCGCCACCGCCACCGCCGCCGCCACCGTCGCCGCCCCCGCCGCCACCGCCGCCACCGCCGCCATCGCCGCCGCCACCGCCGCCGCCACCGCCGCCGCCACCGCCGCCACCGCCCTCGCTACGGCCATTGCCACCGGCACCGTCGCCGCCGCCGCCTCCGCCTTCGCCGCCGCCATCGCCCTCGCGCGCATTGTCGCGCGTCGCCGGGCGCGGAGGCGGAGGGGCGCAGGCGCGAGGTAAAATTAGGCTGGCGCGGCGCCCCGGCGCCCGTCGCGTCGGCGCACGCGGGGCGGGGCGGGCGCCTGCCATTGTGCGGCCAGGGCGAGGGAGGGACGGAGCGCACGAAAGGCGGCGACGGGGATCGCGCGCCGCGCGGCCGACGAGCAACGCAGCGCGGTGGGGCGGCGCGCAGCGGAACAGGGCGGGGAACGGAAGGAGGAGGGGGGTGGGAAATGGAAGGAAAAAACGTTGTAGGAAATGAAGGGTGCGGTGTAGGGAAGGAAGGCGGCGGCACAGGCAAGGAAGGGGTGGGGTAGGCAAGGAGGAGGAGGAGGTGGGGTAGAAAAGGAAGGGGCGCTTTAGGGAAGGAAGGGACGGGACGGGACGGGGAAGAAAGAGGCATGGCGGGGTGAAACAAGGCGTGGAGCGGGGCGGAGAAAGAAGAGGCGGGGCGGGGGTGAGGCAAAGCTTGGGGCGAGTTGATTGATTGATTGCTTGATTGATTCGTGTTTACGGCGCGCGTCAACTACTCATGTCATTAGTCCCGTAAGTGTAGTGTGTGTTTTTCTCGGGAGTTGGCTATGATATTTTCCCCGCTGGATGGCGAGATCCGGCACCGCCCGGCCAGGACAAGCTTTGGGGCGAGGCGAAGTGAGGTGGGGGAAGGGTGAAGCGAGGCGGGGGGGGCGTGCAGAGCGAGCCGAGACCTGACGGGTCGCAACTCGTGCATTTGTGCAGGTGCAGAGGTGACAACAAACACTCCACGCTGTCCGAGCACTTCTCCCATCAATCGCATTCGCTAACTCGGACTCCCTACGAACGCTCGAGACAATGACCGATGGTTGGCGAGATCGCCAATGATAAATGATTGCAGAAGTAGAGCACTGCCCGGACGAGAATAACTTGGCGCGAACCCCTGAGCCCTTCACTCTTAGCATACGGGTATCCAACGTACACCTATTGCATCCCTCTTGGCGTCTTTGGTTTGCTCTCCTAAGACTCGCTGCCATCGAAAACCTCAGTGCCCGTCCAAACCCAACACGTACATTATCCTGGAGGTTACGTTCTGTTGGCAATAAATGCAGCAGGCATGGCGTAATCTACGAGGAAATAGCATCGAAGACTGCGGTTACTATGCGGCGACGCGTACGATAGCGAACAGACTTCTTTTTGAGAGAGAAAATGTTGGCAACAGCCCCCTGAAGAGCGAGGATAATGCACTCGGCAGTGTTGTCAAGTTAAAGCCAACGTCACCGAGCAAGAGATGACGAGAAAAGACGCAATTCCTACACTTATAGTGCAAACGTTTATCACTATGTCGCAAGGCGCTTCTTTCAGGAGAGACGCAGTGCACACCTACTGACAACCAGAACGAATTGTAAGGCCGGTTAGAACGACGACATGAGGACAAGCAACGTCAGTGAACCGACATCAATGGACTCTTAGCCAACGGTGCCGCCAACTGACAGCCCTCCGCCGCAAGCATCAGAGCGGCAAGCCGCAAGCGACAGACGGGTGAGAGGGGCGATTAAGGGCCATATGTCCAGCAGCACCAACATCAACACAGTGTTCACAGCACGCCGGACGGATTCATTCATTTCGTGCTTCCATGCGATTCACCTGCGAGTCTCGAACGTGCAGTGCATGTTCTTTGTTCCGGAGGTGGCGATGTTCCTCTGGAACGAGAGAGCCGGTGCCGACCAACCCGCGGTTTGCCAGCTTTTCACCCTCCTCATGTCTCCCGCAACGGCGCACCACACTGGCAGCGACAAGCTGTTATCTCGCGTCTGGTCTCCCGACATTTGTGGAGCTGCAGTGCATACGTGTTTGTGTGTGTGTGTGTGTGTGTGTGTGTGTGTGTGTGTGTGTGAGTGAGTGGGTGTGTGTACAAAAAGGGGAGAGGGAACAATCACGAGGAAGGAATGATCGTATGCAGTCGGCCGCACATTCATTAAGGTACTGCTCCGCCATTCCCCTGGTACTGACAGATGAATCAAATTATAGATAAGAGCAGCCAGCCGCCAGTCAGCGCCTGCATTACACCTTTCTATACTGCGATTTTTCTGAACTTTGCCCCCTTCAGGAAGGAATATGTCATGGTATATGGCGACGTTCTCAGTTGTGCCGCCAGGTATCACATGATCGCAACCTATCAAGCAGAGCTTGCGATCATGCGATTTCTAGCGGCACAACGGAGAAAGACGCGAAATGCCGCCTGATATTCCCTGCTGATCGTAGGGGCTTGAGGGGCAGAGTTTGAAAAACCGCACTATACAGTCGAAAATCCACCATCATGGAACTCGACCCCTACTCTCTGAATATGAATCAGTGAAATTGTCGCTGATTCAATCCGTGAGAGCCGAAGATACAGATAGCTGCAGTAGAAACGTGTAGTTTCCTTGGCAATCAGTGAATATGCCAACCTTTTCATAATGACCGCCAGCATTTCACTGGTCTTCAGTGGTAAACGTGCCGCGCCACCATCGCTCACTGATCGTTCAGTCGTTCTCGTGTTGCTGTTGTCATTGTTTCACTGATTCAAACAGTGAAGTATCACTGAATCAAAAAGTGGACCCGATTTTCACTAATTTGTTCAGTTCAATTCGCTGATTGTCAGTGGCAGGGTTATAACTGTCACCATCAGTGAACAATCACTGTCAATCGGTTGTTTTTCACTGATTCAGACTGAGAGAGTGCGATCTCCGGTAAGCGACGCTTCACAGGCAACATTCGTTGCCCGGAGCTACCAACGCCGCCGGTGAAAAATCACAAAACACGCATCGCTCCCCGCGGTAGTTGCCGGTAGAGAAGAGAAATAAAGCCTCGGCGGAGGACAGGAAAATAAAAGAAGCGGGCGCCGAAAATACCATCGCCAGCCATACATCACCGACCGCGGCGCGGCGCGGCGCGTCGGCCGCGAGAAGAAGGTAAAAGGAGACACCGCCCCCCGCGCGCCCGCCCGGGCGAAATTAAGTCAGATACTGGAAGTCAAAGAACCAGCTGAGCCGCTCCCCCCGCACAGATAAAAATAAACCCATATACATCTTGCGCTCTTGTGTCTTCGTGACAAGCGAGCAGTAACTCTCTGAATTCGGGACAGGTCTTTGTGAGGAATCCGGGGGACGTGTAGGATTAGCGTTCTAAATAACACAACTTTAAAGAACTACTGCTGGATAAAAGGCGCCATGGATCAAAAATGTCGTTGGAAAAGAAGTGAAATGGAGAATAAAGTCACCGGCTACATTAATAGTTTAAAAAAGAATGTTAGTTGAAGTAGGTTGAAGCGAATTGCTTACACATTTCAATCCATACAAGTTGTAAGGTTATATTTAACGAAATTTATTATTTTTACTTTCTCGCTTACTACATAAAATATACAGAGAAAGTTATGTAATGCTCCAGCGAAAACGGCGATTTTTCGGTAGAAAAAATCGTATTGTAGATCCCTAATAGGGAAAAAGAGGAGAATTCACGTTCCTTTACTTCCTCTAACATGTTCTATAGTCAATATCCACGTTTTGTCAGTCCTTGATACCAAAAAATTGGTTTACAGGAAAATGTTTATCAGTCTAACATATGTGTTTATGAACAACGCTAGCGGCTTAACCTTAAAGAGAATTTTCAGCGAAATCGATCGGTCTGACCAATATCGCCGCCCCTTTTATTTATTTATTTATTTATTTGGTCAAAAAAACAGTAAAAACTGTATATGACGTGTGGGAAAAGAGATTATCTGCGCACATTTTCTTGAGGCCCAGAATCGAATTCGAAAAAATCGAATTCTTGATTTCGAAAGCAATGTTTTAATTCTTGTGGGTACTTTATATGAAATCTCAACGACAAATATTTTACCTCCACATTTGTTGTTTAAATACGGTCCTCGGATGAAGGAAATTACGCTTAAAAACGGCGCAGGTCACATTTTCGTTAAAATGACAGGATTTTCGTTAAAATGGCTAAATTTTCGAAAAATGCACATGTTCGAAAATTTGTCGGTGGCTTGTTAAACTACAGTATATTTTTCCTCTGAATAAAATCTGCTCTCCAAAATTAAATCTTTAAATGAGAACGCATATTTGTTTTTCAAAATATGAATAGTTTTTGCGTAATTTTTAGTAACAAAATTCTAATATGGGTTGTTGGATAGAAAATATTAGGCCAACACATTTTCGTGTGGTTATTCGTCGTGATATTTCCAGCACACATTGGGCTTTACCTTTGCATGCACCCTTTTCTGGATTCGGAGGGGAAGTGCGAGTGGAGTCAGGGGAAGATGCCTCTGCTCTTGCCGGGGTTCCCAGGCGGGCAAGCAGCTCGTGCTGGCACGGGCGCGAGCGCGGTTGGACATGCGTGGTCTATTTCATTCCTAAAGGCACGTTGGAGCTGCTTGGGAGGTAGCGACGGAGGAAGTGTAGTGAATGTTATATGCCGGGTGTTAGCGGTGCTCCGTTCCCGCTGGAACGGGGAATTAGCGACAACTCAGACGCCGTTTGCGTATGTTTTCCCCTCAAAGCATCTCCCCAAGCGGGACACCGCCCCAGCCGGAACAAGATCTGGGATTCCGATTCTACAGCAGTGTAAGCACGGACTGAGGATAGGACAAGGAAGAGGAAGAAAATTCCCGCGCGGTCGTCGTCTTGGTAGGATATGGCCTCAGACGTTCGCATGATACTGCTTGAAGAAAATACTGATACTGATGAAACGCATGCTACTGATTGGACAAACTGATTACAGCAGCTGCCTGCTCGAATTCTGCAGACGACGGTTTAATTCGACCGAGTTGTGTATGTAATGTGAAAAACCCGCCACCCCCAAAATTCCAAAGCCTAGGACGTCCCAGCGAGCGATGCTACAACGGCAAAGGTTGCCACTGAGACATCCATTCGTCGCGACGGCCCTGTTCGCGGGTTGGAAGCCCGGAGCAGCTACAAGGATCCGATCACGCAAGGACGTGTACGAGGGTCCTCTACGACCAACCTCGCCACGAACAGCAGAGGCGGTGAGCCACCGCCGAGCCGTGGCCGTGGCCGGGAGCTAGGCGCACGCAGGAGGGGGGCGGCGCCGCTGCGTCACCGGGAAACACGCGTGTCCGGCGCGGCGGCGAGCACGACGTGGCCCGCCTGGCGCCCATCGACCGTCGCACCCTCACACGCGCGTCACCCTCACTCACAGACGTTCTACAATGATTTCACACGTGAAGAAGCTACTATAAACAATCAGTAGATATTTGGAGCTTCCTGACATTCTTTGTACTTTCTTGCCTACCACGTACTTACGTAGCAAAGTAATAGTAAAGAGAAAGTATTGTAATACTGCAGCGGGAAGTGACGAATTTTCTTATCTTAAAATAGATTTCGAAAATGCAAAGTCAGGTAACCATTTGAGTTCTCATTAGATTGTGATTACTACAGTGCGGAAGGCTGAGAAGGATATTATCATATATAGAGAGCTGTCCCCAAAAGGAATCGGAGGCCATACTCAAAAGTAGGGTGGGATTCCTTGTGAAAGAACAAAGCCTGTCGGCATTAACGAAAAAATTCTTAGCTGGTATCATCTTCCTTTTTCCATTTAGATTTGTAACACAGCCTCTCCCTGCACAGAAAGACAAAACACGGTCTTTCTTCGAGTAGTCCAGGCTTGCAGGTATATATCCAGCTTGATCGCGATCGATGCCAGAAGAAAAAATGCAAAATAATGAGGAAAAAGGCGAATATTAAGCAAATGGCAAAAACAGGCATCAGATACTAAAAAAGGCAAAAAAAGTCAAAATGAAAATCAACTGAAACAAATCCGAAAGTGGAATTAAGTGATCCGCCGCAGGCATTTTGCCAAACTCCAGGCTCTAGTAAATACTAATACAGAATGTCTCAGACATTACTTGTACAAACTTCTAGAACATTTAGAGAAGTCGACGATGATCACTTTTTGCAAAAGTGCATCTACTGAAAAATTCCATGTCATATAACGAAGTTATACACTTAGCATTTGCTCCGCACTGGTCGTTTGGCTGGCCACGTTCTAACGCATTCAGATTTCGTGCACCTAAACACGCATTGCATGACGAGTTGCCCGACAGAGGCAAATATCACAATCGCTCACGAGCTGCAATTGTGGCTCAACTCACAAAATGAGAATTTTGAGTTAATCCACTCTTCAGACTTGCAGATTGGTCTACCTTTCAGTAGCATGTCTTAGAGAACAGTATTCCACCAACAGATGGCAGAAGTGAGAATTCAGAAATGATACATTTCAATACAAGGTGAAAATTTCAAACTCATTCATCTCAACACTGAATTTTGGACACCCCATTATTGCAGTCCACGAACGATATTAAGAGTAGGTTTCCCACTTTGGCAAAAAAGGACCTCTGCCTCGCTACGTGTTTGTTAGTAATATTTATTCAAAAACAGACTGTATAATAAAAGCCGATGTGACCATCATAAGTTCCACTTGGTTCCTTTTTCGCTGTCTGCAATGCTCCTCTTTGCGTCTAAGCCAGGGCTTCTCAAGAGGATGGCAAACGCGGCGATCCTTGGCTCAGCGCTTCTCTGCGAGATACCGGGATGTCTTGATTGATTGATTAGTGATTCCGGGCGCGTCAACTGCTTAAGGTTCTTGGTCCCGTTAGTGTAGTGCACGTTTTCCTTGAGCGGTGGCGGTGGTGTTCCCTAGTTCGATGTCGCGATCTCGCGCCGACTTACCGTCGGCCAGCGGGGTTTTCCCCAACCAGGTATCTCCCACCAGCGGGGCACCGCCCCAGCCGGTCAAGCTCGAAGCTCCCGACCGGTCTCCCGGCGTGTGTGGTAGTGTAGAGCGTATGTGTGTGTGTAAGAGGAGAGGATAGGACATGGAAGAAGTAGGAAAGACTGCGCGCGGCCCGTGGCCCGTTTGTTACGGCACTGCTCGGGCATTCGCCTGGTGTTGATCGGGAAACTACCGATCAGCAGAGCCGGCCGCTAGAATTTTCTTCCACACAGCGACTGAATTTGACGTAACGAACAAGCTGGCGTCGAAAATCCTGCCATTGTTGGGTCACGAACCTAGGACCTTCCAATCAGTGGCACTGCAGTGACATCAGTTGATGCCCTGAGCCACCTCTCCCGCTGGTATGGCATGTTGTTAGCGCCCGTTGCGATCGCTCGGGCTCAAAATTGGGCGATGGGAGCCTGGGCGCGATCGGCTCTAACCTAGTAAGCGTGTAACTGTGAGCGCTATGGCACGAATTCTTGTCTTTGAGGTCTCCTGCTATATGCATACGTGTTTATGAGTGTATTATTCAAATTTACTCATATTCGATTACAACGTCGCTTTGAGAATTATGCCGACATTTTCCAACAATCTCATTTCATTCACTTTTCCCAGATAATTCCTCCCCCCATGCATTAGAAAATCGAGGGGCTGTAATGATCCCGTGTCGGACAAAGCGAGGCGGCGCGAAACCCGAAGCCAAGGCTGCGTGCCGGCCGAGAGCGAGTGCAGGCAGGCAGGCAGGCAGGCGGGCCGGCCGGGCCGCTACGAAACCCGACCCAGTCAATGAACGTAGAGCAAATTGGAGCCCTTTGCGACGGCCGGGCGGCGGGGGCGCCGCCGTAATGGAGCGGCGCTGGGGCGGGCGCCGCCCATTTTCTATATCGACGTAAATCACGCTCGGCGCCGCTTGATTGAGGCGCCACCGGAAAGGGGAACCGAGGGGGAGGGGTAAGGGGAGGGGTAAGGGGAAGAGGAGGGGTAAGGGGGAAGGGGAGGGGTAAGGGGAAGGGGAGGGGGAAGGGGAGGGGAGCGGAATGGATTGGGAGGGTGGCGGGGAGTGGAGGGGGGGGGGATGAGGAGGGGAGGGGAGGGTAATGGGTGGGGAGGGGAAGGGGAGAGGATAGGAAGGGGAATTGATGGGGAGATGAGGTGGCGGGGAGTGGAGGGGGAGGGTGGGAAGGGAATGGGGGGAGGGGAGAGGAGGGAAGGGGAAGGGTTGGGGAGGGGAGGGGAGGGGGCGTGGCAGCTGCGAGAAACGGCTGCGGAAGCACCGCCGCGCGCGACACGTCGCGTCGCCCCCATATTGCGCACAGCTCTGGCTTCGCCTCTGCGAGGGAGCGTCTAATACGGTTCCCTTAGGTTGATTTTATGAGCTAATTTCCACGCGCCCTGCCCTCCTCCTCCCGCTCCTCTTTCCCACCTTTCCGCCCCCGGGCTGATGCAAAAGGTGCTCGAGTGACGATCGCCTTCCGCTCGCACAGGTTATCACGAGTGCATTGGAAATTCTCGACATGCATTTTCCGAGCGTGGTGAGTGAATTTCCTGAGCGGGGGTGGCATATATTAAAACTACAACACGAACGAAAACGATTAATTAAGAATATTGTACATTTTATTAACCATAATATTCCAATAAATGAGACATATGAGCTGCAATATTGAAAGCCTGCAAGGTCGGCTTGGCACAACTAGACATCAAAATACAAATCAAAATAAGCTAGTTTTTTATCTTCTCACCATTCGACATAAGTACTTTACTACTAAAGTATTAAAATGTTGTAATAGTTCGGCGGAAATTAGCGATTTTTCGTCAGAAAAACTCGTTTTCTTAACTGGTAAATAAAAAGTGGATGCATCTGGTCCCTGTGTATAGAAAATTACTCCCTATAACTCATTCGGTAGTGAGAATACAACTTTTCCGGAACCCTGATACTCAAAAATCATTTGACGATAGAACGTCTATTACAGGCTAACGCTAGTGCATACACCGTTCACACGATGTTCCCAAAAATTGATATTTCTCCATAAATCAGAAGGAATTCTATGCCCAGCGAGATTCAAACCGATATTTGGACTTTGGGAGATACTATACACGAAGCCTCCACCTTTTCGAATTTTTTTCAAAATGGCTCCAATATTTTTATTAAAATGTATCCTTACACAGCAAAAAGGGCCCTTTAAAGAATGGGGCAGGTCTCATTTTTGTTCAAACACCTAATTTTTGTGAAAATTGCAAAAGTTCAATCTTTGTTTTTCGGCATCTTCCTAGAATACTTAACGCAGAGATTTTTTTCGTTACTGAAATCAGTTCATTTAAAGACATATTGAAATATGTTTCTGTAAAATTTTTCGAAAATTGAATAGTTTCGCATAATTTTGTGTGAAATATTGGAAATGTCAAAACAATTACATTTTCAAAAAAATACTTCATTTTTTCTTTACATATTCCCATTTTAGATATTGCAGGAAGGTAAAAAAAGTGGTGCTACTCTCATTTCCGACGTACTCTCTGCATTTTCAATCACAGCAAAAAATTAACAATACAAAAGTAAAAATTAGAAAATCGAGTTACATCTTCAACATAATTTTTTTTTTAAAAAAGCAGATCTTTAAAAACTATCATGTGCAATTTGAAAAAGCGAGTAGTTTTCGCGTAATTTCCGTTTGAAGTTAAAGTAATTTATTAAAAACAATTCTCAAAAGTAGCTCCTATTTTTTTTTCTATAATTTTTTCCACGGATAGAACAAAGGATCCTTGAAGGAATGGCGCAGGTCTCTGACTTCTCTGAATTTTCGAAAATTAGACGTGTTTGAAATAATGGGACACACCATTATATTTTTAAGCGTCGGCAAAGGGGAGCATGGCTTGGGGCAGTGGCGCCCTACTTGCAAGGCCTCAAGGGCAACAACTAAAACCTTTAATATAGTAGCGGGCCATATTTTCATTAATTGGGCGATCCACACGTGACCCCGTATTGTTAATCTCGGCTGTGTGCCCGGCTGCTCTGAAACAGGAGGGGGGGATGGAACCACACGTGATGACAGGCCGTACCATGCATAACGCAGTGAAACACATTGGGATGATTTTGAATTTCTGAGTTCACTAGGAATAATATCCTAGAATCTAAACCTATTTTTATATTCAGGAGTTGTCCGACAGGGCGCGTGCACTAGGGACCAGGGTGCAAAATTTCTAGCCCGACTTCGATGCATGTGGGCTCAAGTTGCACTGCGAACTATTCAAGAAGTCCTACGATCCAACTCTGGTGGATTTGCAACACTACTTACATAGCCTGCACGAATTCAACCACTGGAAGCGAATTCTGGCGGCCGCTTGCTCCGAACGGCATTTTCCCGTGGTTTCTCCGATCAATATCTGGCGCGTGTCGGAACAGTACCAACAAAACGGGGCACGAATCGCACCCGATCTTCCCTTCCTTACCCTCGTTCCACTTCTTCCATTATGCATACACATACGTGTATTACGCTACCATACGTGCCGGGAGTTAAGAGATGCGACCGGCTGCAGCAAATCGCCGCCAACCGCGAAGTGTTGATTGGCGCCAGATCTCCCTTCCTACCTGGGGAGGAACACTGTCAACTTCCGGGTTATAACTGGTGGTCGCCCGCGTGCGTTTCGTTCCCGGGCGGCCAGGCGCCGAGCCCTCAGCCCGGAGGGGTATTCATCTTTATTATTTCCAGCTAATAAGCTTTCGCCCGGTGGCAGGGTTTATACAGAACATGTAAAGACATACAAAGACAAGTTAAACATACATATTATAAGGAAACTACAACTAAGAAGACATAACACATACACACATAAATATTTGGCATCACACGCAATACCCTAGACGATTCCGGAAGCAATGCGACCTAGAGGGAAAAGTCGCTACAAAAAAAATAGTGCTGCAGCAGGTAGATTGTTCCGGGCAGTTATTGTGCGGTTGGCAAAAGAGTTTTTCTCATCCGTTTTTTGATTCCAATATTTAATCTTATATGGATGATCTCCCCTTCCCAAATATTGAGGGTGCCCTTTCTTAGTTCGAATGTCGTTTAACGCTTTACATCCAGTGCACGCTTTGAAAATATTGTGACTAGTCTAGCTACTTTTCGACGTTTGCATAGGAGTTCCCACATCTGAGTCTGATCATTGTTTTGTCCTACAAGTTTTATCGCTCTCTTTTGGATACGGTCTAACAAGTTTATCTGCCCAGCTCAATACCGGTCCCAACACGAGGAGCTGTATGCCATTACCGGACGTACAAGAGATGTATACCCTAAGCGCTTTGTGTTCGCGTTTCCTTTCCTCAATATCCGCATTACAAAATGGAGTGATTTCCAAGCTTTGCGCGCAAACCTAAAGCAGCTCCGCCGCGGGGAGACGGCAGTTCGAATATTCCGGCGAGACGAACTACAAAGTGCGGTAGAGCGAATTGAAGTGACGACTATTTGACAGTGCGACGGATCTCTCTTCTGGACATTGGTGACTTCGGCATTCTTTTTTTCGACTTCTTCTTGGCATCTGGTGATTCTGCATTTCTTTGGTACATCTCCAGGCGTTTTTGGAAACCTCTGCTTGTAAATTGTACGCTCTTGTAAAAATTCAACTGAGAATAAACCCCTTGTTACGAACTTGGTCTTTGCTGGTTACAACAATAACACGTAGTATACCGACGGAAATTTATTACATTATGAAACTATGTAACGATGGGTATTATTACACGAGTGTGATATTACGATACGAGCGTATCGTAAACTTCACACGGGAGTATTTATTTCTTCGAGTTTCATACGGTACTTTTTCTACGACTTATGGTAACTTTTAGAAGTTAAACTTCTCCATTAAATCGTTTCGTGGCAGTCGACAGGCAGGATTCAGCCAAGGCCACCTAGCGGACATCCAGGTGGCTTTGTTTTACCACACTGACTGCGAGGGAGTACAAAAGTTGCGGCAATAATATTTCGACCTCACAATTTTCTCATTTTCTCTTATTTCTGGAAACGTCAACACCACTAGAAAGAACCACCATTCACTAGATATTTTAAACTAAAGAATTGGCCGGTTTTTAAGGAAAACCACACGGCAGCAACATGTAACGCAAAATGACTTGCGGTCAGATCTTAACGTCACTCAAAATCTTCTCTGCAATAACTACCGCTGCGATAGTCAAATAGGATCAAAGTAAAATTATGACCGAATTTGTTTTAAATAATATTTCACTAAAAAATTACTACTAATAAAATAAATTAAAATTGAGGAGCATTATATAATATTAAATGGAATTTTAATATATACACTCCAACGAAACATTTACTACAACGATTCTCAATGACTAATGAAGTGCCAATATTTGGTTTGTAAGCGTCTCTGAGATTGGTTAAGAACCTGTGTCATAATGAAAACTGTATCGTAATGACTACCGTTATGCAACGGGTTGCAACCATCAAATGACAGCATTATACAATGGAAGTAAAAAAGTACTATATTTTTTTGTATTCCAGCATTATAAACGACCTTTTCTGTTGCAAGAAATCGTTCATAATCAGGCGTTTTATGGCACAAATGATGACGTATTACATTATACGGCTCGAATGATTGCGTCATCACACATTCAGGCAATCGCAGCGAGAGAATTAGGAGGTAGAGGTAAACAGAACAGCCGACTACAGTTTTCTCGCACAGATATTAAATACCCGAGACATCACAGGAAAGTTATTCGCAAATTTAAGTTTCATTCTCTTATAAATTTATAATGCTGTCATACAAAAAAATAGCGTATGCAACTCGTTTATAATGTTGCTTTAGTGCATTCGTACAAATTTGAAAAGTGGCTCCTAACGTCGCTCGTTTTTAAAATATGTACTCATGCAATAAAGCTTAACATTATAAACTAATTGCATAAACTATTATACTTGACGCGCCGGAAAGCACAAATGAACCAATCTCTTTTTAGACCCTATCAAAAGCCCGGTGGAAGGCTTCGCGAAGTCCTCAGGTGGGCGGCGAGCCTCCGCAGCGGCCGGTGAGAGCGCACGCGAGGGCGGCCTCTCGCTGGGTGCACGTGTGTGCGGTGGAGGGGGAGTGGAAGGTGGGGGGGAGGGGCGTCTGGTCGGCCGCACCGAGACCCGGCGTCGCGCCGCCCCATTAGAGCGCGCTTTGATCGGTGATGTTTCCGCCAGTTAGTCGGCCGGCCGGACGGCCGCCAGGCAGCGCCGCGTCGCCGCTCGGCTGACCCCGCCCCGCCCCGCCCCCTCCCTCCGCACCACGCCCTCTCTTCGCTCAATTCTGCATGAAACGAGTTTTAGGCGCGGCCGGCGGCGCGGAAAAAAGCACGCCCAGAAACAAAGCGAACCGCGCCGCGGAACCGCCAGGAGCGCCCTAATCGAATGCGCCGGCTCCAATTTTATATTCACTTAGGGTCCGGGCGGGTCGATGCAGCGGGCTCGGGCTGCGGCTGCGCGAAGCCAGTAATGCAAGTAATTCCCGTATCTACGATGGACGGGGGACAAAATAAAGCATGCTCAATGAAATTAGAGACTATACTTAATGAAAAGTGACCGCTTCAAGGCTCACTGAGTGAGTATAAATGTGTATTTCAGTCCCTCAGATTACGTTAA
Source organism: Acheta domesticus (assembly GCA_031308135.1). NCBI lineage: Eukaryota > Metazoa > Arthropoda > Insecta > Orthoptera > Gryllidae > Acheta > Acheta domesticus. The sequence goes on along the minus strand of JAHLJT010008756.1, from coordinate 134,157,719 downwards.
AAAAGTTAAGGAAATGAGGGAGGGTTTAAGACCTGGTTAATCATATTAACCAGTCCCAACCTGAATTTGAAAATTTTGAAGTGCTTTTCGAATTATTGTTATTAGTATCATTATTATTATTCATTATTATTATTATTATTATTATTATTATTATTATTATTATTTTCCTCTAATTCACGATTAGAGATGTTATGATTCGCTTGATTATAAAGTCTACTCCGGGTTGCAACCAGCTTCCTAATAAGTATTTTTCGGTGCCTCCACAACACTTTGCGCAAAATGTAGGCTGTTCCAAATAAAGCTATTTCTTACACTTCCCAGTCTTCTGAATTATCTGGGAGTTCTGCCATGTTCACAAATTTTGCGGAACAAATCCCAGAGCTCCGATAACTATCGGGACGACCTGTGCTTTTACGCCCCACATTCGGCTGATCTCGATTTCCAAACTCATATATTTAAAGCGTTTCTCTGCCTCCTTTGTTACGTTTTGATCCAAGATGCAGCAACATCGACAAGCAAACACGATTTTTTCTCAAATCACGGGTAACTATATGCGGTTTGTTTGCCGCTATCGTAGGATCAGCTTCAATTTGTTGGTCATACAATATTGTACACAGTCCAACAGACGTCACCGGTGTTCGTGAGTGTTCGTACCATTTGGAACTTCGAGGGCGGTACAGATGTGCCAGCGGAGGAAACTACACGTCCTGTCGTGTCTTTTCTAGTATTTTGTAGAATTGGACAAGCTCACACGATATGATCAATGGTTTCTACTTGTTCCTGGCAAATGCGGCATTGATCACATTGGGATCACATTGTTCGCAATGCTTTTTGCTATGCTTACAATGTCTCTATTTCCCCTTAATATATATATATATATATATACATATATATTTATATATTTATATATATACATATAGGTATATATATACATATATAATACATTTATTATTATTATTATTATTATTAATTATCCAATATTGACAAAATTCAAGAAATAAATGTAACAAGTTGTGAGAAAATATCACAATTCTATTGAATTGGATAAGAATAGAGTTTAGAAAAATTTTGAGCGCTCAATGAACTGTTATGGGCAGAAATTGATGGAAAACGTTTCTTAAAATTCAAATTTTGCAAGTGTGTGTGAAAAAATACTATTTCAAACACCATTAATTCGCAATGTTATTGAAACAGTAATTTTCAAATTTCAAATCTATGAACGTGTACAACTTTGTGATGGTGTGTTGTGAGTCCACGAAAAATGCTCTCTTCTATCCTCCAGCCGTTGTATAACCACCCCCTATTATCCCATTTAAATGCAGAGACTCTCCAAGGTCAGGAGCTGCAGGGAGAGGGGGATCCTGTCGTCCAACTGAGAGCTTCAATACCAAACATTTCAGGTCATAACGAAGCTCCCGATTGGACAACCGCGACAGAGCTGATATTGCCAAAAGTCAGTATATTTAAATCGGCCAATAACTTGCAACATAATTCGTCGAATGCTCGGAGTCAAAGGGGAGGTTGTGAAGATGAAGCAACGCGAAAGGGAGGACGGGGTCACTGCGCCCGAGAAATGCACGTCCCCCCCCTTTCCCCCCCCGTCCGCGCCGCGCCCCGCCCCGCCCCGCCCCGCCCGCCGCATGAAAAACGGCCTTTGTTCCGCTGCCTTCGCGGAAAGCGGCTCGTCGGCGGGCGGTCTCCGCGGAAGAGATTTAATCAGGGCTAATGAAGGCGGCGCGGCGGCCGACGGCGCGGCGGGGCGACGAGGGTGGATGGGGGAACGGGGCTTCCACGGACGCCGCCACCGCCGCAGCAGCACCTGTCACGGTACATCCCGCGCGCTGGACGGGACGGGACGAAACGGGACGGAACGGAGCGGGACGGAACGTGACGGAAGGGGGCGGGACGGAACGGGTCGGAACGGGACGGGACAGAATGGGACGGAGCGGGACGGAACGGGACGGAACGGGACAGGACGGGACGAAACGGGACGGGACGGGACGGGACGGGACGGGTGCAGCGCGGCCTGGCCCACGACCACTCGCCTCCTTGGGCCACATCGCCCACAAAACATGAATTAAAATAGCTGTGTCAGTAGGGAGATTTTGCGCGGCAGAGCGTTCAGCGATCGACTGAAGTCTCCATCTTTTCTCATGCGCAAATGCACAAGAGTAATGCGAACTCGAATTGCGTATGCGCAGAAAAGATCGATAGATTGTTGTCGATTGTCGTAACGCTTCATCGTGAAACAAAAATGAAATTTTAGAAAGTTAGATAGCTTTCTAAAAGGGAAACATTTGGGTGAGGAAAATATTTGGAACATCGATGAGACAGGCACAACAACCATTCACAAAACTTCAAGCGTAATTGCTCCAAATAATAAGAATAATGTCGAACCCGTGACGCAGACGGTTGAGATAGCAGTTGTCTGCGCCGAGGAGGCTGCAGGTTCGAGTTCTGCGTAGGCAGGATCGTATTTGTGATTGTCCCTTCACCCCTCATGACCATCCTATCACCTCATACTTCATCATTCAAGGCGTAACAACTTTATATTACCAAGAGATGCAGCCTAAAAGAGATTATCCCCATAATAATACGTCAATCTCTCTCCGAGATAGAATATTACTAGGAGTCGGAAGAGAACGTGTAGCTATGTCAGAAATGGCCAATATGCAAATAGCATTAATAATAAAACAAATAGGCCGTGTTACCTCAAGAGTATAACTGGTAACCAGTTCTAACGGAATAAACGCTTTAGAGAACTCTATCCCACAGTCATTTATTTTCCCACGAGTAAGACCAATCCAGTAAGACCAATTTTTGTTGGGAGCTCTAGGAGTATCAGCAGAATATGTCCACATTTCTCGTAGGATGACCGAAAACACTTTTTTTAGATTATTTAAAACATTTTGTCGAATAAGCACATTTTCTCCGAGTAATGAAACCTTGTTCTTCATGGATAATCACAAATCGCATATATATTTAGGTGCAATTGACTACGCTATTGCTAATAACATCGTTATCCCAACTTTCCCTACACATTGTTCCCACACATTACAGTCAATGGATGGGTCAGATGTTCTTAGGAGCAGGCATACTAGATCCATTAGCAAGGATGTTAAGTTTAATTTATAACTATTCAACTGTACTCGAATTTTCTTTACTTATTACTGAAATGTTTGTGAATGATTATAAACTAGCTATGGGTTTCGTAGATAAAAAGTCAAACCACAAGCACAGAAACATCTGACATTTAGGTTAAGTATCGCAAGTACCTTACATACTTCCAGTAATAGCTATCAGATGGCGGCCGGTAGACATTTTACCCCTGACATCCCTGAATGTGTGATGACGAAAATATGGCCACAAACGGCTAATCATTCAGTGTCATCAAATGTCATTTTATGAACGATTTCTTGCAACGGAAAAATAGGTTTATAATGCACATATACAATAAACCAAATTATTGTATATTTCAACCCGATATGAAAGAACCCGACTTGAATAAACGTTCACAACAGGAACACATCAACGTAGTACCATGTGTGTAGCATATGCACGCAGTGGCGTAGCTTCAGTTGGTGTCACCGGGGGCAAAACTAATGGTATCACCCCCACTCCATAAATTAAATGTAAATACCATTAATAGTTTATACATTATTCAATAAAACTATATTTGCACATTACATTTATTTTTAATATATTAAAACACTGCATTAATTCAGAATAATTGAAACGTAATTTTTAAGTAAATAATCTAAAACGAAGTATAACTAATTAACAAGTGAATGTTTTTATAAAAGTATGATTTTTAAATAAATCATTAAAATTATATTATTCCTATTACAAAATTTTCTAATATGTGTCACCTCTAAAATGGTGTCACCCGGGGTCGGACCCCCCCTTCCCCGCCAAGCTACGCCACTGTATGCACGCACTATGACGTAGTTGTAGACGTCAGCGAAGAACAGTGCCTGCCTCCACAACAGCAATCACCATTTGAGCGTCCATAGGAGGAAGGCAAATGCAGCAGTATGGCGTCGGCCCCGCGCGCCCGCATTCTCACCACGTAACAACGCCCGTGCCGCCAGCGCCACGCTAATAGCTGCAAGGAAAGCGGTGCGCGCGCTGCACCTCTTAAAGCCCGATTCGCAAGCAGACCAATGGCTGTAGCGCCGTGCAGCGCCGGGCTGGCAGGCGGGGAAAGGGGGTTGCATTTCGCGGTTCGAGTGCCGCGGCCCCGTTGCGACGCCTTCGTCGCGGAGGGGGTGGGGCGAAGGTGGGGACGAGGGCGAGATGGAGGTGAGGCAGAGGCGGAAAGAGGCGGGGGCGGATCGGAGGTGGGGTCGGGGAAGGGGTGGAGGTGAGGACGAAAGCGGTGGCAAAGGTGGGGGCGGGGGGAGGGTCGGAGGTGGGGACGAGGGCGGGACGGAGGTGAGGACGAGGGCGGGGCGGAGGTGGCGACGAGGGCGGGGCGGAGGTGGAGACGAGGGCGGAACGGAGGTGGAGCGGGGACCGAGGCGGAGACGGAGGTCGGGGCGGAGGCGGCGACGAAGGCGGGGAGGAGGCGGGGAGGAGGCGCAGGCGGAGGTGGGGGCGTGGGCGGGGAGAAGCCAAGACGGGGGCCGGGGGCAGGTTTCGAACGGCTGCTTCCGCGGGGTCACCGGCTGGGGCGAAACGAGAGCAGGCGGGGCGCGGGCGGGCCGGGGCGGGGCGGGCATGTATAATGCATGGCGAGGATTAGCATACGCGGCCTGCACGCTACGCCCCTGCGGCACAGTGTCACGCCAGCGGAGGTGGCGCGGCGCCTGGGGCTGGTTGGGTGTTCGCCGTTCGCCAAGGCGGAGGGAGGGGTCGAGCGGCGGAAGCAGGTCATCGGGGAGACGGCGGGCGGCGCCCCCTCCCCACTGCGCCGACACATGGCGCCCGGAAGAGATTTGGAGAGCCCCACGTGACAGCGCAACGCACGGGCGCTCGCTCACGCAGCGACAGCAAATCGGGCACGTCCCGCTCCCTCCTCTACTGCCCTATCGTCTTTGAGCGCTCACTGCGTTCCCCGGTTTCACATTTGCCTATTCAAATGCCCCCTCCTTCAGTTATGTTATGATTTCCAGCCTCCATTAATACCTCCAAGTTTCTCACTAAAACCTATCTACCTTCAATTTTCGGGTCACGAACTTTTTCACTGATACATGCTAACGATACTCTCTAGAAACGGAAATATTTCATCATATGATTCCCACTTATTATTTGGAAGTCGGAAAATAACTCTCTGACAGTTCACGAAAACTAAGAAATAGCTGGTTCTGTAACTAGTTAGCATATTATGCAGTCTTCCACCTTCAAATAAACCAGAGGACTAGCACTGCACAACTCACACTTAGCCAGAAAAATACACGAAATGGTGGCAGACGCGTATGTCATTTTAAAACTAATGAATTTCGAAGAATCTGCAACCCAAAGTTCAAATGAAGTAAGATAAAATACTGATCGTAATTAGGGCAATCAAATTCTATAACTACAGTTTTAAGTCTTTGAACTTGTGAGCAGCATACGTTCACGCTAATCTTTCGTTACTGTGACTTCGAATTTCTTCCATGTAACGTGCTTCAAACAGAACAAGGTAAACTAGTAGTGCTACAACAACCTTGGCACATTCTCTTTCAAATTACTTCCAACTTTGACCATCGTCAAAAAGAAGAGAGTTGAACGAAAATAACACCTTTTCAATTCTTTAAGTTGCTTTCCTTTACACTGATAAAAAATTGGAGGCGTTTCGAGAAAAAAATGATAAAGTTCCTCTATTTAAAGATTAAACTACGTGAAAACTAATTTCAAAAACATATGCATGACCTTATTTAATTTTTTGATGCATGACCTAATTTAATTAACGTTTTTGAATAAAGAAAAAAAAATCACACGTGAAAGGGACTTCCCCTTCACTTCACTGGCAAAAAGTGATTTTTGACGGTTCTATTTACAGAAGGAGTTTGTGACATTTTATTCTAAGGCGCTCTGTGTAAGCACTGCGGAAGCCAATCACTTCTACCCAATGGGCGCCACCCCCGCCGATTATCTAACGTTTTCACTCCCAGCCTGCGCCCCCAACGCATCCACCGCGCCCAGGTCAACAAGACAGCAAAGCAGCGCTGGGCGCTGCCGGCGCCGCGCGTTATCTGCGCGCACGTGCGCCTTCACCCACGCGTGGCTTAGAGGCGCGCGGGGGCGGGGGCGAGGGATGCAGGCGGTGTGGGGAGCGGCGAGAGGCGGGCGTGCGGGCAAGCCAACGCAGTCAGCGACGCGGAGGTCCAAGAGACGGGTGATCAGGTGAGGGAGGAGAAGCATGGAAAGTGGGAGAAGCGGATGGCGCAGTGGCGGGCAGGGGACGGGTGAGGGAGCTGGTGACGGGGCGGAGGAAGGGAAGAGGGAGGGAGGGGGCGGGTGTGCGTACGAGGAAGTGCGAGGAGGCGGAGAGACGGTGGGCGAGGCGGCTAGCTAAGGCGGGGGAAGGGAGAGCGAGGGAGCTGGAGAGGGGGGGAGGGGAGTGACGGAGTGAGCGAGGGGACGCGCGAGGGGACGGGCGAGGGGACGGGCGAGGGGACGGGCGAGGGGACGGGCGAGGGGACGGGCGAGGGGACGGGCGAGGGGACGGGCGAGGGACGGGCGAGGGACGGGCGCGGGGACGGGCGAGGGGACGGGCGAGGGGACAGGCGAGGGGACGGGCGCGGGGACGGGCGAGGGGACGGGCGAGGGGACGGGCGAGGGGACAGGCGAAGGGACGGGCGAGGGGACGGGCGAGGGGGACGGGCGAGGGGACGGGCGAGGGGACAGGCGAGGGGACGGGCGCGGGGACGGGCGCGGGGACGGGCGAGGGGACAGGCGAGGGGCGGGCGAGGGGGCCGGCGAAGGGGCGGGCGAGGGGGCGGGCGAGGGGGCGAGCGAGGGGACGGGCGAAGGGACGGGCGAAGAGACAGGCGTGGGGTGGTCGAGGGACGGGCAAGGGGGGGCGGGGGGCGAGGGAGCGGGCGAGGGGAGAGGCCAGAGGGTGGGAGAGGCGGCTAGCGCGTGACGGACGTGGGGTCGCGGGAGGGGGTGCGTTTCGCCACATTACGGGCGGGCCGCGGCTGAGCCAACGTCAACATGGCTCGGGCGCCAGCAGCGGGCGCGCCGGTGTATTAGGCCTCCGCCGCCGCCCGCGCCCGCCCGCGCGTCGACTGCCCGGCTCGCGCGCTCGGCGTCGCCATTTTTCTCGCGCGGGCGAGCGCACAGCGCGGTGCGGCCTCGGGCGCTCGCGGAACGAGCCGCGGGCCAGCGAGAGGACGCGCCACGTCACGAGTCAAGGGCAGAGCGAACGCGTGGCAGGTGAAACACGCTCATCACAACGCAGCTCGAACAGAAACAAACGCCTCAACGAAGAATTAGTGACAAAACGTTGCATAATACAAAACATGAACGTTAAAACCAAAAATTTGTACAAATACGATATAACAAAATAACTTAATAACAGAAATATGAATGGGTGCTAATATTGTACTTTATAAAAAAATGTGTTAGTACACATAATTTTACAAAACTAATAATAATAATAATAATAACAATAATAATAATAATGAGACGAAAAAGAAGAAGAAGAAGAAGAACAACAACAACAACAACAACAACAACAACAACAAAAGAATCTTGAATTTACAGCCACCAAAGAACTATTTTCAGTCTTGAATTTTTCATGAGGAGTTGGTCAGCAACTACTTTAACTTACCTTGCCAACGTTTCTAAACGTTATTCTCTCAATCGGATAGAAGATTGCAAGCAAAATTTAACATAACCACTCTGAATAAACACATAGAAACATTTTTAAAACGTGGTTTTTCGTCAATTTGCATGTTTCGGCCAACCACGCTTCCCTATAGAATGGTCACCAATCATCAGATCGTGTAATCTCAAGTAACTGTTGAAGTATTTCTAAGAGTACGAGAGTCAAAACTTACAGATGTTTCAACGGAACGTACTTAAAAATGGCTCCAATATTTTTATTAATTTTTTTTGTCAGATAGCGTTGGTAGCATTTTTCGTTGTACTCCCTAAACATTTGAAAATTGCAAAAGTTCAAACTTTTTTCAGCGTCTTCCTATAATTATAGTATTGAAGTTAGACTTTTTTCTTAATGAAATCTGTTCATCAAAAACAGATCTTGAAATATTTTTCGAAAGTAAGAGTAGTTGTTGCGTAATTTTGCGTGACTATTGCATGACTCAGACATTTTTTAAATTGTAAACAATTATTTTCTTAAAAACGGCTCCAAGCTTGTCTATGATTTTTTCCATGTATACAACAAAGAATGAAAAAAAGAATGTGGCTGGTCCCGTTTTCAGCAAATTCAAGAATTTTCGAAAATGCAAATTCGAATTTCCAGCGCATCGTTTCAAGCACTGTCAGCCCGATGTCGCCTTCCCCCCCCAGGGTCTTCGGATACCGCAAAGCCATTAGTATGGGACTGTAAAGTTAATTCACACATAATGTCATTATCAAGTATATGAATTTCCAGGTCATTTATTGGAATCACCTCACGAATACGATCTCGAATTTTCAGTCGTAAGATACTAGCACTTCAACACACTTATAATTCTGAGGTGGAACTTCAATTTCGCACACACATCCGAATTAACTGCTGTTCCAATTGTGTTTAAAGTTGCTGTAATTGTAGCGAGGAAGACATTTTGAACCCCAATTTTGGGATGTCCGCACGGATGGATGTGCCAGGCGTAAGCATAACTCTGTCCGACAAACTTTTGAGCTGAAACTCGTAAATATGCCAGGAATAAGTTCTATTTGTACAATTTCGGGGTCTTTAGAATATTTTAATTTTGGGGGATGCGTTCCATGAAGCCCTTGTCATATTTTCAAAATATTCTGAAAAATTTTTGCAATTTTTATTTATTTATTTATTTCACAAATAGCAGAGAGTATTTATTCAGAAAATGGTGCAGGTAAATTTTCATTAAATCCTGTGACATATTTAAAATTACAAATTTTAATTATATTTTTGGACTATCTTACATTTCTAATCTTAAACCCAGATATGTTTCGTTTCGTAGAGGTTTAAATGACGCCATGGAATTTTTGTGAAAAATGAATTATTGTGGAGTGATAACACAAAGTTCCTCGCTGTTTAGCTCATAAGTCAGCGTGATCGCTTTCCACTCCGCGGCCCCGGGTTCGATTCCCGGTCAGGCAAGATTATAGTATGCGTTTTCCTTACAATGTCCCAGAATCTGTTGTAGATGAGAAGGCTCACTTCTCAGTTTGAGAAGACCAGAATACGGCATGAGGATATCTTCGTGCTAATCACACATAGCCCGCCCCATGGCCGGACGCTGCTAGTAGACTCTGGCTCGTTCACTGGCTGTCGCGCCAAGTCCAGACAGACAGGAAACAGTAAGAAAAGGAAAAGATCGGACTTTTTAAACCGGAGCTCCTCAAGTGCGGTGGGCTGCCGGGGCCGCTGGAACACCTGTGCCGGGAGCGCCGCCGGGTATTAGGGCGTTGGGCCGCGCCGCGCCGGGTAGAACAGCTCCCTGCTGAATATTGGGTTCCAGCGCGCGCCTGCCCGCGCAGCAAGAGGACGCGCAGGAGGGCCGGGGGGGGGAGGCGAGGAAGAGGGAAAGGGCGCCAACACCCCGAGAGGAAAGACGGGGAGGGGCGGGGCGGAGTGACGCGCTCAATCGGTCAATCTACGCGAGCATCACCGCGGCCTGCGAGACGCTGCGCCGAGAGAGGCACCGGAGAGAGAAAAAAGGGCCAAGGAGCGCCGGCGAAGGGAAGGGCGCAGCGGGGCACGCAGGGAGAGCGAGGGTGCGAGGGAGGGCGCTGGAGGGCGTGGGAGAGAGGGCTGGGTGCGCAGGTGGCGCGGCGGGCGCCTATTTCCGTCGGCGCGACAAAGGCTGCGCCGACGCTCGCGAGCGCGGTTATTTCCGTCGGCGCGGGGAGGGGGGGAGCGGCGCGCGCGTCTGGCGGCAGCGGTGCCGTCCTCGGAGACGCCGCGCCGCCCCTCCCCCCACCCCCCATCCTGGACACATCTCCTGCGAGCGAACAAGGGCTGGGCGGAGGCAGCTGGCTTTTAATTAACAAACATCATCTTTGGACGTTTATTCACTTAAAAGTGATTTTTTTTTATTGATACGTTATTGCCTTCGATACGGAGTTCGATATACGCTGCATAACTAACCTTTTTTAATATTAAGTTGATGTTTTACCGCCTTTTTATATACTATTGACACCGCCTCAAACGGGGAGTACTGGGACTTTGAAAATTGAGTGTGCGGTGGAACCACCTGGCAAGAGTCGCCTTATAACGGATGATGCGATTGCCTTTGCTACCTTCATTTGTTTTCCGATTTTCAACAAAACAAAACGAGGAATGTTTTGTCTGTATCCCTTGGTGCATTAAAAAATTACGGCGAACGGCGGTAACAATGCTTTCTGGTATCTGACCATTAATTTGACTTTGCTTGAGATTTAAATTTTATTTCTTATTTCCTATCACCCAATCAAGTTGAAATGAATGTGTTGCAGTGTTATTTTTAAAATAATTATCTATTTATATCAGACTTATTTGAGACGTCAGCAACAAAAAATCGCCTATTGTTTTATCACTTAATGCAACAACTATATCTTGCAGTAATGTCAAAGCACTTTCTTTTGTCATGTGAACATTTATATTAAATTCTGAACAACACAAACATTTCTAATTAAATCTTCAGGCAAACTTTTGCGAAGTATTTCCAACAATTTCAAAGGATTTGAAACATCACAGAAAAACAACCTGAGAGCAAAAAAAATTTTCCCCTCAGAACAAGGGCGATTGTTGTCAGAAAGCAAATAAGTTCCTGCTTCCGGTTTAATATCTGACCAAACAATGTGCAAGTTGAACTTCAACATCTTAAAAATACTTCGAGGAGGAAGTGAAAACTGCTCTTTTCCATCGCGAAGTTTTGTACTAAGTCCTTGTTCTTGAAAGCAGACGACAGCACTACTCGGAATTATATTGCTCACCCATGCGCCCTAGTGCAGCACAGAGGAACCATTGTCAAGGATCTAGAAGCACGTTTCCACGAGGGGTCTCTTGAAAAAATGTGAAGGGACTCGATATGTAGCGTGTTGTGATTTTTAAACTGGAGCGTAGTAGGTACCGAAAAATTCCCTTTTCTAAAAGTATATTGCTATTTTGTGTGTTGCTGTGCGTCTTACGCTATTAAGGAATATTTCAATACACATTGTGTATCTAAAAAGGTGTTTTCTCGAAGGAAATATATAGAGAAACGACTTAAAAATTATTTTGACGCATTGAAAATTATTTTGGAATCAACGCTTTCCTAACGTACGAAGCCAACGCTTGAAAACTAATTTTCGTTGGCAGAGTGTTGGAATGTTTGTATGATCTTGAATAAATTATTTTCTACGTTTAGCCATGTATCAAAGGAAATTGCTGAGGGTAAACCAACACCATCTCTACCCTTTTTAACGTCAGCAGATACAAATTTCACGGGAAATTTGAATGAATGAGTTCTATGGAAGTCCTGATAAGCTGTGAAACCATCGGCCAAGTGTATTGCTTTTCAGTACTGAAAAATCTGTGTGAAAAAAGACTAGTTGTTGTAATACGAATAGTGTTCACAAAGTCATTAAAAGGCATTTTACTCGTAAAGTTCACTTACAAAGTATTTGGAAATTGAAGACTTTTGAAATCTCGAAAATTTATGTTTCAATTTGCATTTTTAATTTCCAAATTAACATGTACGAATACACGCGATGAACATATTGAGGAACATGCAGAGAACGTGGGAACGTGTGAACATGGGAACTTGTGGGTATACATGGATGAACACTTACGGACCATATGGTATAGTGAAACGTGAACATGTAGGAAATCATACGAGGAATATTTGGAGAAACACTTGCGGGAAACATGCTGGAAGAATGCAAGTGAATGCTAAGGAACTTGCGAGGACCAAGTGACGGACGTGCCAGGAACTAGTGAGGGATTTGTGAGGAACAAGTGTGGGACGTGCGGGGAACGGGGTGGGGGTGGGGGGATGAGAACGACGAGAGAAGGCGAGGCGAGGCGAGGGAAGGGAGCCGACTAGGCTGCGCCGCGCGCCACCGCTGCCTGGCGGGGTGCCGCCAGCAGGGGAGGCACCTCCCAGGTGTTAGTTTTGAGTTCAAAATATGAACTCAACCCCTAGTTTATTTGGCAAAGGTTGGAAAAATTATCAAATTTAAAAATACAAATTATATAAGACAATAGACAGTAAAGTACACTTTAACGCAGTCACATACAGACTACTAAAAGTGAGTGTGGAAATGGCAAACGACAAACTCATAACATGCAACGAAGATATTTTTATTATTTCCTATCACACACTTCCTTTAATGTGTGTTAAAGACACACAAATACATTCTAATATGACAGCACAAGGGTCACAGCAGTGATCCGTTGAGGCAAGGTAGAATTCAAAATTTCCACGTGATATGCAAAAGAAGAGCAACTATTCTTTTCTGGGAAAAGTGTTCCTAGCGTAATTTCTCACCTCCCAATTTCCATCACTTAATTAAAGGTACTTACATGGAGACGTTAAAATTTATCTGCTCCATATAGTAGACCTACCACATGCGCGAGCAATTAGTTTTGAAATTGTTAACTAATTTGCTAATTTACTTTAATAGAATTTTCTAAAAAATACACGCCAAACCAAGAGTTCTCGTTCATTCAATCTATGATTGGTCATCCTTGTACATTGGACTTGCTCTTCTTGAATTATATTCATGAAACCAACGTGAGGGAAGAAACTTTAAAATAATATCTTAAATGTAGTAACAGAAAGTACCAAAGAAGACTGAAATACCTGTTCGTCCCACTTTTCGCCTTAAAAGCTGATGCCAACGTGACCTCTGGCCGACAAACTCTGAAGCTATCCCGCCTCTTTACCCAATTGCTTGGCGACGTGCACACTTTGTTAGAGAACAACAATATTTCATTTGTTACACTGATACTATTTCTTTCCCTACATTCATCGTGGCTTTTCTTAGCGTTGCCCACATTTTTAAAGTGAAATTATAATATCTGATGAGTGAATAGTCTGCTCAAAACAGTCGAATAAGTACTATTAGCAAAATTCGAACAAACATTTTAAAGAAAATAATTCAAGCCATTTTTGAGAAAATCTTGATTTTAATATTTTTTAATGTTGCCCATATTTCAATCGAAATTTATTAGTGAATTTCACTTGTCATCAGAAATGTAAAGAAAAAAATTGGAGCAATTTTTAAGAAATATTTGAAAATTCCCAGGGGCTACATGTGAAAAATTACAGAATGTTATTGAAAATTGCAGAGCTTCCTGTGAAGCCAGATCGGCCAGGGTGTATTCAGTTCGGAAACAATCGTACTCATAGTTTAGGTGCAAGTTTTGTTCACAGACGACAGGTAGACAAGACGGACGGACGGGCGGGCGTTTTGAAGAAAGAAAACTTTCTCAGTATTAGGACTCACTATTCGTGAAATCTGATTACATAACGACTTAAAGTAATTTACTACACATTAGAACACGATTTTTTCACTTTTTCAGTGTCAGGGCCCCAGAATACGAGATTTTTCTGTCTAAAATCGTCATTGTTTTGCCGCGGCATTAAGTAACTTTCTCCATACTACGTATATGAACTCCGTGTACGAAGAAATAAAGGCTAATCTTCGTGACAGCCTTGGATCACGCACTAACCTATGGGTACTTTCGAAGATACAGTATGAATCAGAATCGATGATACGTTACAACGTTAAATACAATAAACGATGTGACAAGTACAACAGAACAATAGCGAAACCATTCAACAGTTGTCGAAATTCTGACAGAAGTTGTCTCGAATAAGAAAGTTCTTTATAAAGTACGCACTGATAACATACGCTGTAAAATAGAATAAATAACATGCATTTGTCTGTAATGCACTCACAATACAAGATTACGTGAGAAAATATAAATTGGTTAAAGATACGAGATTAAACAGAGTATGAAAGCGCACAGGACATCGATTGTAGTCAGCATGGAATTACTTCATGAGTCTCGCTTTTCGTTTCCAACAAAATTCTCTTTTCAATCTGCAGGCTTAATATTAAGTGATACTTCAATGTCAAAAACTACAAAAGAAATCGAATGAAAAACTCTGTCACTATTAGAAGTTGACTGGAGACTAGGATCTTTCATAAAATAACAAAGCGCACACAAAGACACAATCTGACGTTGAATAATTTGTCTTATATGTCAATAATGGCATCAAGATAACTCAAAGGTCAATCTTCTCACAACAGTAAGTATGAATAAAGTAACAATACTCCTCAAAATTAAGGATGACACAAAAAATAAAGTAGAATCAATGAAATCAAATGGCGAAACGAAAAAATGGTCATACTTATTAAATCAATACCAGGAAAAGTAACAACCACTTGCAAGTCCTCGGAGCTAATTTCCATACGTCTCGCAATGTCGTTCTCATAAATTCAGTTATCGTCCGGAATCGCCGACATTGCGGCGTGGAAGCAGGCCACAATGTCCCATGGAAGCGTTAAATACCACTGATCTTCACTCAAAATCTTTCCAAGTTAAAAGTGTTAATTCATATTAATACTGATGTGAAATCAACAAATATAATGTTTGAAATGTTTAGTGAGTTCTTATTCTCTTGAAATACAGGATTTCATCGTATGATAGAGGGAAATTTTATAATGTTGGTAATTTTTTTATTTTCTTACAAATACAAGTTGTCAACAGTGCATAAACTTTATTTGCTTCATGAACATACACGTACATAAAGGACGTTTACATAAACGTCCTTTATTGTTCTTAGGAAAACCTCTACGTCATTATATCACAGTAAATGACAGTATTTGAAGTACTAAGAACATACACGTTTGTTAGACGAGCATACACCTTTATTTATGTACACGAGAACAAACTAACATTTATTTTAATTTTCCGTTTTTGAAATGGAAATTCTTCTAGCCTGCAGTGATCTAATGATTTGAGGTCATCTTTGAGATTGGAGCTTAATCCACATAACGTAAGTCTTTTCATATACTCCTCTAAGTTAAGCTTGATAGCGACTTTGTTTCACAATGGTAATGTGCTGCAGTCTGTCCCTGTATATGTGAAGATCAGCTACGAAAATGATAAAATGCTTCTTGAACAAAATAATGAAGTCTATTAATGGCAGATATGTAGCGACCTAGAGGTTATTGCTTCCTTTGTGAATGGAACATCACACCATCATGACAAGAGATCACACCATCTAAGAAAAATCTGGCCTGAAAAGAAAACGGTGGAGCCCGGAAAAATAATACAAAGTGAAATCAATCTAGTAAATGTGGTGAATCAAGAAGGATAAGCTAAGATCAAAGGGGGAATCTTCGTTGATCTGGAAATTCGAGAACTTCTAACGAATAAAACCTTTAATAGGGTTATTGGAGGGAAAGTCAAAGGAGCTTGTGTAACCTTTAAAACTGTGGGGAAATCGAAGATCTGAAAATTACATAGTAGCTGCTCATGAGCGTCTGAGGGCTCATCAAGAGTAAGGTTGTAACATGTCGCTGAAGATACGCTGCCTCCACTGTCATCTGGACTTTTTTACGAAGCAATTGCGACGCTTCGAGTGACGAACACATAGATCGCATCTTTCAAGATGTTTAAACGATGGAAAGAAAATATCTGGGCAAGTGCAACTCATCTACTCTTGCATTGTGGAAAAATGATGATAGATATAATACAATCAAAACAGAAACGCTGCCGGCCCCGTGGCCGAGATCGCTAAGGCAAAAGTGCCGTAGTGGTCTTGGACCGTGGGGTCGCGGGTTCTAGTCCCGCCCCGGGCATGGATGTATGTGTTCGTCCTTTCACCCTCTATCATCACCATATCGTGTCATCTGCATGTCATAACGTTACTGCAATAGTGGTCGCTAATGACCGAGAAGTTGATGCGACCTTAAATAACAAAAACACAAAACAAAACAAAAAACAAAACAAAAAACAGAAACGCTCCTGTAGATAGTTACATACGTAACAGTCCGAATTGAAGAGTTCCATTTACTGTAAAAACACTGTGAGGGTGGGTTGAAGATAATAAACAATCGCCCTGCATTTGAGCCCTGCGTGGCTTTCCTCCCGAGAGGTGCCCGTGGCAGGAAAAAATGAAATCGTTAAATAAGGGGCAGCATTGAAATCTGGCGGAGACAAACTCATTTGACCTCTCCCTCTCAAAACTCGATCCCAATCAGACCTCCAAAGGAGGGGTGCCCGGGACGGGAGGCATTGACCAGATGTCGCTGTGAGACGTGTGCGCGGTGCTGCAAAGATTGTTTGAAATAATAGATTTCGCAGAAATATAAACAGGCCCAATAGCCCAGTGAAACTAGACTAAAAAACGGCTTTCGAAAGAAAAATGTAACTTGTGTGTTAGCAATGTACACAATTCTTAACCAAATGTTTGTACTCGATGCTTAGCAAATAAACAATGGATTACGAGATTTCGTACCCGAGGTCATCGCGGACCGCAAATACCACGGATACTCAGATGTCTATATACATAATACTATTTGTAAAGATATAGAATGGTCCTATTTTTTTGCACCTGCAAATGGCCGCCCCGCCCCCAACGCACCCCCCACACTTCAGGATTTTTAGCAAGTTCTGTAGTAGGCACCAACAAAAAATCATGCCAAGTTTCAAAACTCCGGGATTTTTTTTCTCTCTATTTGTCTAATCTGCCTGCGCTACAACGTCGAAGAATCAAGAAAATAATATCCGCCTGGAAGTAGCCGTGCGTTTGCAGCATTTGAGGTTCATTGGTCATCACAAAGGACAGGAACTTCATGTAATAAAGAAGTCCGTATACATACATTTTTACATATTTAATAGGAAAATTATATTATTTGTTCATCAATATTATTCAATCGTACGACAGTAAAATAATTGAAATACAATATTAATTTCTGAAAATTACATTTACATAAACTGATAATGAGAATTGACGTCAATATCACAAATAACCGACTCCGGCTATTTCCTGGATTTCAAACTTCACCCGCATGCGCTGCTGGGTGTAGATGGCTTCACGACGTCAGCAAATCTGGCCGTTCGTACGGGCCCGGGCGCGCCGAGTACATACGTGGACCTCGCGGCTGGGAGTGGAGTGCGCCAGGCGCATGGCCTCGTGATATTTCGAAGGGAATCGATGCAGTTGGAGGCGCGCGGGGCCGTGTGTGGCTGGCAGATACCGCAGCGACCCAATTTGCTTCGGGCCTCGCGCCTTCGCTCGGTTTGACGCGCGCGCGCCTATGCCTATGGCTATGCCGCGCATTGTCTTTTTGTCGGGCGCGCTGGCGGAGCGCAGCTCAGCGGACGTGACGCTGTCGCGCGCGCCGACATCTGGCGAGGCCGACTCTGGGGCGCCGCCAACGCTCCCCCCGGCCCCGCCCCTGGCCCCTTCGTCCCGTGACGAAATGCTCGCGATCGCCCAACGGGGAGAGAGGGCTCAAGGCACCCACTGATGTCACAGCACTCCCTCTGACCGGGAAGTCCTAGGCTCCACTCCCGACGGTGGCAGGATTTTGGATACTAGCATGTCAGCTAGGGGTCGAATACAGTCGCCGTCTGGAGCTCTCCGTGGTTTCTGCGATCAGTACCAGGCGAATGCCGGAGCAGTACCCTAACAAACGGGCCACGGACTGCACGCGTTCTTTCCTACCTCTTCCTTGCCCTATCCTTTCCCCTTACACACTTACACTACCACATATGCCGGGAGACCGGTCGTGGCTTGTCCCGGCTGGGGCGGTGCCCCGCTGGTGAAGCATACCTGTTTGGGGAAAGCCCCGCTAATCGACGGTAGGTCAGCGCCGGATCTCGCCATCAAGCGTGGAAGGATCACCGCCACCTCCCGATGAAGAAAGCATGTACTACACTTACTGGTCTAATGACCTCAGTAGTTGACGCGCCCGGAAATACGAATCAATCAATCAATCCCACCCCTACTCCCTTCGACGCGCTCCCTTCACGTGAAGAAATGCTCGCAATCGCTGGAATACTCCGTGTTGGTTCATGGAACGCTCGGGTCATGTACAGATCGATCTAGCGGCTGATATGGCTCAGTGAGAACTCTTTAACGCTGTGTTTAATTGACTGTTAGTGGCTCTGGGCGCGTCAACTAATAGGGTCATTAGTCCCGTATGTCTACTGCATGTTTTTGCTCGGGATGTGGCGGAGGTCTTCCCCCGCTGAATGGCGAGATCTGGCGTCGTCCTAGTGTCGGCTAGCGGAGTTTTCCCCAACCATCTCCCACCAGAGGGGCACCGCCTCAGCCAGCACAAGTTTCAAGCCCCCGACCGGTCTCCCGGCATGTGTGGTAGTGTAGTGCATGCTATTGTGTGTGTGTGTGTGTGTGTGTGTGTGTGTGTATGTAAGGGGAGAGGATAGGACAAGGAAAAGGTGGGAAAGTTAGCGTGCGATCCGTGGCCCGTTTGTTAGGGTACTGCTCCGGCATTCGCCTGGTGTTGATCGGAGAAAACACGGAAAACTACCGATCAGAGCAGCCGGCCACTAGAATGCTCCCCCAGACAGCGACTGAACTCGACCTCGCTGTCTAGGTAATGTAGTAAATACTGCCAATGTCGGGATCTCTTTCGTCTACCTCACTGTACAGTCAGAATTCTACATGTATAGAAGAGAGAGAGCTTAGAACAAGGTCAGGAGTATTTTGTAGTCATCATTTACATGAATAAAAATCTCTATGTTGCGTGAACAAATCATCTGCTTTCCAACTAGTAATATTTCTTACAAGAAAATTAAACTTTAATGACGGTGTCTTGGATTACAAGGACGCTTCTAGTTGAACGGAATTGCGAATCCCTACTAGAACTACTTCTAGAACACATCCGCAATCCAAGGTACTTCCGCAATTGAATCGCAAGGCAGGCCGCAAAGAGAACAACCGCATCGCCTGCGTTCGCCGCGGAGGTCCTCGTGCCCCCGACACACAGAGACGACCGCGTTCATTTCAAAGCCTGGAGAATCCCCCGCAGGGCTGCCCTGCTCCCAATCCCTTGCCGCCCGCCGCCGCGGCAGCCTTCCGTCTCACAGCCAGAGACGCCCCCCTCCCCCACCCCACCCCGTGAGCAATTACCTCCGCAGCGGCGGCGGTCTGAAAGCAGCCCGCTCGGAAATAGTCCTGGAGCCACGTTTATTAGATTTCCCGGGTGCTTTTCATTCGCTGCCTTTTCATTCATATATTTCCGAGCTTCGGGACAGGAAATAAGTTTTACGTCGCACGAAATTCCTCAAAAACTTTGCGCTCGCGCGCGCGCGCCTCGCGGTCAGGAGGAAAAAAGTTGCCGTGAGCCGCGGACGGGCGGGCGCAGGCGGGCGAGCGGGTGGCGGAGGTGGGCGGCGGGCGGAGGCGGGCGGGCGGGCGGAGGCGGGCGGGCGGGCGGAGGCGGGCGGGCGGGCGGAGGCGGGCGGGCGGAGGCGGGCGGGCGGAGGCGGGCGGGCGGAGGCGGGCGGGCGGGCGGGCAAAAGCGGGCGGCGGGCGGAGGCGGGCGGAGGCGGGCGGAGGCGGGCGGGCGGGCGGGCGGGCAAAAGCGGGCGGCGGGCGGAGGCGGGCGGGCGGCGGGCGGTGGCGGGCGGGCGGCGGGCGGAGGCTGGCGGGCGGAGGCGGGCGGGCGGAGGCGGGCGGGCGGAGGCGGGCGGGCGGGCGGGGGGGGCGGGCGGAGGCGGGCGGGCGGGGGGGGCGGGCGGAGGCGGGCGGGGGGGCGGGCGGAGGCGGGCGGGCGGGAGGGCGGAGGTGGACTGCGGCGCAGGAAAAAGGCCCACAGGCGGAGACCCTCTGCGCAACGTGGCACGTAATAAATCCTTTTCCTTTTAATTCTCCAAAATCCGTGAAAGTAGCTTTTTCCAAATTGTTTCCACGAATAATCAGGTTTTTTGCTGCCTGAATGTGCGAGGAGAAGGCATCATTTTCTTCAGTAATACGATAATAGTCACAATGTGTAAGTGGAATGGCACGGATTCATTATTAATAAAAAATGTCATAACACAAAAAAGAAACGATAACGTGATGAGATCAAGAGAGATGTCTCGTAAGTAATTACGCATTGGAAGGAAAGAATTTGGAGAATGAGAACCTAAAAAAATGAAGCGAAATAATACGACATCGATTATGGGGAAGAATGTACTGAAACATGTAAAATGATACACCAAAAGATGACGTCAAAAAACAGGACTAAATTATACAAAGACATAGAAAAATGGGTGCTTTATGTAGTTCAAATAAGTGTGTGTGTGTGTGTGTGAGAGAGAGAGAGAGAGAGAGAGTGTGTGTGTGTGTGAATGCGTGTGTGTGTGAGAGACAGAGTGTGTGTGTGAGTGTGTGAGTGCGTGTGTGTGTGTGAGAGTGAGTGTGTGAGTGCGTGTGTGAGAGAGAGTGTGTGAGTGTGTGTGTGAGTGCGTGTGTGTGTGAGAAAAGAGAGAGAGACAGAGAGAGAAAGAGTGTAAACAGAGAGGAGGGCACAAAGAAGAGGAATGAATTCCATGCTAATGAATTCTCCAGTGGCTGATACATTCTCCAGACAGTGAATACATTTTTATAGCTATGTCTCCACCTCGTACCAAAAGCGCATCATCGTCACGATTCGAACTCCAGGACGTCCCGATCAGAGCCGCAGGAACGGCAGCAATCTCAGGCGGGAAATCGTTCCTCGCGCCTTCGCACAGCCCACACCGACAACCCCCGCGCCCTCCGCCGCGCCGCACCGGGCGACCAACGTTCTCCACCGCCACCGCCGTAGCCGTCGACGTTACCATCTTGTCACTGCCAGCCCCAAAGCAGACGGAACGATGGCGCCGCTACCCTCCCCTCGCCCCATTCCCACTCTGCGAGCCAATCACCGGGAGGGAAATGGCAGAATGGCGAAACGCGCTCTCCTGAGCTCCACGCGCCGCTCCGTGAAAAGTCTTTCCGCTGGAGTACGTTCAATATTATCTAAGCGCTGTAGGGCCGAGCGTATTATGAAAAAATAATTTAAATGGTAATGAAGTCTGGAATGGAAAACCTTTTAATGAATTAATTCTATAAAATGAATTAGTAGCTCTGGCACATCAATTTCCACCGCAGCTCTCTAATAAACAATTGCAGTCTAGGGAACGGTGACACCGTTAGAAAACTCGACGATTATTTTATTGCTTGGCTACATTTGCTTTCATATTCACTGTTCACCCTTTTAAATTAATTCTGAGTAATCATAACCTCACTTGAGAGACCTCCACACAATATTAACGGAAGCCCTCGCAATCCGCTTCTCTCATTGAAACATTAACGCCAGAACAAGACATAATGCACGAGGCAAATCGGAATTTGCTGCAGAACACAGTAGGCATCATTTAGCACGAAATATTACACGGCCTTAACACGGAATGCGAAGCTACGGGATACAACTCCACGGTCAGTGCGAGCCCGAGCAAATCAAGATCCATAGGCAGGAATGGAAGCGCCACCGTCCGTAATTAGGATGACGCGAATGAATAATTGCGATGTTGCACGGTCCAAATCGAAGACTAACAAAAGGATCGTCTTCAAAGATAAAGACACAACTGGTAGCGACCATTTTAATCGCAAAATTTAAAAAAGTAGGCTTTCCACTTACTTCAATTTCGCAAAACGTGCAAATTATGTCTTCTATGTTGATGAATAAAACGAAGTTTATTTTTGTTCTTTCTTTTATGCTTGTAGAATAATTCCAAAATCTCTTATTAATAGAGACCGGATTTTTATGTAATTACATATTTTTTGTCTTTCAACTTATTGTTCTCAAAATTGTAATCTTGGTGAATCATCACCCTCCTAACACAATATCCATTTTTTTCATTACAGATTTTTACATATTTAGTACTATCTTACATATTTTACATATTTTGCTTTTTTCGAAATATATTTTCTCATTCTATCAAATTTCTTCAATTTTATTACATATTTTTTATGAAAAGAAGTATTTTCAAAAAATTAGCATTTCCCCCTACATTATTGGTGAAATCTAGGTGTCAAAAGTATCATAGACACCGCGTTTTGTGACCTGCAATCTTAATTTCCGAGAACAATTTGCGATCGCCGACACGTAACACTTCGATGAAAATGTTGCATGCTGCAGTATATGTTTGCTGGTCGTAGATATCGCCAGTTTCTACGATGGCTTCTATTGTGACTAGTCTGGCGGGTAAACTACGGTCCTGGATTACAATAGATAAAGATTTTACTACTGACGAGAAAGTTGTATGATGCATCAACAGTGTGATGCATCATGCAGTTGTGTGTGCATCAACTTAGGCTCTCCGAAATGTTTTTAAAACGTCTGTATTATTTTTAAAATTTATTTAGGACATTTTTTTCTAAATTTAATTGCGTTCTATATAATTCTATTTTAATCAGAGAATTTCAATAAATCATATTATATCCCATTTTATATATTTATTACATATTCTTACTGTTTTAATTTCATATTTATGTACATATTTTGACGTTTAATGCTACATATTTTTCCGGTCTCTACTTATTAATATTGGCATTGTAATAGTATACTGTGAACTTTTTTTAGACGTGAAGAGTTTCAAACTCGCTCAGACCACTCTCCACAGACCCTCTCCCACTGACAATTTCAAAATACCTGAGCGCTACCAACTTAAAATCTTCACAAGCAAACACAGAAGTGGCGCGTGCCACCTGCAAGAGGGCTGCCGTCGCTATATTTAAAGCCCCAGCGGCCTTTACAGAACAACAGGTAACATCTAATGATTTACAAGTCGATAAAAGCCATTGTCAGAGATCACAGGCCATTAACTTCTGAGTGCGTCCGAAATAGTTCAAGGAAAGAGTCAGAAACGACTTTTCGAGCGGGATCGGACTTACTCGCAGACACGAGACAAAAGCACAATATAAAAGCAACGAACTGATGCGTGAAAAGCCTCTTGTTACAAACAAATCGACCGTAAATGTAAACGGCAATCATTCTTTTAGTTGCCACTCAAAATAATGTGCACTCCCTTCAATTTGGATTGTGTATTTCTCCTGCACTGATCTTCCCCCATAAGTCATGATGCTCTTCCAGTTTGTAATCAAGAAAGGATTAAATAACTGTTTCTATTCAATTAAGTGTCTACTAGTGGCCTGCAGCCTCAAAAAAATGCTACTGGACAAAACCGAACACTGTAGTTCGTTGCACGTAGCATGCTCTCAAAATGTAGCACGCACACCGATCAAGGAGAAATAAAATACCCCCGAATAACCATGCAATAAATTACATATTTGCACAAACACAGTTTCCAAGAACACTGCAACAACATAGTACCACAGTACTTTACATACGGAGAATAACAGGAAAGTTGCTGTTCCACAATGCAACACGTGTGTAGCAAATATTTAACGGCGGGCTGCCACTTCCTTCGAGCCTTGCTGTCGCAGGACGTTAGATATCTTGTTCAAAGTGACGTCCAGAGTAAGAATTCAGTTGGTCTGCGAAATATGAGAACAAGCGAGAAACAAATCAAATATTTGCATTTTTAAGTCAAAATCGAAGCTGTTACATTCTTCTGGATGTTTGCCCCAGTCCCGGGGAATCTAACGAAACCTCAGACACCTCTCACACGGCCGGAGTATAAACAGTTTTCTTTCAGTTTCTGCTTTTTGAAAATTAGTAATATTTGTAAACTGACTATCCAAAACGAACATAGGTATTTCAATACTCGCATTACTTATGCATTAATTTCCATTTGTCCTGTTTAATTCTCAAAAACTAAGTTGGTAACAAGTGTACTTCAGATGCTGGGTCAATGACCCCCCCAACCCGTCTCCAGGTTTCCTTTGATCCACGTAGCACTAGAAATGAAAGCCACTAGACTTCTCGACATGCATATAGCTTCACCATGTGTACGCTTTGTTGAGCTCTTGTTTTGTTACTTGCCAGAGCAGTAGCGAAGTGGAGTGTGAGTAATTATTTTGTAAGCAATACTACAAAATAAAATTATATTTTCTTTTTCCGATAATGAGTCTGGGTCGAAAATGTCTAGTATTCAAATGTTTGGATTCTGGATCTCAAGGAAATGTGCGCACATAGCACTTCTACCCTATACGTCTCACATAGTTTTACTGTTTTTTAACGATAAATAAATCATCTTTCAAACACAGATTCCATAATTTCATGAAATAGGCTTCTTAGGCAAAGGACCTTAAAGTATCACATTACAATACAGAAATCCTCTTGCCAGAAAGTACTCGCACATTCAAACGACCGTTGAGAGATCCACGTTCTTCATCACGTCCATTATAAACCGAGTTTATATTCTTCCAAGAAATCGCCAGCGTTCTTCATCTAGTGGCATTCCGTAAAAGCAATTCCTACAGCAACAAACAAAATCTCTAGCTTACCACAACAAAACAACGCTCGGAATATGCTCTCCAAAGATTCTTTTCCGGCTTTCTTTACTGCAAGGTTTCCCATTACAGCTACATACTTTCCGAACGTAACCGTATCATAAACACGAAAACAATAAACATCCGTCATAAAGAGATACGAGCGAGGGACGGCGTAAAGGCTCTTTCGGGCCGCGCTTTCAAACCGAGCGCGCCCAGCCACGCCCCCGCCCCCGTATGCAAAGGACTTGCATCGCCCCGCGCTCGCTCCAGCCGGACCTCGCTCTCCCGTCGCCTGCCCTCGAGCCACTACATCAGGGCTGGCCAACTGGCGGCCCAAGGCGTCATTTATTTTGGCCCGCGAAAGGCTGTTAGGGCCGCATTCATAGTCGTCACTTATAATAAGGAAAAACTTAAGGAGTTCCTTATAACGTTTTTCTATTCATAGAGGCAACGCCATCTGTAGATGGCGTTGATAGTGGCAACTTATCCGCGTACATAAAAAACTCCTTATAGCTACAAGGAAGGTCCAGCTTTCACTTACAGCTATAGGAGAACCGTCTCTTGGTGGATTGAAAATAGTCGTAATTTGAAATAAATGGAAATGGACAACGATTTTGAACATTATAAAAATGTTTATTGTGGCATCGTTGTTCGCAGCAACTATCTATATTTACGTGGTATGTACAACCCTCCGGAAATGCACAACGATCAAGAATATTAAAGAAAAGGTGTCGTTTTACCCGGACGAAAGTACATGTTTTGGTAAACGAAGGCAAAAACTAGCTATAACTAATTGAAGTTTACCGATTTCCCACTATTTAAGACACTGTTTAAGTTACTATCACTATTTAAGTAATTGTGTAGGTTAGGTTATCCCACGGATACCTATGAACGCATGCATAGAAATAGTTCACGGCCAGCTTGATGGGGTATTTCAGGCAGGATTCAAGTGGCTGTGAACCAACCAAAGCGCTGTTGCCACGCGAGACGCTGCTAGCGTCGTACTTACGTTAAGTATCGTCTATGAATACCAAATGTGCCTAAGAATTTCCTTATCAAAAGTAACTTCTTAGAGCTTAAGTATTTTCTTATCCTATGTGTGACAACTGTGAATACGGCTCTTAGTCAAAAGTGAAAGTCCCTTGCATCCTGTCGGGCGAGAACATTGCACGCCTAGCGCAAGCACCCTATCGGGAACAACACCCCCTTGATGTTAAAATAGTTTAAGTATAGATTAAGAACTTTTTTCTCGCAAATTCAAAATCATCCCAATGTGTTTGCTTGCGTTATGCTTGGTACGGCCTGCTATCACGCACGGCTTCATTCCTCCCTCTCCCCCAGTTTCAAAGAAGCCGGGCAAACTGTCGAGACGCAAATATGGGAGAAGTCAGGTGTGGGTCGCCCGAGTACAGCTAAAATGGCCCGCAACCATGTGCCTGCAACCCCCTTTATGCCTTTCAAGTTGCACATCCTTGCCCTAGATACAAAGAGTAGCGCATTGCATTGTTCCACCAATCTCGCCATTTTCTGTCCGGTTTTCAGGAGAACTGAAACTGTGTGGTATTCTCTGGACTGAGAACCATGAATCCATCCCAAACCAACACCTATTATTCTTGAAAATTTCCGCAACGTCACCAATTGTCAGAATTTTCCTTCCGCTCCTGATCGATGTCAGATGCGTCTATCGGGAGAGAGGATATTAAATGGCGGCGGTTGCGCTATTCTCTGTATCTAGGGACTCTAGCCTGCGCCGGCCCACGACGCCCTCAAGCCCAACAAGGCCTCAGATCAATACAGAGCACGTCCTTTCAAATGGTTCTGCACGCACCAGGGAATAATACGACTCAGTAATTTACGCGGTCCCCACGTACGAACCAACGCGATGAATTTTTAATTCTAATGGAGTTCGCCAAGTTTCATTAGTTACCCAAGTTACTGCTCTCTTGGAAGTGTATATACCAACGTGTTCTGGGAAGAACCGCACGAAATTTCTAGAAAAGAAACTAGAACATAGGAATGACAATGTTTTTCTTCAAAATAATCACGATTGAATGATTATATCCTGGGAGGTGTTGGCGTACCTTAAATGAGCAAATGAGAACAAGTCGATTTGCCTGGTGGTCGATTAGCCTCCAAGAATCTCACCAAGCGAGAGGCTGCCTCAGCCGGGCTAGTTCTAAGCACACGTCTGGTCATCCGACACGTGTGACAGAGTACTGCATTCTAGTGTTTGTGTGTATATACAGAGGGGGACAACTATGTCTTAACAGCCCTTGTATCTTCTGAACCGTGCAAGATACGAAGATGCCGTTTGAACAGTCGATTATATAAACAGGGGCTACTTGATTATAGCATACGTCGTCTTTGCACTATTTTTTACTGCGAAGATATAAGGTTAAATTTGTTTTTTTAATGAAACCATGTGCTATATTTTAGCGAATCGTAATCTTAAAAAGACTAATTCAAATATGTGAAGATCTTCATATTCAAGCGAATCGTTTTTTAAAAAATCTCTGTGTTTTTGTAACGTATTATTCCACGCTCATTTATTTGAGCACAGAAACAACTACTTTCTTCGACACCAATTTTGTTGAAAGATGATTGGAAAATATCAATTTTGGTGAAAATTCTACTTATGGTTTAGCCGTTAGCGTTGTTCACAAACGAAGGGACAAAAGGTTTTGTCGCAATCCATTTTTTCGGTAACAAGGACCCATAAAAAGTGGATTCTAACTACATAGCATGTTAGAGAGTAATATACTACATATAGAAATAGGAATTGAGATCTTGGTTGTCCGGGTGACGGCGCATACATAGCTGAAGAGCCCGACGTTTCGACCATCTTTTTCGAGGCCTTTATCACGGCTGGGCCTTTATCAGTCTGTCAATGATGAAGCCCTCGAAAAAGATGGTCGAAACGTCGGCTACACAGCCTTGTACGCGGCGTCACCCGGACAACCCAGATCTCAACACTGGCCGCGGAAGCCTAAGACTTCACAGGAAAAGGAATTATCTTTTTTGTTATCAGGGATCTACAATATTTTTTCTGCCAAAAAATCGCCGTTTTCCACCGCAGCATTACACAACATTCTCTACACTACGAGGTCGGTAGTTTTCCGTGGTTTCTCCGATCAACACCAGGCGAATGCCGGAGCAGTACCCTAACAAACGGGCCACGGACAGCGCGCGATCTTTCCTTCCTATTCCTTGTCCTATCCTCTCCTCTTACACACACACTTACACTAACATGCACTACACTACCACACATGCCGGGAGACCGGTCGGTAGCTTGGAGCCTGACCCGGCTGGGGCGGTGCCCCGCTGGTGGGGGATACCTGGTTGAGGGGAAAACCCCGCTAGTCGACGGTAGATCGGCGCCAGATCTCGCCATCCAGCGGGGAAAAGATCATCGCCACCTCACGAGAAAAAAAACACGCACTACACTTACGAGACTAATGACCTAACTTGTTGGCGCGCCCGGAAGCACAAATCAATCGATTACACTACGTATGTAGCGTGCGAGAAAGTAAAATGAATTCTGAAGTGAGGGGTTAGGCGTTGTGATGGTGATGTTGGGGGGGTGGGGAAGCTGCTTTGCCCTCGTTAGCAGTTCGGCTCGCGGCGAGTTGCCGTTCCCTCCGCCGCAGCGCTGCCCGCGCGTCCCACTTCATTATCACTCGCGGCAATTCCGCGCCACCGCGCCGCAACCGCGCATCGAGTTTTCACTTTGTACTTTAGTTGCGTTTTTGCGTTTCATTTTTCAATCTATCATACTGCGGCGAAAACAACATGTACTTTTTTTTTCTCTTTCTTCTGCAAACATGATTAGCGAGCCACGTAATAAGGGAATAAAACGTAATTCGACGCGCGCGCTCTCCGCTGGCAAAGAGTCCGCGCACGTGACGAGGATAATTACATCAAACGAGGCTTTTAGCGGCCGCCCCCAATAACCGATAACGGTGATAAATCACGCAAACGAAGTTTAAGGGGCTGGAGACAGCCTGCTGCCCGCTCCGCCCGCGCTCGGACAATTGGATTGGGCGGCTGTGACGCGGCTGGGCGCCACCCTCGCCCCGCTCTCCAGAACGGCAGCGGGTCGAACGTTTCCCCGCTCCATCCCAACAGGGGACGCTGACGACCCGAGCGACAGGAGCGGCAATTATCATAAGATTCCAGGACGCAACGAAATGGAAGCATAGTGACGAGACACGCGCCATGCGCAGGCGGAGCTGCGTCGGAGGAACGGCAGGGAGAAGCAGCACATCAAGGTTGGTGCTTGTGGTGGGTCGATCAGCTCGAGGTTCGACGACTTGGCTTGGGAAGTCCAAGGTATATTCTTGGATTTCGATTGGCAGAGTTGTGGGAATACCCCGCTAGTCGACGGTAGGTCGGCGCCAGATCTCGCCATCCAGCGGGGAAAAGATCATCACCACCACCTCCCGAGAGAAAAGCACGCACTACAATTACGGGAATAATGACCTACGTTGTTGCGGCGGGTCGATCTGCTCGAGGTTCGACGACTTGGCTTGGGAAGTCCAAGGTATATTCTTGGATTTCGATTGGCAGAGTTGTGGATTGGGCCGGCTTGCACCGACGATGCTTGGGCACCGCTTCGGCCCTGTCTCCGAAGCACTAGCTACGACCAGCGCGAGGAGGAAAGGTGCCCCTGATCCTGACGCTGCCACCTAGGACGCGGCAAGCGGTCGTGTGGACTCGCACTCGTCAGCGACCATCTCTAACACCCAGGGTTGTCAGGTTTGTGGTATCCCTCGAAAAATAGTATTTTTTGTCTTTAGTGGATGGATAGGGGGCCATTTTTTTGTGTGTGTGGGCGGAGGATCGTTGAGATTTTTAAATGTTAAATTTTTGTAATATCTATTGGGTAAAAGAAAACGAAAATAATTCCTCTGCAAGTACATTCACTCAAATATAAATAAATGTAGTAAAATCACTTATAGGCGTACAAGATTACCGGCATTAATTAACTGATTTTACAGTGAATTCACAGATTTTACTGTTTCACATATTACTATACATACTTGTCTTAAAAGGCTTTACATTTAATTTGAATGCATAAACTTTATACACGACAAACGATCACATTCGTACGTGCATCATTCCTCAAAAAGCAATTTTCTGCCCAGAAGACAAAAGACAGGAACGATTGACTGCAGGAGCACTATGGTTGAGGTTGGCACAATGTTGCCAATAAAATATGACCACGCCACTGT
This sequence comes from Acheta domesticus, assembly GCA_031308135.1. Lineage (NCBI taxonomy): Eukaryota > Metazoa > Arthropoda > Insecta > Orthoptera > Gryllidae > Acheta > Acheta domesticus. The sequence continues at coordinate 134,127,997 of JAHLJT010008756.1, read as the reverse complement.
CTTCCAAATTGATCATTTAAGCGCGCTCACCGCCAGTCCACGAGCATCCGGAGCGAGTGGCACTTAGCAGCACAAAGGCCGCGAAGGAGCCTTGCCAGCGGCGCAGACACGAGCGAACGCGTTGACAGAGTGGAACCTCTGTCAAGCGGCGCACTTCATTTGCACGCGCGCACACATTCCCCAGTCCCAAAACATCCCGCGGCTGGCGATCGCGGGCGATGCACGGGGGGGGGCAGGGGGCGGGGCGCGGGGGGGGGGGCTCGAGGGGCAGGGCGCGGGGCAGGGGGCGGGGCGCGGGGGCGGGGCGCGGGGGCGGGACGCGGGTGGCAGGCCGTGAGGGCGGGGTGCGGGGGTCGGGGCACGGGGGTCGGGGCACGGGGGGCAAGGTTGGCGGGGTCCGGGAGGGGGCGCGGGGGCGGGGCGCGGGGGCGGGGCGCGGGGGGCGGGGCACGGGGGCGGGGCGCGAGGCCCGCGGGGGCAGCGCCGCGCACTGCCCGCCGCGACGCCGCGGCGGCGGCGGTGGTGGCGTCGCGTCACGGCTTTGATCACGGCGCCGCCGCCACGCCGCGCCCTCGCCCGCGCCCGGGACGCGCGCTGCGCTACTAATTAGCAGGCAAATGTTTGTCTCTAATTACGCGCGCGTCTGCAGCGGGCGCTCGCGGCGCCGCGGGGCCGCGCCCGAGCAGCGCCGGAGCAGCGCCGCCGCCGGCACCAGCCCGCGCGCGCGCGCCGCGCGGCCGCCGGTGACAGCAGGAGACTCTCCCCGTTTGATTGGTTATTTTGTTTTCCGAAACTGCTACGGTCATTACAGAACAGGCAGCGTATAAGCGACTCTGACACTTCAATGCGCTGTTACCGTACTCTACTAAGCACATGGCACCACCTACATGACAAATAAAATTTCAAAACATTGACAGTTATGGGTACACTAAAACACATCTTGATATCGTGTTCGTAACTTTCGCCAAAGCCGACCCTTATCGCCTCCGCCACTTCGTGCGAGTCAGATGAGCGGCAACGCTTAACCCCGACTGTAAGAAAGTGAACAATCCTCGCAAGCTGATTGCTTCAAGCGGATCACATGACGTAACACAGCACGTGGCGAGAGAACAGTCAAGAGTCGCTTATATGCTGCCAGTACTGTAGTCCCGTGAGTGAAGTGCACAACATAGTCGGGAGGTGGCCGTGTTGCTCCAGCGGGAACGTGCGATACGGCGTCGATCTACAGGGCGGTTCGCGGAGTTTTCGTCCTCTATGTACTTCCCACAACCGCCCCAGCCGGGACATGCTTTAAGCTCCCGACATGTGGGGTGGTCTGTCGTGCAAGCGTGAGGTTGTGTAAGGGGAGAGAGATATCAAGGATGACGAACGAAAGGTCACGCACGGTCCGTGTTAGGATACTGCTTCAGTCCACTCCTGGGCGACTCGATAGATGACTGGGCGGTCGCGCAACCTTTCGGTGCGGCCAGAAATGCCACGGGCGAGACATGTCACACTCAGAGGAAGCTCCGTGTAAGACATGCCAAATGCGTCGGACGACTACAGAACTCGACAAGACTAACCCACGCAGGCGGACGTCTATCAACAATCGTGGGATTCACCTCGCACGAGAAGGAATTCGACAAATCACGCCGACTGTCGGAGACGGGAACCAATTAGACTGACGACACGAAATTAGAGACAAGGGAAGTGGGGAGGCGAGCAGGTGAACAGCGGAGAGACGAATGCTTTCAGTTGTGTAGGGCGAACTTTTAAAAGTTCCATGGGCAGCGCGCTCTACTAGAGGGCCGCTGAAGCAGCAACGAGGCCGGGACTCGCGCCAGCGGTACCGACCCACAGAAGCGAGTCTCCTCGGGCGGCAACGCCGGCTGAAAGAGGGCCAGCCGGCACCTCTCGAGCAGTGTGCAATGCCGAGTCTTTGGCAACGGAGATGGTGTATACCAGTGTTGTCAAGGTCGATGCCACGAGCGGGAGTCCTTGGCACGAGTGCCACGACGGAATCGCCTCTCCAAGCAGTTCATTACCCCGCCACCAGAGACAACGCCATCCCTATTGTAAAACGGCGGGGTTAGTAATAGTTTCCTTTCCCGACGCTAGATGCGCAGAGAAGCTCGTGGCATGCTACGGTGCCACGATGAGTGCCACTGCCAGCAGTAGAAGACCTTGACACCACTGCTGTATGTACAGTAGTAATTTTGATTGTTTTGCAACACGTGTTTAACGGATATTGTGAATGCAACAGTCCGCCACACAAGGTCACGCAGCGCTCCCCCTGCTCGGGCAACGAAAGCTCAGCACAAAAAAATCAAAATTACTCAAAAAATTGCTTTTCTAACATATGATAACATGTATGTGCTTGGATTCATCTTTTTACGCTCGTCTTGATAGACTAGAAAATATGTATAGTGCCATTTGAAAAATATTAGCTCAATGTCTCGTAAAATACAAGTGATAAAATAGAAATTAATACAAGTATAAATTAGCCCCAATCCCTCATGCACTTCCGTGAAAATTGCATTGCAGTAACTTCAACCGTTCAAACACTGCAGGAGGTGCTAAAGTTACGTCACTCACCCTGTGCGTACATACAATGAATTATAAAATGGAAAAATGATTCTCAAATGAATACATACATTCCCTGTGTTTCTATCTTTAAGAGATTGTATTTAGAACAAACTTGTTAAAATACAAATATGTGCTTCACATATTATGTGATGAGAAAGATCTTTTTTTTAATATGAGGCCATACTGTTTGATAACGACGAGCGCCATCCAATTCCACAGCAATCGAAGGCAACCGACCAACATGTCACGGAGACAGCACAACTAGATCAATTGCTCTTCTGAAATGGTCACAACAGAGCATTCTCTACGAAGCAACGCTACGTCTGCTGTTGCACAATACATGCAGAAATTTAGTGTTTATTGATCCTGAACTCGTAAAAATCGCAATTGTGCTGATAACCACAAGAGAAGACATATGGAATCAGCATTCCATTAAATCCATCAACAAGTCAAATTAACGGCGAGCGCCGTCCAATTCCAAAGCAATCGAAGGCAAGCGACCAACAGGTTACGGAGACGGCGCAAGTGGATCACTTGCGCCGGATTGCATTCGGATTGGTCCGCAGATTGCGAGACAGAAGCCGACAAAGGAGCGCAGTGGGAAACGGGAAGCCACATCGATCCGACGTCACCGCAGCGAGCGCGAGCGGGCTCCGAAGCGGCGCGCGCCTCTGATGACTTCGCTAGGCTCAGCTCCGCCCCAAGGCGGACGCCACTGCCGGGCCCCTCACGCCCAACGCCCGACAACGCCCGCTGGGTGCCAACAACGCCCGAATGCGTCGTTGGCACCCAGCTCCACATTTGTTTTATTAATTTTATTTTACATTTACAGACAGTTAAAACTTGTAGGTAACAACAATGATCAGACTGAGATGTGGGAACACCTAGGGAAACGTCGACAGATAGCTAGGCTAGTAAATCTTTTCAAAGCGTACACTGGATGTAAAGCGTTAAACGACATTCGAACTAGGATAAGGCACCCTCAGTATTTCGGAAGGGGAGACCATCCATACAAAAATTAAATATAGGAATCAAAAAACCGATGTAGGTAAATACTCTTTGCAAACCGGACAATAACTGACTGGAGCAGTCTACCTGCTGCAGCACTAGCGTCTTTTTCCCCTAGTGTGCATTCCTTCCGGAATCGTCTAGGGAACTGCGTGTGACGCAAAATATTTGTGTGTTTTATTTCTCATTTATTTAGTCGTAGTTTTCCTTTAATATGTATTTTTATGTTGTATTTATATCTTCATATGATCTGTACAAACCCTGCCACCCACCGAAAGCTCATTAGCAGGACATAATAAATATTATTATATTATTATAGTACAACATTCAGCCGTGAGGCTCTTCAGTTGATTGGTCAAGCAACTCTGTATCAGAAAAGTCTGAAGGGAGTAACTTCTTGTTACCTCCCTGATAGTGATTTCATGTATTATACCTTCAAACAAGGCTATTACGAGGAAATTTTGTTAGAGAACAATGACGGGGTTGGAAAGGAAATACAATGGGAGGGACAGGTAATTGCTATTATAGAAATGTTCTTGCCTTATCTAATGTCAGAGATATTGAAGGAAAATATGGAATGAGTTCCACATTAATATCTTCGCACATTTTTTGCGACCCACTAATGAGGCAGGTCATGAAATCTGACCGAAGAATGGGAAACAGAGGCATTCTAAGCGTAGCAAGAAGCATTGCGAACAAGACTGCAAGATACGCAGAATGACAGACACTGACCTTCTAATGCTCCTTAACATGAAATGTGAGAGACAAAAAATGTTAAAGAAATCGTGGAGAGACAAACCACTCCACGGACAATATTTGCAACGAAAGGATAGGGTACAGATCAATAATTTATGTCATTTACGTGGCTTAAAAGGGGAAGAATGAAGCCAGAATCAGAAGCACTTGTAATAGCTGCCCAAGATCAGGCCTCGAGAACACGACATTATGATAAAGCGGTTCTCAAAATTTCCCAACATGATAAATGCCGCATTTGCCAGGAAAACGTAGAAATCATTATTCATATTGTTTCAGCTTGTCCAATCCTAGCAAAGACCGAAAGTTTGAAAATACACGACAGGGTGTGTAGCTACCTCCACTGGCAGATCTGTACCGCCCTCGAAGTTCCAAACACATGCCAAAAGTGGTACGAACACTCACCAAAGCCGGTGATGTCTGCTGGATTGTATACAATATTGTATGATTAACAAATTCAAACTCATCGCGTGATAGCGGCAAACAAACCGGATATAGTTTTCCGGGATTTGGAGAAAAAATCGTGTTTCCTTGTCAATGTTGCTGTACCTTGCGATCAAAACGTTGTTACCAAGGAGGCAGAGAAACGTCTTAAATACAAGAGTCCGGAAATAGGTCGAATGTGGGCCACAAAAGCACAGGTCGTAACCAGTCATCGGAGCTCTGGGACTTGTTCCGCAAAATTTGTGTAAGAACTTGTCTAAACTCCCAGGTAATTCAAAAGACTGGGAAGTGCAAGAAATTGCATTATTTGGAACAGCCCACATTTTGCGCAAAGTATTGTAGAGGCACTGATAGTCACCGGATCTGCTCCTTAGGTAGCTGGTTGCAACCCGGAGTAGACTTTATAATCAACCGACTCATAACATCTCTAGTCGTGAATTAGATGAATAATAATAATGCCATGTCACAGGGTGGAAAATAAATCGACAGAAAAATAAACGGGAAAATCAGATATCAGGTAAATTTGTTCCACAAAAATAGTGGCCACCCTTCACTAATAGTATCATTCAAATTATTTCATTCACTTTCAACCCAACACACGTGGCAATAAGGCAGAGAAAATCTTGGCAAAAGCGGAAAACCCTGAGTCTGCAAGAACCGGCGGCGCTCCGAAGCAGGCAGTGTTGTCTGAGAATGTTAACTCTCTCTGCCGCGGAACGGAAAACATAATAAACGCTGCAGCACAACAACTAGGAGCAGGGTCACTCCCCTGTCAAAATGTTTGCGCACCGTAATACCCTCGCCGCCGCCGCCGCCGCCGCTGGGGATCCCGCACACTTCGTGCGCAGCCCTCCCTTCTTCCGCTCTTCCGCGCGGGCCCTTCGGCGCAGGGCGCACGTCGGTCGCGGACACATCAGGCGCACTTACCATCCCGAATGTCAAGTGATAGGATGGAAAATAAATCGACGGAAAAACGAACGGGAAAATCAGAAGTCAGATAAATTTGTTCCACAAAAACAGTGGCCACCCTTCACTAATAGTATCATTCAAATTATTTCAGTCACCTTCAACCCAACACACATGACAATAAGTCAGAGAACACCGATTCAGGGTTAAAAGGACAATTTCAGTCATTAGTAGGAGCGGATTTTTATGCCCCAAAAAATCTTGAAATATGCTTTTAAAAATATGCATGCATGACCTAAAGATTCTGAAATATGCCCTTTAATATGAACTTAAAATTAACAATATTTCATTTCTTCCGCAAACCTGTGTTGATAAAATTCTTGCAATGAAATGAAAATTTGCTTGGAGTCAAAATATATATTGTTTGTGCAAACGTAATATAATCTACACTATTTCGCGCTTTGATATGACGTTTTTTGATAAGCGTTGCTGCGACATGTACATGCAGCAGAAGATGCAAGTTAATATTTTTATTTCCCCCAAAGCTTTTCTCAAAGCTCCGAAGAGATCTAATATTCCAACAACTTTCAGAAATTACACGTCGGCCAGGATCTCTCTTAAATATTGGGAAAATTGCTCAATGCTATTCTTTATTACGTACGCTGAAGATGTTAAGGAACTTTCTTCACTAAATTCAGACGTGACGCTCTATTTAAGAAAGAAGGGCTGCATATGAAGAAGGAACTGTCTATTACCACAAGCATCATTATTGTAAGATATTACTCTAGTGATATCTTCTCTGTATGTCGCTGATTTCGAGCTGACCAATTCAATAAAGGTGAATTCTTTGGCAACCTCTTTCGACAGGATCTGTAGAGAGATACGTTGCAGCAGAACGGATTAAGAAAACCAAAGAAGGCTATCCAGAATGGAGAATTGTTAAAAATATAAGCGCAGTTTTACAAGGCGAGTACATACTAATTCCTCAGTAATATAAATCACAATTTTTCAGCAATGTTTTTCTAAAAACATTTTCTGTGCATGAAAACAATTTTGCAAATCACAGGAAAAGAATCACATAAAAACATTTGTAAAAATGCATGTCATTTTGGTTTGTTAGGAAGTAAATGCAACACTTGTATTACAAGATGTAATCGTAATTTATTGATGCAAAATAAAAGAGGCACTTCTGGGAACTATCTACATTTTTGAACACATTTTCGTGCGCATACGCGCGCTGGCTGGGCGAGAGGAGGCCAGCGCCCGGGAACGAAATGACTGAGCCCCTGAGGGCGACGCTTCTACCATTCACACACCCACCCACACTAAACCACCATCTCGCAATTTAGGTGCATCACAGGACCACTGGCAACATTTTCTTAAGGTTCACCACAGTTGCGACGCACTCCGTTTCCAGTTTTTTCACAGTGCGGATCACATATTTTAACTGATATGACAGTAACAGAAAACAAAATCCGATCGGAAATGAGTCGGAACTTTAACAGACGCATAGTAATGGGCAGAGGGGGGTGGTAAGCGATGGACCGCGTCGTAGTTTCTTTCCGATATACTTATTTACATAATTTACTCTATCATCGTTTATTATTTTTGAACTCCGAAAGATAATTTCATCTACCTCCCCCCCAACACCGCCTATCGGATGTTTAAAAACTCGAAATTGTCGCCGAGCGTCGTAGAAACTCCGGCGATTTCTTGCTGCTAGGCCCACCCATAAACACATGTCCAAGTATGATTTTAGCATCTGTCGGAAAGCAGTTGCGCATCCGGAGAAACAGAGTGAAAAAAGACGTTACCATCTGTGTGGCCGCGAAAAAGAACGAAAGTACGAAAAATGTTCAAAACATACACATACTCTGCATGAGCCCCTCCCCTACTGCTGTTCCCCGGATATCGCAAAGGCATTCATATCAGACTGTTAAAAACAACCTGAAATCGTAGGCTACTCGCTCCATATTCTTGCAGAGCGTTCAAACGACTTCGAACGCGACGGAAAAACTGACTTCTATTGACACGTAATGAAAGAGTACCTTTGCGAGGCAGCGCTCTGAATACTTCACCTACGCACTCGAATGGCGGCTTAGAACTTGCAGCATATCGTAGTCCGTCGGACAACCGGGTCTGCGCCAGAACGATACCCCCCCCGAGTTCCCGTATGAAGAGAATACTTCTCGGTATAGCGGAACAGCGAACATACTCCAGCTGTTTATGAACTTGATTCATTCCAAGAATCCCAGGTAATAACGGAATACTCCAGCTAGTTCCCTAGAATACATTTATTAGCGGCGCAATACAAGTTCAATAGGAACAGATTTCAGTGGCCTCCCGAAACAATGCGGCGAACGGAGTTGGGCCAGAACAAGAGATTCGGCGATTCGCCACAGAATGGGCGTCCCACGGGGCAAGCAGCAGCAGTTCCAACGCACAATTTCTGGTACATTCCTTTACTCTATCCGGACACCAAAAACAGACAACGACCTCATTGCTTCTTCCTGCACCATTTACATACGTTTACTAGGATACCCGTGCGAGAACTCTCGCATGCTATACTCCACCCTCTTCCTTATTTTTCTATTTGCTTATTAAGCCTGTAATATACATCTTTCTTCAAGACCCCCTTATCCTCCGTCACTTGTTCTGTACGTCACCTTGCAATTGATAACAACATAATACACCTTGCCAATAAAAACTATTCTTATTTAACTTTATTTCGAGCAAACAGGTACATTCGTGTAATTCAATCTCATAGAATATCAAGTAATTAGTAATTTCACATACAGTTAAAGTTTCAACAGGCTCTGAACTGGTAGGGTACAATCGAGAAGCGTCGAACCAGCAAAAATGTAATAGAATGGTCAAGAAGATCTCATTCTGCAGATTACGGTGAGAGAACTGTTTCTTTAAGGCTTTTGGCCTCAAAATTTTAGTTTTTAAGGCCCTAGAACGTTTTGTTTAGCAGTTATTTAACGATATAGATTAAAATATCCTGACGTGCGTAGCGCGTTACATATTACATGAATATTTAGCTACGTTTTTTAAATAAATATTTAATATTTGTAAAGTCAATGTGAAATTCGACACGTCTCCGTGAAATTATCTTTCTATAGACACCTCACTGATAAAGACTGGTTGCGTATAAGATCCGCAAAGGGAAGGTGTACTACTGAAATAATGTAGGAGACGATTCCCTTACCCCCAGCTGCACTTTCGACGGACCGAACATTTGTTATGCTTTCTCCAGTCCAACGATCGATTATTTAGACGGGCTTTAAAACAGTTAAGCGACGCCCAAAATCGCATCGCTTTGCGAAATGTATTCTTCCGCCCGCCATACGCACAGGACTGCGGAGCTGATGTTTGAGTAAAATGCTTGGAAAGCGTAAGTTAAGGGACCGGAGTTGGAGGATTTTCAGAAAAAAAGTGTCAAAATAAACGCTCACGTCACTGAACGGAGAATAGACCTCGCCTTCCGATAGAGAGGCGAGCTACCCTCAACTGCACACGGCGTGCGTTCGAGCGTGTGCTACAAGAGCTTGAAGAAAGAAGTACGACCGCCGGAAGTCCCATCAGTAAAGGCAGATTCTTGAGCATCGACCCGGCTCTTCGGCTCCGGAGAGCGACGAGCGCCGTTCATCCGGGCGCTTCCGGAAAACGATTCGCATTCGTATCCCGGATGATCACCCACACACACGAGGGCGGAGCTCAGGCTTCAAGCGCCGATCGCCTTCTCGGATGAGCGCGACACGCCCCCTTCCACCGGCACTTCGGCGGAGGACCTCCCCACGAACGTCCCGCTCACGAACCCTGGGGAGCGCCAAGAAATTCTCGCGCTAGTAAGATAGGGTTACGATTGATTCGTGACAATCTAAGAACTGGTGTATTAACAGTTATTTATTCATCACCAAAGAATGTACACAAATGTTTGAGGACAATCAAGTAACCTAGAAAAGCGTATGATTTATAAGGAGGAAAAACATAAATCCCGAAAATAAGAATACATATAGACCAAAATACAAGAATATATGTAACGATTCTCTGAAAAAAAACTGTCAAGTATATAAAAAGGTATCAAGTACAAAAACACGCTATTTTTATTTTGTTTTCGCAGCAGCATTTGTGAGGGAAGTTTACGCGCGACCCGTTCGTTAGAGTACTGCTCCAACATTCGCCTGGTAATGATGAGATAAACCACTGAAAACAACCATCTCAGCGAATCAGTGTGTGACGGTGGCGCGGCACTTTTACCACTGACGACCAGTGAAATGCTGGGGGTCATTATGAAAGGGTTCGCAAATTCGCTGATTGTCAGCGAAACTACACATTTCGACTGAAGATATCAATGACTTCGGCTCTCACTGATTGAATCAGCGACAATTTCACTGATTCAGATTCAGAGAGCGGGTACGGCAGTGCCACTCTGGGGGAGATATCTGGAGGGGAAATCCCCGTAAGGCGACTTGTAGGCCGGCGCCGGATCTCCCCTTCCAGCGAGGAAGACACCACCGTCACCTCCTGGGATAAAACATCGACTACACAAATGGGACATATACCATAATAGTTGACGTGGCCAATCCTTTCCAGTCAGAAATTTTGCAGTGGCAGCAGTTTTCATCCTGACTAAATCATCCTGCTCACTCCGCCCCGCTGTGTTCACGAATCTATGTCCGCCCGCCTCGCCTCACTCCGCTCACCTAGGCCCAGTTCCCTTCCCCGCCCCACCTCCGCCCTCCCGCCCGGCGGGGCCCCTGGGGGCTGCGGCGCGTAGGCAACCCGCATTGCAGTGGCAGAGCGCGCGCGATATTACACTGGACGACGGGCATCATGAATACGGAAAAACACAGCACGCGAGCGAGCCCAGGGCCCAGATTACGGGCCATCTGGCGCCGCGACGCCCGTCGACGTCTGAGGCGCGGGCGACGGGCAAAGCAGCCCCGAAGACGGCGGCGCGGCGAGAGGATCGGAAATCGAAAAGGGAACAGAGGCGCAGCGGCAGCACAAACAAGGACGAAGAGGAGGGACCGACCGCTTTGGGCAGAAGGAGCGCGCTCGGCTCTGGAATCGCTCGCGCGGCGCGGAGGAAGGAAAGAGTGGAGGCGTCGAGGGCGAATTTCCGGGCGCGTCGAACGGTCTCTCGAGCGGAGTGAGTGGTGCGGGTGGGAGGTGGCGGTGTTCCTGCCCCGATGGAACGCGAGGGAAGACACTGACCTTCACGTGGGCTTCCACCATTTCCCTCCCCAGGTACCTCCCCGCAGCGGGGACACGCTCGAAGCTCAAAAATGGCCTCCCGTCGTGAGTGCAGGGGCGGATCCGGAGGGGCGTAGAGTTTTCGTTTGGCACAATTGATTGAATTAATTGGCACCTACCTTCATTTGGCACAATTGATTTAAATATTTATGTTATAATTATGTAATTAATTATATATATATAAACACACACATACATACACACACGCACACACACACACAGGGTGTCCGGGGAGGAAACGTCGAAACTTCGAAAATAAGCACTTAAGACAATTCTAAGCATATTTTGTCTAACACACTACGTGGATATTCCGAATGGTTGGGCCGCAATGAGCACTCAAAATTTGGTTTGAAAAAATGATTTCTAGGCAAAAATTTGCACTATGGAAGCATAGTAACACTCCAGAAACATGTAAATTCTTTATTATTTACAAAATAAATGGATATATTTGCTCAGACTTGTTTATTATTTAACAAAAATCTACGATGGCCCCCTCCAAAATGATCGGCTGGATCCGCCCCTGTGTGACAGGTATTACAATGAACGTGTAATGTAAGCGCGGAGGACACGACAATGATGAGGAAGGGAAGTTCGTTCGTAAAGCACGGCTCGTTTCTTAAGCTCCTTCTAGAGTTCTCTTTCCGACAGCGGTTGAATACAACATAGCTTGTAGCCAGTGTTCAAAACTGCCACCGTCGGGACTCGCATCCTGGGACCTCCAGATCGACGACGCTGTCACGGCAATGCTTGTTGTCGCTGAACCGTATCAGCTGGTGGTAGAACGGAAAGAAACACGGACTATAAATGTCTTTTAGCAGGCGAATCAGCAAAAACGGAACAAAATCGCTTCAAAAACATTCGGCGAAGACAGATGTTGAAACGAAAGCTGTAAAAAGGATAGAGAATAGTCAGGCTTAAAAGGGGAAGCCTTAAAGGGTCGTGCGAAAGGCCAAAAATCGGAAATGAGATTAGCAAACTGACTTGCAGAAATGGCGGGCGTAGTTGCAATCAAAGCCCCTATTTGTGTGAGACAGGGGACGACGAGGGCGCCTGGGCTTTAGACGGGAATCTCGTTACAGTCGGCTCGGGGCTCACGAAAGGCTCAGTAAAACGGACAAGGCAGCAAGAACAGTGAGATACGTAGCAACAGAAATGTAGCACTGCCGCGAACACACAAAACTGCAGAAACCGTAATACGAATCCGACGCTCTAATTAGAAACGAGCAAGAGGAAGTACTAGAAATATATTTTATTTCTCGTCCTGTTTGTCGCTCAAAATTATTTTTCGTAAATCTGTACTGTTATATCCACGTAACCAGCGAAGAAAAATCCCCTGTATAATCCAGAACAATCGAAGCTAATGCGTTGTAACTAATGACGGTGCATGAGTACTTGCATTCTAAGAAAAGGAATTACTTATGTACATTTTTGTACTTAAAAAAAGTGGTATTACGAAGAGTATTAAACGACACGAGGACATCGCAAACACTGGATTAGTTTATTACTCGGTTTTCGCCTCGGATGTCACATGCATCTGTTATTTGCTTTATATCGATCTCATGATTTTAATATGCCGTTAACTCTAACAGGACTGTAAAGAGCGATAATGATATTAGTTAATAAAAACCCGTGAATAACAATTTGCCCAGCAGGGTTCATGGTACAGCAGCGCCATATCTCGATATGTATATGGATGTCCGGGAGACGCCGCGTCCAAGGCACAGGTGCCGACGTTTCGGCTGCCGTTCTGCGACCTTCCTCAGGGCGTAATGCCTTTAGGTAGGTATTTCGCCCTGAGGAAGGTCGCAGAACGGCGGTCGAAACGACGGCACCTGTGCCTTGGACATATGTATATACGTACTTTTATTACCCCAGCACTTGTACTTTATTAGGGGGCCGAAGCCCCAGGGTAGGCACCTAGGCGTTAGCCTCTATCCCCACCCTCGTCGGGTGTACAAGGACACCTTCCGACCAACATCCGGATCCCGCCGCAGTTAGCCGTCGCGGCAACCTCCCCATACAATGCCTGGGCCACCTCAGAGCTACTAGCAATCCGGGCTAGTACCGGAGTCAATATTGCCTGTATGACAACGCGCCACTCACATGCGCCAGGACACCAAGTCCCTCTTTATGCCCAGAGTATCGGGCCACTGCCACGACGAAGCCAAGAGCCCAACTGGGGGTCACCCGAACTACGGTCCGGGCGGCTCGGGGCCCCCATCCCGTCTTCCTAATGCCTGCACCTTCAGGCACTCGATCTGGGTCGTACCGTAACCAAGGCAACCCGACTGTTGGTCCTGTGCCTTGGACAGCCAAATCGGCGTCTCCCGGCCAGCCAAGTCCACACTGACGCCGGCCGCGGAAGCCTGCGCTGTCGCCGTATCTCCAATCCGCCGCCGCTGTGCGAGGGCCGTCGGCACGTGCGCCGCAACGACCGCCCTGCATCAACGGCCGACTTTGAATAACGGCCGCGCCAGCGCTTTCTTGCGCGTCTCGGCAGCTGGGGCGTGCCCCTCCCCCACCCTCCAGCAGGCGGTGGGCCCGCCGCGCCGCGCCGACGCAGCACTCACCCACGCTGCTGCCCCCGCCGCATGGGTAAGCAATGCTAGCAATTTAAAAATAGCAATACCACAACAGCACAAACTTTCTCGCTTTACTCGTAATATTTGCAATGATCGAAAATTACGTGAATACAACAAAAATTATATGGCCTATGCCATTTTTAAGCGTCCTTTACTCTATCAGTAAAAAATAAAGCAAAAAAATTGGAGCCGTTTTTGGGATTTTTAAAATTATTTTTCCTCCCCATACCATAGTATACGGAGGACGAGTATTCAAGTCACCTCAATAATATGATCTCGAATTTTCGGTCGTAAGAAAGGTTCTTTCGCGCTTCAACTCTGCACACACGTGAGGATTAAGTTCACTTAGCGCTGTACCAACGATGGTTAAAATTGGTAGAAGTGCAAAGAGATCCATGCAATTTTGTAACTGAAAATCGCGATGTCTTTATGTGTATGTATAAATTTATGGAGAGTACTAAATAAGCCTTCTACCTAAACGAATTACCAAGTGTTGAAGGGGGCGCGCATGTTCTTACTAGTTCAGACATGCGTGTTAAAGATATTTTAATAAACCGCTTATTCACAATTTGTTCTTTACATCAACATTCCACGAATGATTTATAAAGAAAATAAACACGAGTGAAGAGTTGACCGGTGACAGCACTTCTCAGTAAATGCTCTTAAACTTTATGCAGCGATTACAAATTTAATGATTGTTGCAATAGTTACATAGACTGTCATTTTTGCTTCAATTTTGTACATGATTTATGCAATATGCAAGTATAGCTGAGATCTAAAGGGTGGTGTCGTCTTAGGTTTGACATCCGAGGTTTCGCACATGATCTTATTTTCAAGTCTATCTTTAACGAACAGATTTCATTAAAGGAAAAAATCTCTATCTTCAATATTTTAGTTGCAGGAAGACTCCGAAACAAGTTTGAACTTTTGTAATTTTAAAAAATCAGGATTTTCAACGAACACGAGACCTGCGTCATTCTCTTAAAAGTCCTTCACACTACAACAAAAAAATGTAATCAAAAAGGATGGAGGATTTTTTTTTTTAATTTTGAAAATGTCCCAGGAGCTTCATGTTAAGTACCTCCTAAAATGAAAATACAGGTTTCAAATTCAAGGGACCGCAACATCAGCCAGTCGATAGGAGAATAATCAATATTGAAGAAAATCGGCTGAACGGATTATGTGCTAGCGTTGCTGACAGACGGACGGAGGGACACACGTTTTGCCGTCAACCGATCTTTTGGTATCAAGGGACCACAAAACATGGATTCTGGCTACACCGCGTATTAGAGGATGTTTTTTCTAAATTTAGCCACTGGATTTTTCCACTTTTTCGTTGCCAGGGCAATAAAAGATTTTCGCCGTTTTTTTCGCGCATCATTCCATAAACTTTCTCTTCTTAAGAAGTGCCTGGTTCGAGCGAGAAAGTGAAAACTATTATTATCGACTCTGTCCTCGGCTCTGACCTGACGGTGCAACCCCCCAACGGCTTGCCTTGTGCAGCACGTGTGCCCGCGCGGAGCTGGCGATCCGGCGCCGCGGCGCCGTGGCCCCGGGAGGCAACCCGCGTCCCCAGGTGCCGCTGGCACGAGCGCAGCAACGCCAACGGGTCGCAGCGGCAGCGGGCGCGCTCCACGGCTCGCCCTGCCACTCCCTGGCTCCCATACCGGAGGTGGGGGCTTCTGCTCATGGTGGAAAGACATAGGCGAGTGACTCCGGTGCACCGATTTTTTGCTCCTGCGCACCACACACTTCTGCGTCGCGAACCCCTGACCACAGCACGGGCACTTCGAAAAGCCAGATCAGACGCTGGCCGCCATGTTGCACGCAGAGCAAGAAGTCTTGTGAAACATTTTGAAAGTGGTACAAAGTGACAGTTTTCAATGGTAACCAACCAAAAAGAACACGATGAAGTTGTACAAGATGCAATAAAAAGAAATGCTTCATAAATCTGTTTCAATGATTCGTAACAAAGTGATAATTTCGGTATCTGGCTGCGCTTAAACTTCCGCTAATATTGTGACACAAACTGGTTCCTGAAGCTCATTGGCTGAAGTCTGATACGATGTCCTCTTGCTTCTCCCGTAGCCGTTGATTCGCGACCTTCCACACGCCACTTGAATGCTCTACTCTCTGTGACTGCCGATTGCTTCGCACATTTTCGCGGACTTATCTCACTGAATTCTTTCTGCGAACCACTCTTCCCAAACCTCTAAAACTGATACTTCGCTGTCTCCAACCTTCCCAGACGTCACCGTTACGTCACGAAAGGGTGGCATGCTCCTTCCTAATTAATTACCCCCCCCCCTCCGGCGCGGCCGCCTGCTCGCCGCCCGGGCCAGGATTCGACCCCCGGGCCAAGACTGGGGATCACGTGTTTTAATAAAAAAATAAATAAAAGGTAAAGATATCCCTGTGCAATTGTCCACTGGTCGCTGTGCCGCACAGGGGAGGTAAAGATAGGACTTCGCCGTTGGCACAAGGAGGAGGTTGTGTGGCGAGCACAACGTTCTGACCGTCTTCACCCCCAGGAAAGATCCTGAGACTCACTTGGAAAGACGGCTGAGTCGACCCCACAGCCGTCCTGAATGGAAAGCTCCAAATAAAAATCCCAGCCTATGCCGGGAAACGAAGCCAGTGCCTAACCACTGAGCCACCGCGGCTCCATACATTTTTCAGTATGTATGTAAAACATTTAATCAGAAAACTTGGAGCTATTTTTGAAAAAAAAAAAAATGAAAATGATATTGAGGCTTAAAGTACCCCAAAATATCAAAATATCGGTTTCAAACTCGCACACCCTGGAGGTCGACCATGTCGATGAGAGAATATCAATTTTGGAGAAAAGCGCGCGAACAGTTTAGGCGCTAGCTTTGACCGCTGATAAGACATATCGATCGATGGACGGACACAAAACACACAGACTTTTGCCTTCAATCCATTTGACGGTATTAAGAAACATTCACAACGTCGTTTCTGTCTACACTGAAAAAGATTCCTCCCTTCTTTCGATATAAGGGCCCCTAATAAAGAGTTTTTCCATCACAAAATCGCCGGTTTTTGCCGCAACGTTACAATATATTTCCACATTTTCATGTGTTCTCCACACTACGTTAGTAGTACGCGAAAGGTAAAATCACTGTATGATAGTTTATGTACATCATTATCAAGGCGGTATTTGGCCACTGCACGAAATCTGACTGCGTCAGCGGATCGCCGGTGCATGAGGAGTTGCGAACCGATCAGGCGGTAATGCCGCATGAGTAACTTCGTCAGACGAAATTTCCCACCACATGCTCATTGGCAGAGAGTGGTCATTTCCACCCTTATTACATACCCCAGAAGTTTGTAACATTTATTCTGAGAAATATATATACATATGAACATTGAGGTGACAAAATTCATGGGATAGCAATATGCTAATTTACATATCGCAGGATTGCATTCAAAAGATACAAAAGGGCCAGAGGTGGATCCAGAGGGGGGCACGGGGCCATGCCTCCCCCCTCAGAAGACCTACAGTTTTCATTTGTTACCTCCCTTTATCTGGCAAAATTGATTTATATATTTCTTTATTTCAGGATTATGTAATTATTTAAATAATTTTATATACTATCATATATACACTACGTAAATAATATACATACAATATAATAACAAATAAATTTATTATTTCACAAAAATCTATGATCCTCTCACCAAAAAATTATCGGTTGGATCCGCCTATGAAAAAGGCAATGCAGTGGCAGAGCTTTCATTTGTACTCAATAATACACAAGTGATTCATGTGAAAAGGTTTCTGACATGATTATTAACCAAACGACGGGAATTAACATGGTAGTTAGAGCTAGACGCATGGGACATTCCATTTCGGAAATCGCTAGGGAATTCAATATTCGAGCTCCACAGAGTCAAGAGTGTACCGAAAATCCATAATTTCGTGTATAACTCCTCGCCGCGGACACCGCAGTGACCGACGGCCTTCACTTAACAATTCGGTTTAACGCCAGGCGTAAGGAGACATCCTTAAACTCTATTGATCACGTGACTAACGACTTTATACGGTCATAATGAAGAACGATCAGAAAAGTTTTAGTAACAGCGTCATTGCGTTATGACTTATGACTAAGCATTTCAAGCGTTGAACAAAGACGTTGCATAATATATCAAGGTGTGTTGGATTGTGGTGTGACATTTCAACTACGATTCGAGTCAAGAGTATAATAAATATACATCGTGCATTAAGGTTTAAATTTTGTGGCCCTCCGCGATGAGTATGCAGTCTGGAATTTTCTGGTCGTTTATATAGAATTGTCAGTGCTAACAGATGAGCAAATAACCCCAGAAATCAAAGTGGGACGTACAACGTACGTATCCATTAGAACTGCAGCGAAATTCAGCTTTAATGGCTCTAGTAGCAGAAGTCCGACTCGAGTGCCTTTGCTAACAGCACATCGCTGGCAGCGCCTCTCTTGGACGACTGGAAAACCGTGGCTTGGTCAGATGATTTCAGTTGGTAAGAGCTGATGGTAGGGTTCGAGGGTGGCGCAGACTCCACAAAGGGGCCGTCCACAAATTATGTAACGTAAATTTCGAGTATTTTCAATATCCCACCTCCCCCTTGTAACGCACTTCCCTATCTCGATGTAATGCAGGGTAATGCTGCCTCAAGAACCCCTCCTTCCCCCTTTAGCGTTACGTAATTTATGGATGGCCCCTAAGCCATTCACTGGAAATTGTTTATAATCAGCTACTTGGAGACCCTTTGCAGCCATTGATGTTCCCAAACGTCGGAATTTTGGATAACAATACGCCACGTCACTGGGCCACAATTGTTCGCGATTGGTTTGAAGAACAATCTGGACAATTCGAGCGAAATATTTGCTCACCCAGATCGCTCCACATGAAGCCCGTCGAATATTTATGGGGACATAATCGAGAGATCAATTCGTGCACGAGATCCTGCACCTACAACACACGGCTGTAGACGCGATTTCTGAGGGGACTTGCAACGACTTGTTGAGTCCGTGCCACGTCGAGTTGCTGCACTTCGCCGGGTAAAAACAGTCCGACACGGTATGATATTGCGATTTTTTTAACTTAGCCCTGACAGGAAACAGCTGTTTTGCTGCCATCCAATCGGGAGTTCATATGCCGGTACAGTGGCGTCACTATGTTGACGTTCAAGCTCCCGATTGGATGAAAGCGTCAACAGCTGATTCCTGACAGGAGCAAAGTTAAGAAAATCGCAGTATAGGAGATATGCCATGACCTTTGTCACCTCAGTATGTGTGTTGACGAAGAGAGAGAGAGAGAATTGCCTGACTTGCGGCCACCCAGCGTGTTTTAGGGTGGGGTGGGGGCCGAGGAGAGGCGTCGTCGGGTGTCGAGTTGCGTCGCGTCACGATAATAGGGTCTGGCCGAGGCGAGGCGAGGCGGTGCCGCCGACGCCGCCCGTCAGGCCAATCGGGTGACGAACCCGCGACCTCATCAATTAGGCCGCGGCCGCCGCCAGCGGGCGCGTCGCCGTCGGGGCCGATGGTGTCGGGTTCGGCGTCGGGCGCGCTGTCGCCCCCCACCCCTCCCCATCGCGCTGCGCCGCGCCGTCATAAATGCTGCACCGCGAAATCACCAAGGGACAGAAGCCACAGTGCATGCGCGGACGGAGCGGAATTTAATAGGGCCTGGGTAACAAGGCGTAAGGTTTCTATTCAGACCTCCTTACGGGATATAAACAGGTCATATTGCAGTTTCAAAATTGTAATCGCCGTAAAAAAAATACTTGCAGTTAAGGATTATGCGAATAGTTAGAATTTAGTGTAGCAACATTTTGTATGCTTTTCTTTGCTAAAAAATAGGCATTAAACACCATCTCTATTTCGACGCCTTCTAATTGCACTGGCTTGCGTTGGTAATGAATAGAGGTGAATTCAAATGTATCCACATTAAATTAGTAGTGTTACATCAGCACATACTTTCCCGTATTCATTTTAATGGTTAAGAATTATAATATCCAACTAAATCCCAAAAAGATCGAAGATTCCTGTCGGAGAAGGAGCATACATTGCTTGTTGCTTGCTCCTTTATGCCCGTTCTGTGCGGAGTTTGCGACTTGTTCTGGTCACCCTGCGAAATGAGTGTCATTCTGCTTCCCTGTCGCTGCTATCGTCACTGCCTTTACCTTACTCAGAGGAGCTTCAGGGATATAACAAATATAATTCATATATTTCCCTATCCACAATATTATTAGTTTTTGCGCAAGGTTCTGCGATATTCTGTTAGATAGGAGGTGATACTTCTTGTGATTTCTCGTCCAAAAAGGCAAAGACAGCATTATCTGTTATTTTACAAACTTTCTTCAACACCATTTTTGAATTAGTCTTGTTTTCTGGTACTTGCCTTTTGATTTCTCGGCTAGTGATTTACATATCGCATGGTTTGCACTATTTAGTACCTCATGTGATGTATTAAAATTATAATCTTCCGTGTTAAATTCTTTGTAACCACAATGCTTGTGCAATACTTTCTTCAATACTGACTACTGAATGTGCCGTCTCCGAAACTATAAACTGCTTTAAAAGTTTTTTCGGGTGATGAAAATTTCTAAATATCGTGCATAGCTTTGTTCAAATATGTTCTTACAGTCTCTGGTAATGGGTATATCAATGAATCGAAGTAGCTGATAATGTTATACTCCCGTTCATATACTCAACACCCATGTTACCTTCTTACTGAAAATAGGTAATATTGCAATTTCAAAATTGTAATCGCCGTAAAAAATTCCTGCGTGAATGGATGATGCGAATAGTTAAAACCTAATACAGACACATTTTGTACGCTTTTCTTTGCTGATATGCACAAAACGCCAGGTACAAAGCCACGTACAAAGATCTATTTAGGTGACGTTGGTATAATTCTCTATCTACCCATAAGATCGCAGCGTTAAAATACGCAAAATCACGTACTTGTAAATTTCATATAATCTTGTCTGTATCCCAAAACAAATTATCAGTTCCCCACCAGGAGACCGAGACGCGTCGAGTGACACCTCATACGTCGCGACTGGTGCACGGGGAGTGGTCGAACAATGACGGATCCGCTCAACGCAGACACGCAGTTACTTAAATACTATATAAGGATTGAAAGTTTTGTCTTTTGTTTCCAAACCATGACCTTTTCCATACAATTCCAGAATGCTTCAACGCCTAAACTAGAACTGACCCCCAATATATATATATATATATATATATATATATATATATATATATATATATATATATATATACGCATTTTTATACCGTCGTAGAAAAAATGTTGGTATTCCGTTGGTGAAATTATTGTTTGTTTCTTTCATGGTCAAGATTTATTTTTCCCGAGACCGAAAGGAATTTGTACTTAAAACGATAATAACTATTCTTTACTACGTAGTGGTATATGAAAAGGTGAAAATAGATAGTTATTTCATAAATTGAAATAATGAACCAGACGTGCCATTTCAGAAATGTATCAAAGGGTCTAAGAATTTTGTCAGCGCGTTATTTCTGAGCGCGTTATTTCTGCATGATATCGTTCAATATTTTGTCTGAAAAATCATTATTCCTACGATCGTATGAAAATGTGGGTTTCTACGCCCTGCTGCTTGTGCGTGAAGTTAGTTTTTTTCTTCAAAACCTGAAAAATTTGTCGTCACCGTGCGTAAAATACTTTTCTTCACGGTGACGTCACAGCACTGAAAAAACTTTACGCGCGGTAGGAAGGTTACAAGAGAAGAAAGAAAATATTGCACACATAAACGACATAATAATGCACCAGTTAACATTAAATTTCATTTTGAAACTCTTTCCAACAATTATTAATAGTAATTAACTATTATCACATCTTAGTAAGAACATAACAATTAACACTTAACATGCTGTGGTGAAACTCGTAACAGAACATTTACCTATTGAAACTTAAGACGAAACTCGTAATTAATAACAAAAACATTAATAAAATCATTGGCCTATTTCTTAGAATGATAATAATGGGTATTTATGATTAGCGACACTTTTTGCTTTTTCATTAAAATAGTCTCACAAAACACATTCATTGATCTTAACAACTTCCTAAGTTACATACTAATTTCTCAACTGCTCGTAAGTTTTTTGTAAATTCCTTTTAATTTTTGAAGTTACGCATTAGAAACAGCAGCATACTCAGTTTTGAGCGTTAATGATTGATTGATTATTCCGGATGCGTCAACTGCTAAGGTCATTACTCCCGTAAGTTAAGTTCATATTTTCCGTCGGGAGGTGGTGATGATCGTCGCTCGCTAGATGGCGAGATCCGGCGCCGACCTACCGTCGACTAGCAGGCTTTTCCCCTCAACCAGGTATCTCCCACCAGCGGGGCACCGCCCCGCCTCAGCCGGGACAAGATCTAAGCTCTCAACCGGTCTCTCGACAAGTGTGGTAGTGTAGTGCATGTGTGTGTGTGTGTATGTGTATGTGTGTGCATGTGTAAGGAAAGCACAAGGAAGATGAATAAAAGATCTCGCGCGGTCCGTGGCTCGTTTGTTAGGATACTGATCCTGCATTGACCTGATGTTGATCGGAAAAAACACGGAAAACTATCGATCAGAGCAGCCGGCCGCTAGAATTCTCCTTCAGACAGTGACAGAACTAGACTTAGCTATCTAGGTACGGTCGAAAATCCTGCCATCGTCGGGACTCAAACCTAGGACCTCCCGCCCGGTCAGAGGCACTGCAGTGCCATCAGTTGATACCCTGAACCACCTGCAGTTTCGAACAATACCTGTTGTGTCAGCATCGCGTGTCAGAATAGCGATACTGACTCAACAAAGGAATAGCATAGCATTTTGACTTCAGTAATTAGAAGCACACAATTCACAAAAGTAGCATAGCATTTTGAATTCAGTAATGAGAACCACAATGAACCAGTTACAGAATAGAAATTCGTATGGGAAACAATGCTTGGCCCCCATACCGTACATTGCAACACCACGGCTTCCTGATATAGAATCGTTAACAAAAATGGGTCGAGCGAGTGTCGTAATTTCCACGAGTGAATAGGAGCCATTATGCGCGGGTATAAGACTTTCTTTACCACCTTGAAATATTCACAATAGATTTTGAACAGATTTTGTTTTATCTGAAACTCCAGTATAAGGATTGCTTACATCACAGTGTTGTAATATGACACATAATAAGTCCGAATTTATTTTCTAACAAAATTCATGGAGACATACTGATGAAAAAGTTTTGTAAAGGAAGCCAAAAACGTTTTCGCTACAACAATTCACTCTATTACTCTTTCTCCATTTCATATATGTTGTATTATATGACTGTTCATAATACTTCCTTGATTTTCTGGCAATAACTGTAGAGTTGACGAATTCGCTATTTCCTGAATTTCAGGTGGAGTACAAATTTCATTGTCACTGACGCTTCAAGATTCATTTTCAGTTGAATGATCAAGGTGAATGTAACGAGAAATACGAATCACAATCTCCAGGTTACGCACATGAAACTGCGAAATCGTTCACTTGTCTACCGCGGATCAAAAGAAGCGCGAATTGCAAAGATAACACCATTCTGCCCGTGGATTCCGAACTGGAATCCACGGGTGTGTGTAATCGATGTCATTCTTCAATTAAATATACAACAAGAATACGTATATTATTAAATGGTCGTAGAGAAATATAACTTCGAACACAGACGTATCCCTCAGTAACGCTTCCGCATGCATGGCCATACTTAATACTATTGTTGTGAAGACATACGGGGAGTATGCAAGGGATGAATGATAAACAACGGGTTAATTACCAGTAGTTTATTCTGTGCCAAGTACAATATTACGAGTACTCAGTCGCTATAGTACTCAGTCGGTCGTCGCCACGAGGAGAGAGGGGTAGCGGGGGGAGGCGGCGCCGGCGAAGGCAGAGAGGCTGGCAACGGGTCGCTCGCGGTTCTGTAGAGCCGTTTCCGCATTGGTCAACCGAGGACAACCGCAGGGTGGGACGCAGCTGAACACAACCTCGCCAGCGAAGAGCGGAAAACGAGCCACCATTTCTGTGCCGTATGAGGTTTATAAACCGCCGAGCCAGCCCATCCCTGCGTCAGCGGGCACGCCGTTGCTCTATACTGCGATTTTTCTAACTCTGCCTCTCAATGCCCGTCTTCACAATGGAATATGTCACGACATTTCGCGTGCCGCTAGGTATCGCACGATCGCGACCGCATCAAGCAGTGCTTGCGCTCATGCCACTTCTAGCGGCACGACCGAGAAAGACGCGAAACGCCGTGTGATATTGCATCGTGGCCGTAGGGGATCGAGAGGCAGAGTTAGGAAAATCGCACTATAGTTGGGTGACACGCACATGGGCGCATGGGGGGGGGGGGGGGGAAAGCGGCGAGCCTGACCATCTGGAAACGATACACATACCAATGCGGCCTCAGAGAAGGGCGAACAGGCGAGGAGCACATATTGCTATTCCCCAAGATATCAAACTTCTGATTTCAATATTCAATTACAAAGTTTTTTGAAACATTGTAACTTTCACACAGTTGTGAAACAAATGTTCGCATTTCGTGAGCGAAGTGGACATTTTTTTGTCTCGACTGATTCTTTTTTTTTTTGTCTCGACTGATTTTTTTGCCTACATTTTTTCTAGGTCAGTATAAAAATTACGTCGCGCACTTAAGGTGAAAGAATTCTGGTTATTTTCATATTATGATTACCAACTTGCTAAACATTACCGACACTTGAAATTACATAAAACCTTTTGTATATGCAAATAGTACGAGTACATTATAATGTATTGTAACCTGTTTAACGCTTCAAACGCCAGGGGGAATTGTTAACCACTGCAAAGTAATTTGTTAATCATAGCTCACATGTTTAAAATACACTTGGGGAGAATTAATTATTGGTGAAAGTATGTTATAAAAATTCTCCAATGAAATAATGTCTGAAACATTAATGCAGCTAAAGCACATTAAAGTCAGCTTTGAGTTATAAGTAATTTTCGTTGTACATGAAAATAAATTGAGAAGAGAAAAGGAACATGTGGAGCTATAAGAGTATATATTTTCTCGCATTATTTGTAAAGGGCACGCAAACTCTCCATAGAGTGTTTCCGTCCAGCAAAAATTTCTTCTCCGAGCTAGGATTCGAACTAAGGTTCCTCGTCCCAGCACGCTATTCACGTTACACCATCACCCGGCTCACAGCTGAACTCATACGTTCTAATGTTCTCCAAAATTAAACATTTGCATTTTCAAATTTCAAAAATTCAGAAATTTTCATTTCACTTCTTTCGAGATCTAGATTTAAAGAACAAATTTCATTAAGGAAACTAGTGGTGCTACAGAAGTACTAGTTAGTTTTCTAACGTTTTTGTCTAGGCTACGTTTACGGTATTGCCCCCTCCTTTTCCCAGCTGCTACCTGTCAGCACTAAAACGAAATTATGTCACTTTTTCTCACAATCAGTTTTTCGGTCACCTAATAGTGGAATCGAAATATATCTTTAAGAATCTTACAGAAGAGGAAAGCAGCCCTGGATGCAAATTTCCATTCAAGAATGACGCGTGAGATTTTTTTAAATGAAATTTTTAAAAATCAAGAGAAAATGAAAATGGTATTAATATAATTTTATTCAGCCCACTTAGCGTTATCCGCACAAAACTTTAAAGCAGTTTTTGAGAAAATTTCAAGCATTTCTGAACATTCGGAATTTTGAGTTCATTTTATTAACTTTTATTTAAGAACTAATTGAGAACAAATTTAATTTGAGGGCGGGGGGAAATTAACTTCAATAACATTGTATGGAGGACCTCCAAAAATTCGAAACTTTTGCAATTTTCTAAATTAACAGGGAACAGTGAAAATCGAATGGTGCTATTTTTATAACTATATTTGGCTCCATTCTATCGACAAAAAAACCTGAGCCATTCTTTTAAGAAATTGTCCTCAAGGGCGTCGTGTGAAGCACCCCCGAGTACTCAAAAAATATTCGTTTGACGGTCGGGCAGACTAGCGGTCATTAAAAAAATCATTTTCAAGGGACCCCAAAACGTGAATTTCCGTTAAAATCTGGCTTTCCGAAGAATTACATAACTTACTCTCGTACTACGTGTCTAATTTCATATACACGCACGTAAACGAGCAAGTAAAAAAAAGTGCACCAAACATGAACGAAAAGAATCACAAGTCAAAAGGCAAAGCGCTTGCGACAAATCTGCAACTTCACTAGTGTTGGCATCTATCGGATGTTGCCAGAACTTCGTTGAAAAGCGACTCTCCTGTGCACAGCAGCGGCATGTTTAAATGGTAGCCATATCCGCAATATTACATTAAAAAGACAGCGATTAGAATCAACTAAGTACTTCCATAAATTGCAGTTACCTCGATATGGTAATTCACATAATGTCAATATGTAATAGATACTTTAATAAATAAGTACCAAAAAATATTTAAGTGAAGATAAACTAAAAGTATTTGTCTTACCTCACAGTCCGAATTCTCATTTTCCTTCCCCGATGTCTCTTCATCGTCAGTCCAACAATATTTCATCACAACAATAGATTCTTCCTCGATCTTCGGTGTACACTGGGAGGCGATGCTTGTAGTTGCTCCAGCAATTATGGTATCACTAATTGACACCGATGATACTTCGCTGACTTCTTGGGGATTATCACTACATTTAACCGAAGTAACACTGTCCAGGGTCACAGGAGCTTCCAAGGCATTACAGTCTTCAGCAATAGACATCACTTCAACGTTCATCGTATCTTCGCAAGCATTATTCTTAACTTCTTGTTCCTTTTGCAGACTATCACTCGCGATTCTTGCATCATTTTCCACATTGTCACTAATATCCTTAATTTCTTGCCCTGGCTGCAAATCATCACCCGTAGTTCTTTCAGTAAGGTTCGCTTCGTTGCACGACATGGCAGATCTATAAAACACTGTTTGCTGTTTCACAAAAGATAGTACGCAATTTTGTCCTGTTATAGATAGTGCCGAAAAAGAGATATTTGCTGGTTTCAAACAGCAAGTATGCCGGTAAACACAATGTCCAAGTGCCTTTGTTTCCTTAACGAAATACGAGCTACGAAACAACAAATTACTGCCCAGTCTCAAAAAATGCCTGAATTCTTCAAACATCTACAATAAATTAAACAGAAAACTTATAAACTAGCTTCACCATCTGAATTACTCAGACACGAAGTTCCTTCTGAGAGGTTAAACACGACATGAAAACGCCGCTGTCATGAACAGAATAAAATAAAACACTTCAAACATTCGAATACATACGTAATTACTCAAATCACGCATGCGTCAATGTATCGTCAATAAAACTGATGTTAAAGTGGAGAAAGTATTACAATCAACAGAGCTGTAACCACATGCCAACAGACCAACTCGTGATATACATTCCCAGCACTTTTCTTCAAATTCGACCGATCGTTGCGCCTCCTCTGGATCGCGAGCAAAACTGCTCTCAGAGGCGCGACATTTGAATTCCTCAGACCACTTGACCGTGGAAAAAGCCAAACTGACGAAGGTGTTTATACCTAACATCATCGTGAACATATACAGTTCAAACCTTTTGGCCTATTCCTTCTAATTTTTTCTATATTCCCTTGGTCACTTCCATGGAATTACTGGTCTTCCCCGTATTTTCTGTCAACCTGGGTCTCATCCCTCTTGCCTTGTAATGTATCTGTACTTCTCTTGGGAAACAACCTCTCATCATTCTTTTTATAAGTTTTTGCCATTTCTTTGGTATTTCTCAATTTATATCACAATGTTCTTAGTTTTAAGTTTTTTCAAACCCTTTATTGCATATCTTGTCTCTTCATAATATTTTCAATATTGGCTTAAAATATTTCATTTGGTTTGTAGTTGGGTTTTTTTTTCAGTACCTATGTTTTGTGACCAAATATTATTGTGGGTTTCACAACAATATTGTTAAAAGTCTTATTGTTGTCTCCATATTCATATTTTATAAGTGTCTCTGTATGCATCCATTTATTATAATGTATTTTGAGAATTTTAATTCCATATCTTCTCCTATTAGTGATACTTTAATCCTCAAATATGTAAATTTAGCAAATTGTTATATTATTTTGTTTTCAAAATGCAATTTTCGTTCAGATATAATCTTTATTTATTTATTTATCCCAGTCTTTGTTTTTGTAACTGATATATTCATTTTATATTCCTTCATGATCTTAATTAATTTATAATACACTCTTAGCAAATCATCTTCATATGTTAGTATATGATTGGATTATGATATTAATTGGTCACCTGCATCTGCATTGGATTATAAGACAGTATTGACTTTATTTTCTGTCATGTCTTGCAGCTACATTTTCTTATATTTCCTTCCATGTTTTGATCATGTATAAGTCAAATAGTAGTGGGATAGTATGCATCCTTGTCTGACTCTTACATTTGTTGTAATTTATTCTGAAATGTTTCCACTTTTATTTGGTATTCTAATTTTTGAATCTCTGTACAAACACCTTTATTGCTTCTAATAGGTGGTCTTCTATTTCTTCTTTAAAGATATTCCACAGCAGTTTCTATTTATTGTCATAAGCTTTCTCATGGTTTATGAACAGACTGTACACTGATAGGTTCTGTTCACTTTTTTAAAATATCTCATATAGGGTAAATAAAACACTAATAGTTTCTCTCTCTGAATCCACATTGATCCATTTCCATTATGTTTTCAATAAATTTTGTTAATCTACTTTTTAGGATACTTCTTAGATATTGTGTGCTACCAACTGCATCGTAATTCCTCTGTAATTCTTGCAGTTGTTTTTCAGTCCTCTTTTGTGGATGTTCATGACTATATCCTGTTTTCCATTCTTTTGGAATTGTCAGTTTGAGTCACATTTCCTTCATTTTTTCCAACAATTGTCTTCCTCTGTGTTTCATTATTTCCATGTTGGTATTAACAGGGCCTGGAAATTTTCTGTTCCTTGCCAGATTTAATAACGTTTTTAGCTCCTCCATTTAAATATTTGTTGGTGCAATGTTCTGCATGACCTTTTTCTTTGGTTCGGTAGCCGTCCTTATGGCTCTCTTGTGTTTGTTTCCTGGTCTTGCTCCTCCTCCTCCTCTTCTTCTTCTTCCTTCTACCATACAATATATCAATACTTTAATCATTCATTTTTTATTTGTATTGGAGTAAGTATGTTTTTAACATCTTTAGGCTTTTAAAAATTTGTGCACCTGATAGTCTCTTTCCAGCACAGTGATACAAAATATGTACCACAGTGCACAATGCATTGGCGGAGGTAAGGATTGCATGGAGGTACAAAATTTGAACCATCATTTCTTCTACGTGTGTGTTGTTGCATGGTAGGATAATTTATGAACCTCCACTAAAGATTGCAGAAAATAGTTCCCAGAAGCACTGGAAGATGATGTAGACATGATAAATGCCTTCAGAACACCTTAGAAGCATTTTTAACGAAGCCTACAAGATATTTTCTAGTCAGCTGTTGGTGAGAGCAAACATTTTTCCAACAGCCAAGTGCTTGTAAGAGATATTTCCCTCTATCACTTTAGTAAATGTTACTGCATCAACTATTGTGTTTGACCTTGCTGAACCCTCTTGATCTCTTTAAGTCCCATAAGAGACTTCCCTTACTTCTTGTTTATTTTGTTTTTTCTTGTGAACAATAAAGGATTTATTCATATACTTTCTTCTTTTCTAATATATTTTTTCTTCAAATGTATCAATTTTGTTTTTGTTTTGTTTTTTATCTAAATGCTTCTTTGCCTGCTTAACTTTATTATTTGTTTCAAGCTTTCTCATTTTCCAACTAGATTTCAATTTTTTACTTTCTCACCTTCCTGCATATATACTTAGTGTAGACAAAGTATTGTAATGCTGCAGCAAAAATCAGTGATTTTTGTCAGAAAAACTCGAATTGTGGGATCCTCATGTCAAAAGTGGAAAACGCTTGAACCTCTTTGTTATAAATAACTTCCTCTTATACAATGTGTAACAAGTACACATTTTGTTGGTTCCTGATACTAAAAAATTGCTTTACGACAAAACTTCTGTCTGTCCGTGATCAAAGTTGCTGAATCATTAGCAGGACTTTTACCAAAATTAACATCTCTGGCTAATGGCATAGATCCTTGAATTTGAAACATATTTTGATTTTGACTTTACAGGAAGCTTCAAGGGCATTTTCAATATTTTCTCAGAAATGGCTCCAAATTGTTTCCCTCAAGTAGAGCAACATACACTTATGAAAATGGTACATGTCCAGTAATTGTTCAAAATTTTTGTAATAAAATCTGTTTTTCAAAAATAGATCTTTTAATAAGATAATGTACATTTTTTATAAATGACTAATTTTTGTGTAATTATATGCAATAAAAGCAATTCTAAAACAAGATTTTCTCTACACTTATAAAAATGGTGCAGGTCCAAGTTTTGTTGAACTTCATGAATTTTTAACAATTGCAAAAATTACAAATAATGCCAGAAGGAACATGCTATTGTAGCACCACAGGTTTCCTTTAGTTTTAAGTTGAGATTTTTATTTTGAATTCTTTCCTGACATCCTGTTCTATCCGTATTTTGAACCACTTTCTGTGTATTTATTCTTATTGGATTTTTGTGTATTTTGCTTTCCTGAATGTGATGGTCACTATTAATCTCACTTCCTCTGAATACTCTTGTATGTTTCACTCCTAGTCTTGGCTCTTGTTTGATGATTAATGAGGTCCCTCTTCCTTCCCGTGTATTATTTAGTGTTACGTTATACCTGTCACCATGTTATTGCAGTACACTACCTTTAGAACTCCACAGACTTCTTAAAATTATATTTTTCCTTCAATGACACATAAAAAGAAAATTGTATTAATACTGTTCCTAAAACTCTAGAGTTCTTAAGAACTTATTACTATTATACCTTTCATTCCTTCTCAATATTTGAAATTAACTAGGGCATGTTTTTAACAGTTTAATAACGGGAAAGCATTCACAACACTTCCCAAGATTTTTTTGTAAAAGTTTCAATTGGTAACAACTAAAAAACAATAATGCAGAAGAGAAACGAATCGTACTGGTACTTCAAAACTAATTAATTAATAATGTAGATCACCTATACAAAAATATGAAGGTAATGTCATACTTTTTCATCTCTTAATGTTGATATTCTTGGCAACCACTGAGTTACAGAGGCATAGCTCATTCAATATGTTCACAGGTCTTCACAGGTTGATTTGTCATTGTGTATGAACAGGTTCACATGGGGCATCGAAAAATTTATTTATCCAAAACATGAAACACAATTATATTAAAAGTGATTTAAAAATCAACATAAACATGAAACATACTCAATCATTTACACTACATTGAATATAAATGCATTATCTAACTCTCAATAAACTTCAGTATAAAAGTTACATACATATTTGATACAAAACTAAACACAATATTAAATCTTAAACTTTTTGTAACAAATTATAGAATAAATGTTTTTTTTAACATATTAATTCAATATTGTAGAACAGTTGGAGAGTTCCTCAAAATCCACATCTGATTTACTGGAAATGGGATGAGTAGACGATTCTTCTGAATCCATATTTATATCATAAAGAGAATTTGAAGGCATAGGAGAAATAAGCACATCACCCAGGGCATTTCCTTGCATCTTACAGCTTTCAACAACAACAGATTTAGAACTGAAATAGCAAAAATTGACTTAACAAATTTATCTCCCTCTCTTTTTTTCCCTACATATAAATAAAACTAGCTAAAATATTCACCAAAATGGTAAAAAAAAGATCCAAGTGAATAACCTTTGGTACCAATTGAGAAGCCCCTAAACCACCTTCGGAGGTGAATGGATCAGTCTCTAAATTGGGTTCCCTCCCACAATGAACTGCCAGAGAACAAGGGGACTCCCCAACCACTTGGTACCAACTGTAAAGCCCCAGAGGCCATCTAGAGGTGCATAGGTTTTAAATTAGGTTCCTTCTCCCTAAGTCATGTCAGCTGCCAAGGGGGTTCCCCTCTTATTTGATACCAATTGTAAAGCTCTCGGACCATCAACAGAGGTGGCTGAAGGCTCATTTGTTTGCACTAAAAGAGCTTTCCTTTCTTCACAAAGTTTGCCTTTGTGGGCTTCTTTAACTAGTAGGAAAATAATATTGAAAGCGAAAACAAAGTATTGTCTTCATGGTTTGGAATTTTTAGTTAATTCTATAGAAGTACTATATTACAACAGATACACCAATTATGTTATGTTTTTATTACTTTCTTGGTTTGTAAACATTTGAAGAATACTGTATTAATATTATATTTGTATTATTGTAATTATGAAATTCCCATTCACTTGTCATAATTAGTTCTAAATCCAAGTAACCAATAATTGATTTGATTGCATGAACAACATGCAAAAATTGTACCTACCTATCAAGTAAACGCACAGAACCCACAGTATCCTGAATATTGTTCTGTAATGTTCTCACAACAATGCCATACTCCAAACAATTTTGTATAAGGCAGTCTTTTAAATGTACCTCACCACCATCATATACCTGAAAAAATAAGCAAATTCATAGACAAAGCAGTGGCCAATAGTAATATCATAACATTTGAAGCATCCACAAAATATTAGAATAATTCTTTTGAGAAAAAAGGTAATATTCCACAAAACTTATTTAAATTTACATAAGGTACTCAAACTACAGCAGTTGGAAACTAAAGAATATACAAGTAAATAATGTATCTTGTACTTCCTGATAGCTAGGACACTGAACAAATTCTTAAAAGATGTCTGATCAAATGTGAATAAAATTTGTGACTGGTAAATACAGTTTTTGTGGAAGAGTACATCTATTTCTCCTCCTTCAGTTACATTAGTTCAGCTGTATAATAACATCTACCTGAATACCGATAGCACAAGAAGATAATCGGCAACGAACTAAAGATAGTGTAGCCCCAGCATGTACAGCAAGGGCAGCATCAAAATCAGACAAGTCACAGTCAATGAACTCAGCACTGCCACCAGGCATAATGCACACTCCTGTAGTTGAAGTGTTACAAGGATCACACACAAACTGGCAGTTTTTGGCATTCATAACTCCACTTCGCACAACAACCAAAGCTTGTGTTACTGGTGCAGACAGCAACAGATCAACAAAGTTTATTCTGATTCCTGCCCAGTCCACAAGGGTAGCACATGATTCTTCTGCACTCAATATAACTTCAGATGATGAGGGATAACCTGAAACCAAATAAACCTGAGAATGATACTAGGAACCAACTTCCACTGAATAGGGAAACTGATGTTAAAACTCAAATAAAACGCAGAAAATGTAACTGGAGAGGGCATACTTCAAGGAAACCCCGAAATTCAATTAAGAGAGAAGAATTATGTTGGAACCCACAAGGGAGTGAAAGACAATGTCAGCCAAGAACAACATTGAGAAGGACAGTGGAAGGAGAGATCTGGAAGACTGGTATGTCGTGGAAACAAATCATCCTTATAGCAGAAAACCGAGTAAGATGGAAATCCTTCATCAAGGCCCTATGCTCCAAAAGGAACTAAAGAAAGGAGAAGAAAAGAAGAAGAAAATGATAAAACTGTTGTAGACGAATATAGAACTAATAGAAAATATGTGTAAATGAAAGCTAGGTTTCAACAGTTTAGCTTACAAGTCATTAAAAGCCGCCTCACATAGTGTTTCACACCACCACAACAGACGACTGAAATAAACTAGCATTTTCAGGGAACATCTAGTCCACGTTAGCAATCAATTTTAATCAATTACAATCAGCCTGAATTTGTAAAAGGGCAATCTGTTCTAAAAAATCAGAGAAAAATGGAGTAAGGAGTAAAAATCTTTCCTTTGGATTCCGGTTCAACTACATTCCATTGCGAAATTCCAAAAGGATCCTTGGACACTGCAAAGAGAGACAATAATATTGCACTCCTCTGACTTATAGATAGAAACTTCATTACACAAAGGATGAAGATAAGTGGAATTCAATTTCTTTCTTTTTGTTTAGTACGTTTTTGTTTTTGCTACGATAATGTTTTGTTTTGCATTTTGCAATATAGTGAAAATGTACACAATACAATAGACATTTATAAAATACTACATAATTAATATATTTTCTAACACATAGCACACTCATTAGCTTCGAAGACAGCATGCTTTGTTGTTTTCTAGGCTAACACATGGACAATAAATGGGTGCACAAATTATAATTGTGGAAAAGTGAACTCAACTACATGCAGCATGCATGTAATAAACATCTCAATGTGATTCATATTATTTAATTGGTACAAACAAATATGAGTTGTTAACAATAAAACCACTAAATGGAATATTCAACTAAATAAAAGCACAAAGAAAATTGGCGTGATTAAAAGAATTTTCCATTTTTATTCTTAAGTTTGTGAGAATGAGAAGGAAAAAGGGAAAAAAAGGGAAAACAAGAAGAAAAAAAAAAAAGAAGAGAAAAAAGGGAAAAAGAAAACGAAAAAGAAAAGAAAGGAAAAAAGGGGGGGTTGAGCACACATTTATCACATTATCTACTAATATTAAGGAAGAATTTTAATAACTGATGGAAAGGATTCTTAATACTTGCCTTTCATTGTCACGTTTCTCATTAACAGCATTTCATCATTCATTTTATGTAAACCTTGGCATAATAATATTGAGTCACCTTCTTCCACAAGGTTCAATGCAGTCATCAAAGAACATGGTCTGCAAATTAACAACACATGTTCCAATAATGAAAAATTAAACAAAATTAACAAACAAAATTATAACAAAGATAACGAAACCTACTTAATTTCTGCACTCTCAGAAACAACAGAGCTTGCTTTACTCATCAGGTCCAGAAGTTCCATAAAATTGCCTCCATTCCAAACTATAAAGATTTGTTCAGAACCTGTTGAATGATATGTCTGCCCCTTCTGATGACGTTCTATTGCCTTTTCCCTATTTCAAAAAATATTTTTAAATATTAACATTACATACATTAGACAAGTTTTTACAGAATTTCAATTTTTTTTCTTTTTTTTTTTTTCACCTTAAGGACGGGTTTTCTATCATTTCGATCTCCTGACACATTTGATCCCACTTTAGCTTAAGCTCCATGAGTTCTAAAGCAATGTCTTTTTCTTGAGAATCATCCACACAATCACCATTCAATGTAGGCTGCGATAAATGCTCTGTGTTCGTCATTTCAAGGAACATTTTATGTTTATGGAGATTTCTAGCTTCTTGCAGTAAACTTCTTATATATGATATAGTGCGAGAGCTAAGCACACCAGCCTGCATGTCTCGAAAGCTAACAAAAAGACATCCAAGATAAGGCAAAAATGTATGTTGGTATCATAGCATGTATTAACACACAAAATCCATAGAAATTACAGTTTCATTCTGGGTTCCAAACGATTTGACACCCAATCTCGACTTTTATCATCTTCATCATCCCAAGGCTGCCAAATGTGAGAGTAGAAAAACCTTGAAAAAAACATACACAGTAACTGAAATGTACCTAAATGTGAGACGATATTTAGTTTATAAAAGAACAGCATAATCAATAATCCAGAACTACATTCTAAGAAACACTGATTTCATGCTTGGTATGAAGAACAATTCTGGGGTGATAAGTAAAAGTCAAATAAGTCATAAAACACAATTTTTCAATAGTATTATTATTCATGTTAGTAAGCTACCAGTGATTTTTTATTAGAGTTGCAACATGTTGAGGAAAATAAAAACTTTTTTTTGCATCTGGAAAGCTGGGTTTTATTACTTATTCTTTTTCTTTCACTTATCATCCCCGAATTTATCTTCTTACCGAAGCTTATCTAAACATTCAGCAATATCCTGAATGGATAATGATGAATCTTTTTGTTCCACAGTAGGATGAAGATGAATCAGTAGAGCCTCATGCTGTTCCGGCAACTCAATATCATCTTCAACAGCCACAATATTGATAAGGGCTGAGAGTTCATTACAATTCAATTCTTGAACCTAAAATCATAACACACAATAAGGCTGTGAATTTTTATTAAAGAATTTACAGAATTCAATAATAAGTACTGACATCGACGAACACAACAGTTGGAAAATCAATTTTAAGATTTTCACATGTTGCTCGAGGAATTTTCCAAAGTGCTTGCCATCCACCATTCTTCAGTGTTAATTCAACGAAGTCACT
This sequence comes from Acheta domesticus, assembly GCA_031308135.1. Lineage (NCBI taxonomy): Eukaryota > Metazoa > Arthropoda > Insecta > Orthoptera > Gryllidae > Acheta > Acheta domesticus. The sequence goes on along the minus strand of JAHLJT010008756.1, from coordinate 134,092,244 downwards.
CCACACATATTTCACTTCTGAAGCAGTAATGGATTTTTCCGATTCTGTGAATATGCACGAATACTCCGCGAGCCGTTCATCGAGAGACTTATGTACCGTAATGGGATTCAACATCTTTCTAAATTCTATAGTTTACAACTAAGATTATAATTCTTTATGGAATTTATATATTTAAAATCTCTCAATAACTAAAGTAAGCAAAAGATAGCTATTGTATTCACAGGATACAAGATTGTATGTTGTAATGATTGTATTACGATCACGTGAAACGCAGGTTTCAACAAATATGCATATGTCAACTTCACTTTCATCCGACCCAGAAAATTCGCGCCAATTTGATACAACTGTGATGATAGGGGGGAGGGAGTAAAAAGGGGGAGTGGTAAAAAAATGTGAGCATCGTGTTCCGCAAACGCTAACGTCAAAAGCGGAAACCGGCGGAAAATCATTGAAACTTCGAAGATACGTTGCTTACAATCGCGTCTAATTTCATAATTTTTTCAAAGTGTGACTTGCATTTTTATTATGTTTAAAGTTCCTCATTGGTATTACTTAACTATGGGTCATTTGTCCTAACATTTGGTCAATCCTTGTGATTATGCATATTCTTCCTGCCTCACTGCATTTTTCTCGTAAGACTACTTTAATTTGTAAGCCGATATCTTTGTTATTAAGGTTTCAGTAATATACTCGAACTATCCGCGAAGCTGGCCGAACTCACCCAATTTTAATATTATTCACTAAATCATATGTGTAGAAGTACAATGTTTTAGGTATTTGTGTTACTATTTATCCAAAAAAATTACCCAAAAAATGGAAAAAATGGAAAATCAGGATCGTAGAGGTAAGTCACCTGTTATGTATAACTGAAAGTGCAAGTTTTGTTGTATAAGTATGTTGTTTCTTAAAATTTTATTTATACTAAAACTTTATGTTTGAAGGTTTCCGGGTAAATTTTGATGCATTGTGCTTAGGTGATGACCTTGATGTAAGTGAAGAACATAGTAGCACAGAGGACAGATTCTTTGATAGTGTAATAGGTCATATTGAAGATGTCTTGCTTGGTATGTTGACAAAAGTAAGTAAATGACCAGAACATTTTTAAAAACAACTTTCTAAAACAATTACCCATTTTTTCAGAGGATGAGTTTCAAAATCAACAAAAATGTTTTCTTGAGAGGTACTGGCAAGAGTTTGATTATGGAGAAGAAAATAAACTTAGCTACATGGATATATTCAAAGAATATGTAAGTACCCTGAATTCAAAAATGTTGTTGGCTTTTGTCACATACAATTTTAACAAAATTATTTTTTCATCAGATCAATGTAATTGAGAAGTACATTGAAATACGTCTTATAAACAAAATACCAAATTTCTCAATGGAAGAATTCATCCATCAGTTGCAGTGAGTACAGTTACATTAAGTATATAATAAAAAGTAATTTAAAAAAATAAAATAAACAAGTAACATAAAACAGGATGAACAGAAACACATTCACATATTCAGTTGTGCATTGACTGATGAAGTGTTATTACTTGTTTATGTATCTTTTTTTTGTGTATTTTATAATCTGGGTCTTGATTGTTTCCTGACTTTGTGTGCAAAATAAGTTCAAAAGTTTCTATTTACCTGCTAATGTGGTTCTATTCATTTTTAAGAGGGGAAATAGAAAAAGAAAATATGATCAATTGGTTTTACATTGATGTAAAGAAATACTCTGTGTACGCATTTTTCATTTACAAAAACAACATTTTATTTAAAAACTAAGTTTTTGTACTTAATTAATCAGAATTTTAAAATAAAAATAATAGTACACACTCAATTTCAAATATCAAATTTCTTTAAAGCTCTTGTGGTGGACTTAGGTACCCTAGCAGTTGGCTGAATGGAAATTCTGTTGTATCTGGTGGATGTGGCAAAGCATAAACATTTCCTGAAAGATTATTTTTTATTCAATAAAATTCTCTTGTCTTTAAATTGCCCATTTTTCTTTACTGTTTCCACTTCACATATATACTATTGTCAAATGTTTGAAAAGGAACTACCAGCCTTGTTTATAAAAATGAAAAAATTAACCACCAATCTCCTTGTATTTCACCACTATTTAATGGAAAAGGGTATGTTGTATTCTGCATGGGTTCATCTAATAAGTTGTTACAATTTCTTCTACACACAAGGTAGATGACACTGAATTAGAAGCAAGAATCTGAGTTGTGAAGGAAGCATATTTAAAACTGGTGTTCTGGCCAAATGTTCTATCCCACAGTGCTTGGCCCATTTTCAACAATTTTCTCCATCACCTTATTTAGAAGTCAAGGAAATTGATCTTTATGCAAAGAAGAATCGTTTGGAGAGATGCTTTCATAATATTCATAAGTCACTCAGGGTATTTGCAGCCTGGACTGGTATTTATTTTCTTTTTACCTGGGGCATCACAGATATTAATTTCATCAAAATTAATGATCAAGTTGTTCTTGTGACCTATCAAAGTATTTATTGATGGTTTGAACTGAGAGAGATGCCAAACTTCTTGGGATGTTCTTACACATTTGATATGATAAAGCTGGTCTACAATGTTTCAAAAATGAAAAAACAAATTCCTTTTCATGTCAATTATTCTTAAATTTTGTTGTTTCCCCTTCTTATCCTTCACAATTATCCTAAGTGTTATGGTGTCACGAGGATACCTCCATTCTCATGAACTTACTTTTTGCAAGAATCCTCTTTCACCCAAACAACACTGTCCTTCCTACATTTTCATGTTAACTCCCTTTTTCAAGTGATGATATAAGAGTATGCGTTCCGTACTTCTCTGCAACTTTCCTTAGGTTGCACCGTACACTAGACTTCAGCCAATAACAATAATAATAATAATGTTTTTAATGCCTTCAACAGTGTCTTTAAAGTTGTGTTATATTTTCTGTATGGTTTCTAAGATTTTGATCTGTGCAATCTAGGCATCTTAAGGACCTAAAAAATCATACTCTTAATAATAAATGCGATTCAAGAACAGTCCACTCTGAATATAGTCAATTTCTGGAGACTAACATTTTTGGTTCACCATATCAGAGATTCACTATATCCAATGATGTTGAAATTAAATAAAATTTCTCCACAATATAGTAATTCCTATGTTCACTATAACAGTCTTCTTAGGGTTATTTGTAATGTAAGTGAAATGGGACTAGTGACTTAACTTCTCTGTAACAGGGAGTTCACTATATTAGCTTCAAAATGTCATGGATTTTTTAAAAAGAAAATGCATAAGACAACAAGATGGGGTGAATAGAAACATTGTTTACATGTTTCTATTCATCTCACAATGTAAAAAACTGAAACATCCTTTAGAAGATATTAAGAAAAAATCAAGGAAAAATACAAAGAAAAACTTGTTACTGCAAAAGTGATTGTGTAATATCACGTAGATAAGTAACTTACATATGTAGAGCTCAGGGGAAAACAAAGCTAAGTGACATTGTGGGGAAAAAATAAGTGTGCATTATAACATTAGATACTAAATACTGTTAGAGAAAAGATGAATCTTTTCCTACTATATACTAAATAATGTTTACTAAGTGCTGCAGCTATGGATTCTAAATTTTGGGATTCATGATGCAGGAACAAGTAGAGGTCTTATGCATAAATAGAATGAAACCGTTGGAGGGCTCAAGGCTTTCAATGGCCAAAATAAGAATTTTTATGTATACTATAATACACTCTAGGACACTTTTCCATCGATCACAAGTTTTTTGAGTCAGGGCACTCATTTATGCCCTGTGTTGAATTACTTAGGGTTATTAAGAAGTACAAGAAATAGTCGCAATATGTTTTTATCTCTGATCACTGGAAAGGTGCCATCACAAAAGACAGCAAGAAGTTTATTGTAAACTGTGACTCAGTGACTGTTTATCAGAAAAATGACTGAATTCATTGGGCCAATGAACACAAAATCTGCTCTAGTTCTGAAGTGAAGAAGGATGATGAGGGTAAGGTGATCAAGTGGAGGAAAATTAAATGGATTACAGTAGAGCAGTGGTCGCCAAACTTATGAAGCTTGTGAGACACCATACAATTTTCCTGTGAGCTACCAAGAAATCAAAGACAGAATTTTTTTCTTATTCAAATCTTAACATGTGTTTATTATCTATGAATACACTTCTATTAAATTTGAATAAAACTCTATACAAGAAAAATAAACTGACATGGAAGGACATTACAAAAGATCTTACATTACAAAAGATTGTAATGTAAAAATTGTAATTGTGTTATTAGTAACAAATTATGAACAGACTTTTCATCAGACCTGTGAATGGGAAGGACGGCACTTGTTAATGACAAAAAAAAAGTTTCTTTTATGTTGGAGAGCACATTGTGACTGCCATTTGAATATATTGTCCAAATGTTCATCATAAAGTCTGTTTCCATACTTGTTTGTGCTCGGAGTTACAAGTCCAGGTTAGCCAAGTTTGAGCAAGACCGCAAGCTACTAGAAGCTCGAGGGGCAATTTTCAGTAAATTGCAGTCTTGCTCAAAGTTGGCTGACATGGGCATTTAATTCTTAGCACAAGCAAGTATTACAAGTTTAGTTTGGCCAGCTTTGAGCAAGACCGTGATCTACCAAAAATTGCCCCACAAGCGTCTAGTAGCTCACAATCAACGATTTGGCGATCACTGCAGTAGAGGAAGGTGTTTCACAATGTTATTTAAGTATTCTTTGAAAAGTTAGGATTCACTTCATCTTCTCATGCAAATGGTACACTTGGAAGGCCAGTCAGCATTTTTGCAGTGAAACTGCTTTACTCTGAACCAATATCTCTTTGGTATATGAAGTGGAAGAAGCTTCAAGATCTATTGAAGTATGTATGCCATCTTGTCATAATATTTTCTGTAAAAAATATCCCATATTCCTCCCCATCCAAGAGAGGAAAGAGAAGAGAATAGTAAGGGCGATGGCATAGGATGAAAAGCAGGTTTTACAGGAACACTTGCAGGCAGTGTTCCTGAAGATGGTAGCGATGATGAACTGATGAGTGATTGACGAAGATGAGTATATATTTAAAAAAATTAAAACCCAAATAAACATACAAACTTGAAAATGTAATCTTCCTATGAATAATAAATATGATTCATCAAAGCAAAAAGCATTTTATTACCTAACATCATCTTCCATCTTGTGCTTACTTTGGTTATAATTTAGCTCATCTTTGAGAAGCATGGGTGTAGGAAATTAGTTTGTCACTTGGAGTATTTTTCCTCTTACACTGTCAAATGCAAAGTAGTCTATACAACATTTTAAACTCTGAACAAGATTGGAAAATAAGTACGCAAGAAGGTAACCAAGACAAGATCCTACAGTTGTGTTGTGAGAATTTTGTATTTCAGGTTTAACTCTTAATGCTGGCTAACTTAATCTTGGCAAATGGAAAAAAATGTCACTTGGCCTTATTTTCCTCTGAGATTGACATGCATCTGTCACAAAATCTCCTTCAATGTAGCTTCTGTAGGTACAAAGCTTTTAACAGAACACAAAACTGAAGATTGCATCAAACTTTTAATAAACAAACAGTTTGAATGAACTACGCTGTTACTTCTCTTGCATTAAGTATCACTTGTCATGGAAATTAGAAATGCACAATTTACTCAAACAGTACTTTTCTGTATATTGTTTTCTTTTACTTGTAATTTTGTAAATATTCAAACAATACCACTGATATAAAAACTATGAATCAGACTTGACTGAAATTGTGTTTTTTGAATCTTTGAATCTTCCATTTTTAACATTTGTTATTGATTTTAAAAAGTGTTACTGTTCGTGAAATAACTGGAGAATGAGCGACAATTGTGCCACTCTCTAGAGAAGATAGTCCACACCTTATTTACCTTACCTTATTGTTTTCAGAGAGAGGAAAGATGAACTGGATGGAGAAGTATTTGAAATTCTAGATACATTCTCCGATTTCATGGCATTTAAAGAAATGTTTCTCGACTATAAAGCTGTGAGTGATTTTTCCTACTTAATTAAGCATTTCTTGTTATTCCCATAAAAAAGTAAAGTTTTTGTTTCAGATTAAGGAAGGAACTGTTGAAGACCTTAGCAAAGACATTGTTGTAAGCTCTAAACACTAAGAAAGCTATTAAATATTTAACTTACTCCGTCCACAATGTGATATCCTAAATGTTGATAGGATAATCTTTATTTACATTAGGATATAATATAGAATAGAATCCTTTTTAAAAAAGACTGATTTTTTTATTTAATAATTTTGAATTACAAAAGTAAGAAATAAACAAAAAATTAATTCATAAGAATTTCTATTTGCACTAGTCGACTATTTGTATCGCCAGGCATATGGTATGGTACAGTGCCAGCAAAAGTGGTAATGGAACGTGCTTTCTCCCGAAGATAACCAAGTTGCTGAAACAAAAACGTATATCAGTCTAGTCATCATGTCAGTATTAATTCAGACATGCCCAACACAAATAGCTATTTCTGGTATGACAAATAAGTTAAAAGATTATCACTGAAGACTGATTGAAGTTCGATGGACATATACATATCCTAAATATCTCAAATTTTTCTTTTCTTCCTTCATGTTATCTAATATTTTGATGCTTTCAAGTCTGTGTTACTGACAAATAATACAGTAGTTCATGATTAAGAATGCCAGTATTGATTAGCTGACTTTCGTAATTTAATCCTAAACTAGCATATAAAAACCTTCACATGATAGTGGACTATTATTTTAATGCCCATGCAACACTTGGAGACATATCACAATTAACACAAAATAGCAAGTGTTCTTGGCTCTCCGGGTGCTGCCAACATTTCAACCATCTTGTCATGGTGTTCCTCAGGGTTTGAAATATTTGGATCACGGTCTTCAATATATTATCATAGACAGCCAAGCCCATGCAACACTTGGAGACATATCACAATTAACACAAAATAGCAAGTGGAAGTAGCTTGGAAGCCTGCGATGTAACACAGAATAACCCTACAGACTGATTTTTTCATGTTGGCAGTAAGTCAACAACACAAGAACTTGTTTCTTGTAGGTGAATTTTCACTACAATCCTTGGGTGGTGGTGTGCTCTAACAGATGAGTGAATTTTGATGATGCACAACCTTTTACATCAATTGTTTCCCTAGGTAGTACATAAAGAAATAAAGTTTTCCTTTAGTGTTCTCCCAAAAGTCAGCAAACCATGCATAACCATTTTCCTGCATTTCCCCCCCATCTCCAGCATAAAAAAATAGAACTTAAGATATAACAGGATTCTATTAAACCAAAATTAAAAATAGCTTGGAAGAAAACGTTGACTACAAAATAAGAAAAATTATGCTTATAAGCAGGCATGACAAGCCGAGTAACAGTTTGGTTTTACAATTGGAAACCCTTTCCACAAAACTCATTCCATGTGTCAAAGGTGAAAATCTGCTAGATGTTTTCCCTTTACATTGTGTACGGAAGGTATGAACAATCTCATCATATTAATCCTAATAGTCAAATAGTGTTTAGGCAAGAGGGAGTAGTGTGGGCTCTCCAGTATTAAACACTGTGCATCTTAATGCATGTGTACTGCTCTTTTCACCATCATGTTGATACCAATATAATTATTGTCTAGTGGAAGTGCTCTCTCATGAAAGACTAAAAATGTAGCTTATGCAAAGATCAGAAAAAGTTGATAGCATATGTCAAGCAAAGAACAGTACAAATGTAAAAAACAGATTCTTTGTTCTCAGACATCGTATTATAGGATGCTACAGTACATTTTATAATATTAAATTCACCGAGTAAAGTAAAGGTAAATTGAAGAAGAACAGAATAAATTTGAGATATCAAGGTATTCTAATTTTCAAGTACCAATATAGAAAGCAAAATGAAAGTGATTAAACTTAATAGAATAATTAGTTATTTTCATACATTTAAATAAAATCCTGAAGGACTGATTCTGACAGCTTAAGTTTACAAAAACTTAAGTTCTATTTGTAGATGTATCACAATTTACTCCACAAAGCATCTGACATTTCAAGTCATATTATAATAAAATATAGAAATATGTCACTACTTTTAGTCACTAAGTCTTTTGCAATACATTGTCTTTTTATTCCAAGTGAAAATAAATGCATTAAAAATGTAAACCATTATGTAGTAATGGTCCTCAGTTATTTTCTTGAATTTCCATTTTCCCAGATTTCCAAAACAAAAGATATATTAATTATGAATAACTGCCAATCCTTTATCCTCCCAGTGTAACCTTTCAACACAGGGTCTACGTTGAATGCTGTAGCATTCCAACGCAAGTGGAGTGAAAGGGGAAGTGTGTTCTACAATCCATTTAAATTGGCGCTTTAAGCTCTCACTCTTGCATCATCCACGATGGCTTGTGATCAACCATTTCTCGCCCAAGTATTCTTCTTTCAGTCACAACTCCAACTAATTTCTACTTTAATTCATTAATTTTAATATACAACACAAGGAAAATAAATACAAATTGTTTTACCGAGCTACAATTTATTTTCACTTGTTGCATTTTCAAGGGAGTGTTGTCACAAGTGTTACATAATTATTATGGGGGGTTCAAGTGTGTGTTAGGGGGTGCATTACAAGGAGAGGGGGGGAATTGAAAATACTCCAAATTTGCGTTATGTAATTTATGGACAGCCCCCGACCAATTTCTGGGATTCACCTTGCACGTGACTAAAACGACTAACCAACAAATCACACCAACTATACGAGATGAGGACCAATCAGACTGACAAGACAGAACATGCAACGAGAAAGGGGAGGCGAGTGCAGATGAATATCGGAGAGACAGGCAGACCAAAGGTTTTGATGCTCGGAGGAGCTAGACTTGTGGCTGGTGTGGGAGGATTTCAAACTCTTGGAGGAGTAGGACATCTGAGGAGGTGTTAGAGGCTCAGAGGAGCTGGACATGTGGGAGAACATTTAAGAGACTCGGGATGCGCAAGACACAAATAATTCCAAGTTGAAGACATTTTCATGAGTTCATGATGTCAAGTAATAATGTGGGGCAAGCTGTTCTGAGCATGAACTGTCATGCCAGAAATGACAGTGTGTAAGTGCCATACCGAATGAGGACTGAGACTGTGACAGAGGTGGAAGCAGAGGGCGAACAGCATGACTTGTACCGGGGCACCACAGCCAACAAGCATCAGACCGATGAGCAGGGACTTATCAGCTGTAAAGGCATTGACCTCAGCAGCACTTGCAGATCAATACGGCAATTTATTCAACTCTGCCCCTGGCAGGTATCAGCTATTGACGTTTCCATCCAGTCGGGAGCTTGGACGTCACCATAGTCATGTAGAGACGTATTAATCCAATTGGATGAAACCATTAACAGCTGATACCAGCCAGGGGCAGAGTTTAATAAATCACACTAACTTGATGACAACTTCCAGACTATGTAAACAGGCTGCATCAGTGTGCTTTGCAGGCAACAAGCTGTTGCAACAAATAAATGTGCTCATGTCACACCTCACAATAGCATTTCGAAGCCAGGTAAGCCACCCTGCATTTCCCTAGCCAAGCAACCCTAAAAAATAAACCCGCCCTGATTCAAGCTTGTCTCGAAGCCACGTGAAGGTTTGTCTGTGTGGGGCTGTCTGGACAAAATGCAGAGGCGACCAACAGGCCAGCAGTTCTCGGTGACGCCTGACCAGACCCAGGGACCAGAAGGCGAAGGACCGGCTATCAAATTTGCACCAAAGTCGGCACCAATCAAAATCCCAGACAGAGATGGAAGAATCACATCAGCAATTCCCAGAAATGTTGGACTCCAATAACGATGTACTCTACCACCCCTTCTGTTCAATGTCATAAACACCATATGGTCAGGAAATGGTAAACAAGTAGGAAGATGTATATAAATTGCAACAAGCAAAGAAATAAAAACCACACTCTAACACACGACCTAGTAATTTTGGCAATATCCAAAGATGATTTACAAAGAGCAACTTTCAAACTGAACACAATTAGCAAGGAATATGGCATGAAAATTTCCATAACAAATACAGTGGGTTTCAAAGGAAAAGAAGAGTGCAGACCCCAAATAGTAATAGAAGATAAAATAACAGAACAAGTGACAACCTTCAGTAACATATGAAAAAGATAGCTTTCAGGGAAGAAGACAGATATGAAATTGGCAAGATAATCAAAAGAATCAATGAAACAATACAAAGTAAATTTCAATGTCAATTTCATTTCATGTCCAAAACATGAAACAAAAATTAGCCCGTAACACTGCAGCTAAACCTACTCTATTATGTGAAGTGTTATGTTAAGACAGAAGCAGAAAAGAAGTAACCCAAATGAGATACTTAAGATCACAAGTAGTGTCAAGAAAAGAAAGAATAACAAATACACACAAAAAAAATGTGAAAATTAAAAACATACTAAATGAAACACAAAAGATACCAAAGGAAATGCAAGAAGAATGAAATCAGATTCCCAAAACAGATCCTCAAATACAGACCAAGAGGAAACAAGTTCCAGACATGTCAACAAACACCTAAGCAGTGACTACAGGGATACTGGATTAAAAGTTCCTTTAATCATTTGTAGCACCACTAGTTTTCTATTAGAATTTACAAAACTTGCACATCTTAGCGGCATGTGCCCTGTCAACTTTGGTGCAGCCCAACCACAATTTGTTTTACATCAGCCTCTTACGCTGACTTAACCAAATGAATACAGCAGCTAAGCAGTTTTAGAAGAAAATTCAAACCAACAAGTCATGAATACACTCTCATCAGGAGCATACACTGCTTTAGCGATCTCAGCTAAATTGACATCTACCATACAAGAATTCCAAAATTTCCTTGTGCATTTCAAAATACAAAGATCAAATGAAAATAATACTTGATTGAGGATTCTGGGCCCCTTTTTCTGAGACAATTTACTTAAAATCTTTTCAGAATACAGTCATGTGAAAATAAATGCACACAGAAACTAATAAGATTTTGGAAAACATTTATAACATATTTTACAATCCTTGAATTGCTTTGATTACACCAAGAACATATTTAACATGAATAATAAAGATATTTGAGAGGTTTAAAAAATCCATCTAACATTTGTAATTTTCTGAAATTAAAGATGATAAAGAAAGTTAAATTATTAGTCACATTTGTTCATAAAAAGGAGAGAGAGAGAGAGAGAAAAACGTTTTGAAACTGGTTTCTATCACACACGAATGAAACACTTTCAGTATCAAGAACCCCAATTTTTCTAAAAAGCTTTTGAGACCCATTTTTTGCACATTTACATAATTTTTAATAATGAGGAGAATATCAAAAAATATCTCTTTATAGTTAACTCTAGTAACTTTAAAATATTATACTAACCTTCTCTTTGGTTGAATCTCTGTGTTCTGGATAACTACTGGTTCCTCCCCTGAAAATGGATTTAATTTTATGAAATCTTTCTGCAGACTACCTTACTCGCTCTTCTCTAACATCTCGTTAACACACAATTTATCAAATCACCAAGACTCCTGAAAAAATACTGTCAAACACAAAAAAATATTCAAAAACTACAAAAAAATTTTTTTCATTCTATCATGGGAAGTTCAGAGCCTTTAGGATTAATTGACTGCTTAAAGTAGATTTAAATTCAGCTGCTGCTGTTACCACGACTGCTAAGAAAGCTACCACTTCTATAATAATTATCATATGATTTTCCAGGGTTTATTAGAAAACACCATAGTGACATTTAGGCTCCTGATTGGATGACAGAGTTGTAACTGGTCAAGTGTCAATGTTTTAATTGAAGTAAAGCTTTTCAAAACTTTAGAAAAATAACCTAAACAGATAATGTATTTTAACAACTCATAACAGACCATGAAGTTGCACTAATATGAATATTTGAATGTCTGGAGACATGTGAATTTCATATTTTACTTTCTACTATTAAGTTAATATTCTCTTCAATTGAAATATCTGTACTCCCATGCATTTCCTATATGTGTATTCCCATGCAACCTATTCATTTCCCTCCTGATGTTCCCAAAAGTACAACTTCTTGGTCTGTTATGGGTCATTAAAATGTATTCTAGTTAGTAGTGTCAGGAAGTTTGGCAAAATAACTTAATACCATTTCAATTTGAAATCTTTTAACAAAAGGATTCACATTAATGTGCATCTACAAGTGTTTTAAAAGATTTTCATTTTCCCTATTTCAAGAATTTTCTGATAAGACAATTGAGTTTGTAGAAAATTATAAGGCATTTACATAGTGGTTATGTGCAATCATGATTCAAAAAGGAGGATCAAGTTTCCATGAAAGAGCTGATGTATTTTTCAGTGTTAGAATAGAAGTTTGAATCATTAAAATTATTATAAAATTAATTTTACAAAAAATTACATGCCTTCTTGAATCCCTATTTAAGAGCTTTTTTTAAAAAAAAAAATAAATTCCTGAACTTAAGGGCTCTATTAATCAGCAATAAATATATTACTATTAATGTAGAGTTAGAAAACCTTCTGTAACAGAAGAAACTAAGTTACTTACGTTTTAATATGGTTGTACATTGAATAAAGGATGTTCATTGTTGCTAAAAGAACTTCTGGTACAGCTCGACACACTTCGTCACTGAGTCTTCGAAAGTTTCCAACTCGCTCTTCCATCTCTGCCATACTCAGAGGAATTAACTTGGCACGACTAATTGTCTGAAATTTCAATGAGCAAAAATTAAATCAATTGCTACATTAGAACAATTATTCTCCAAAAAGTAAAAAAGGGTAGAGAAACAACTTGCCTCTAATGCAAGCTGATGTTCCCCAGCATTGTACTGATCAAAAAACACTAGCAGGTCACGTAAAGTGTAAAAAGCAGACGATGTCTGTGAGGAGCATGATATATGCTGTCCCTCATATCTTGCTGAAACTGAAGCAGCTAATTCTTGAAGACGAGCTCTAACAGAACCAGGACTGTTGATCTGCTGGACAACTTGTGCCAGAAGGGTTGTGAGCAATGTTAATACTTTCTCGTGGTTCTGCAATTAAAGCATGAAAAAGCATGAATATCAACACATCATTCGCTCTCATGTGCATATTTTTGCAAATTTAACTAATGGTTCCTGGCGAAATTTGGAAAAGATTCAAACGTTCTAAACACAAAATACTGATATAAAAATATTTTTATTTCCTTTTGGGCACATACACACAGAATGGAATCACTTTTCAAAAAGAAACCTAGAAGTAAATGATTCTGAAAATTAAAAAAATTAAACAAGTCAGTATCTATTTGATATTAAGGCCATTTATGCCCATTAGCTTATTTCTATACTTTTGCACCTACAAGGAAACCCATTATTGAAGAAGTGAATGTTAGTGCAGGAACTCATTTTTCCCGGTAGTTAAAGTAAACTATCAATGCCACCTCTCTTGAAAAAGGCCTCTTTTTCTGCAACTGCATAAAATAAATGATCACTACATTCTTAAAATAAGACTAATTTCTTGTACATCTGAGAAATGTGAGGTCTCTGAGCAAAAAATAATTTATAGCACAGAGATGGCACTTTGTTTTCATAACAATGAATAGACAAGACAAAACAAAAGAAATGCTTTTTAAGAGAAGCACTTTAGTAAAATCATAGAAAAAAAATCTTTTTATTTTCTGTAAAATGATTTTTTTGCACGATCTCTACAATTTTCACAATTATCTACTAGTAATGACAAAAATCTTGCAATCTGAAACATGAAAAAAATAATATCACACAATACAAAAATTACCATTTAATATTTAACACTATTTTACTATAATGCATTATCAACATTTTCTAAAAGAAATAATAGCGGGCCTATCTAACTACGAATATCTTCTGGTATTTTTCAATTTTAAGAGATTACTTTCCCACCATTGTAAATACTATTTCTATCAAGTGAAAAGTAGGTACCATTTTCTTCATTCCACTAAGGCCCATAAATTTGATACAGAAGGTTAGGGAAGTTCCCTGTGGAGGCAAAGGAAAGACTTAACATGAAAAATGAACAATTTTCTCCATTTTACAAGGTATTGTATTATTTAAGCCTATTTTCCAAATGAAATTATGCCTAATAATATTACAAAACACATCAAAAATTAATTATCTTAATGTGTCTTGTAATTTCCTTTAACATCTCATTAGTTCAACCACAGTTGTCTTATCTCTCACTACAAGTCCACACCACTGCCAATTGTGCATTGACTGTGATTAAGTGCAGAGTATAATTGTGACAACTGAAGAGATGAGGTAAGAAAATTCGGATAGAGAAAGTGATAATTTTTTCAGATACACTGCCTGAATGGCACACATCGGATGAACTGTTGAATGGTATTGGCATTACCTTCATGAGTGGAATAGACTGGAGTATCAGCAAAGGAAATATGTTAAATTACAATAATGCCCTTAGACACAAGACATCCAAATTGGTTATACCTACTCAAATGTTAGTTGTTAATGTAAGAAAAATTAAAAACAAAAATCACTTACTCCAGCAAGAACATAGAGATGAATAGCATCTTCAAGTAGACCTTTGCGTTCAGCTTCAGATGCAACTAACTCAATAATTTGCTTAGCATCAGCCTGGGAAAAAAAAAAATATGTAGTAATTGTCCAAGATTATTATTTTTTACACTCATTTGAAACAATCAACATTTGAATAAGTGGGGGAAAAAAAAATAATAAAAAATCTTGAAGAATTATCTATTTATTTACAATGTTTCAAAGACAGTTGTGTTTTGTCGTCAGGCAACTTTCAACAGCATGCTGACACTACTTTATTTACCTGTACTCCTTGGAAGGAATCAATCAGACCAGGGATACGGCAGCCATCAAGTGACAGACTCCCAAGAACTAAATCAAAATTGCGGGCTTCCATAACAAGATCACTAATGCACAACATGAATAAGTTTTGTCCTTCTGGTGTCTTTATGTTTCTGGAGAGAAAAAATGAAAGGTTTTAGAAATAAAAAAGGAACAAGAAACATACAAAGTGAAATACAAGTCATTTAAAATCTAACAGTCTCTACCTGAGGAAATAATAATACTGAAGAGCCTCTTTAGGATCTGATGACTCAAAACGACGTACATACAGCATCAGAAGTCGGGCCAGGTTCAATCGCCGCAGTGGTGGCCGATCATCTGGCATTGATGACACTACAGCCAGAAAACAATACATAAAAGGATGCAATAAAACTATATTTGTGCTACATTGTAATAAATAGTTAACTCACACAGAGGAGCTTGGATGCTGTGAGGCAACGCTAGAAGCTGCAGCTCACTCAATGCCAAAGCTATGTGGATGGCATGCGTTCGTAACCGATCCTGTCGAGATAAGAACTCCACAGCAGCTTCAAACTGTCCAGTTAAGAATAACATTTGGAAATAAAGCAGAGGTTGGGCGCTTGCATTGTAGTGCTTTTCACCTGGAAATCATCATGAGCAAATTATGGACAAATCAAATATATTTTGCTAAAAAGATTTCCAATATAAAATGAAGAGCAAATTTCCAAAATGATGAGCCTTCATTTCAGTTTGTTTCTAGTTTTATGTATCAGTATTGTGATATACCAAATGCGGGAGGGCATTTAATATCAAATAATTTAATGCTAGTTTAGATTAGAATTAGGCACCTTAGTAACAGGTGACCAGGACGTTGCTAGGGAGAGCAATGTCTTAATATGTCACGGTATTTGGTAAGTGGGCATCTTAGTAACAGAGATAAACAATTTCATGAGCCCATGGATATAGTGTAGAATCAGTCAAAAAATGTGTGTGTAAGAGTAGAAAGTTCGCCCAAGAGCGCACCTTGGTTAGAAAAGTAAATAAATAATAAGAATCCGTTGGTAGGGAATACCAAACAGAATTTTGTACAACAATGAATACGAGTTTTCCTGGATCGAAGAATGAAAAAAATAGTTAGTTGGAGCTCAGATTTCATAGCTGTGAGGATCATTTCTGAATTAGGGGGTGCATGCTCGAGTTCAGACTTGGTATATTTTCGTGATCGAAAGTAGAGACTTGTAAAAATTTCGGAGATACAGTTCGGGACTTTAATTTGTTTTCGCGAGTGAAAGTGGAACATAGAAACATTTTTGGTGAAACCGTGCACTGACTTGGATTATTTTCATACCAATAGAGAGGAACTTTTAAGAAACTTGGCAACTTTAATTAGTTTTCACCAGTGACAAAGGTGAAGCACCAGGGTAATGAACTTGTAAATATTTTGTTGAACAAGGCGAGGACTTTAATTATTTTACAAATGGATCGGGACGTGTAAATAACTGTAGAACTGTTTATTTGAACATTGATTATTTTCTCCAGTGCTGATGGTGATATGGCAGGCTAGTGCAAGCAGCTTCGGGCGCATGAATAACCTATTCAATTAGTAATACGCAGGTAGGCATCTGCATGGACGCATATGACTAGTGCATTATATGAATGGGAGTGACTTCGTGGCGTGTCGGAAGATGCAAGATAGAAGGCATCAAGACTAGAGCTGGTAACCGGTTGGTTGGAGGTGATGGTGTGGAGATATGCAGTGTCCGAGTGAAGCATCAAACGATACATGGGAAGAGAGCTCAGGTTAACATTCGTACACACAATTATTTTATTTTTCATGGTCATGACCAAAGTCAATAATTTTTAAAGAACATTGTTTCGATTCAAATGAAATCTTTGATTATAATAAATTCAAATTGTTCTAGTGCTAAAGAAAGTACAAAAAAAAAAAAAAATCTTGGTTATTATTGTGCAATCAGGCACATCATTAAAATAACTCAGGTTTTGTCGTTTTCCATATGGAAGCGAGCCGACAGGGGGCAGATTGTGGTTGAACAATGAGGTAAGCCAAATTGTGCCCCTTGCATATTCAAACCCATGACAGAAGCACAACATGTCAATAGAGAGATATCTTGGATTTGATAAAAACGTTAAAGTATATTCTTAAGATGCTCCTCCATGACGCTGCCAAATACTGGGTTAAAAAATGATATTTCACTTATGTTAAATCATATCCAAAAACTGTTCAATCCTGTCTTGAACTAGTTTTGAATAGTTTCTCTTCTTAAAAAATTGTATTTCTTGGAGATAGTACGTCACTTGGAAATAAGCTCTTCAAATCTTTTAAAATGAACTGAAAAATAATTATATCATAATACCATTCAATATTCAGAATGCAAAAAAACAAACTGAAAACTCCAGCAATAATACCCATCAATATGCGAATCTGTTCGCTTAGACGTTTCTTTCATTTCTTGGGAATGTAATAATAGGCTGTATACAAAATATTGCCTAGCAATATTAGATACTATGCATAGCAATATTAAGAACTAAGTATAGCAAGTTTAAATTATTTAATAACTCAACAAGAACTTAAGAAATCTTTGTTATAGTTTTTTACGATTCTAATATTTGACCAAACTTTCTTGTTATTTCCACCTACCATATTCCTCAAGAATTAATGACTGAAGATGTGAGTATGTAATAGAGTCACTCCCTGGTTGCTGGGAGTTATCTTCTCTAATCTGGCACAGTTTCATCCACAAGTAGTCATCAGCAGTTTTCAAAATGAATGCATGTTCTTCAGCAGTATCACAAGCACCCAGAGCACAGTAGACAACTCTGCATCACAAAATTAGGATACAAGACAGAATTGTATCAAAGATTAAATAATCAAACCATACATTACTTAAATTTTTTTTTTTTTACATAATCTCAAAAAACATAGGGAATCAAAATACAGCAATAGCTTTGGCTTGAACTGCTCTGTGCTAATTCGTTGCGTTAGTTGTATGCACTAGTTGATTTGATCTTTATAATTCATTACCATTACGTTGATTCAAGAGTTTTTTCCTGTTGCTTATATTGTAAGAATAATTACTGTACCCAGTAATGATGAGCGGCAAGTAAGAAACTTATCATGAAAACTCATTTTTAATCCAATTCAATTTAATATCATTTTCTTACACAAAACATGCATGAAAAGAGTAGTTCATGCAATTAGTTTATAACGTTAAGCTTTAATGCCCACCTTGTACACTTTAGTACAAGTTTTGAAAATGAGCGACGTTAGAACCAAGTTTTCAAATTTGAACAAATACAATAAAGTAACATTATAAAAGAGTTGCATTCATTTGTTTTTTGTATAACATCACTATGAATTTATAAGAGAATCAAACTTAATTTTGCGAAACAACTTTCTTATGACATCTCGGGTATTTGACAACTGTGCGAAAAAACAGTGGTCAGCTGTTCCATTCACCGCTACCTCACCAAGATTAGCTGAATATGTGATGACACCATCATTTGAGCCGTAAAATATTACAAAATATTTGTACATCATATTATAAAATATTAATAGAAAATGTAAAATGTTTGTACATCATAATTTGTGCCATAAAATGCCCTTTTATGAACTATTACTTTCAACAGAAAATGTGGTTTATAATTCTGGTATACAAAAAAGATAGTTATTTTATTTTTTAATTGCTAAGTGTATTCTAAACATGTACCTGATATAATGAGTTTAAAATTTGTGTATGGAATAACACCTTAAATAAAAATTGGAAAGAATAAAATACATAAAAAAAAAAAAAAGAGATTTAAGACATTCTACTACTTCTACTGTTTGCACATTGAAGATATACTTCTCATCAATGCAATGCATTCCAAATGAAATTAACAAAATAAATGAAGCACATTTCAGATTACTTACTGAAGGAAATACAGCAAAATTACACACGAAAACTTTAAATTAACTTTCCTTACAACTATATTATCAGGGTTAAGCTGTTTTCCATGTAACTCCTCAATTAGGAGCAATTATAGCTTATAATTTGTACTACAGATCTTTGTAAACAAACAGATTTGCTCTGCATTGAAAACTTGAAATTAACTATTGTTTATTTTTTAATACTCCCTCTTATGGGCTTCAGGACCAACGTATCTTTGAGCTTAAAACTTACAGGACGTTGTTTGGATTTTACTCTCTGGTTCCTAGACTGTCAAGGTTGTGTAACAACAATGGAATCAACTGCATGACACTTCGTTTATATCTGTTTTTAAAAAGTTTGCTAGGGAATAACTGTTATCAGATTTTCATTGAGAATAGACTTTTGTATACTAATGCACTGTATTATATTTTGGGCTATTACAACCTATGTGTTTGAGAAATAAATAAATAAAATAACTATCTTGAACAGTTACTCACTTTTTAAATGGATCTGTTGACGCTCGAACACTGCGTTGATAATGAAACCTAAGGTTTTGCTCAAGACGTGTACTCAAGCGGCGATCTGGACTTCTTTCCAATTCCTCTAGCACAGCTACAAACTCTTCAAGAGCAGGTCTGAAATAAAATAGAGATTCAGTTTCATAATTTATTTGTCAAAACTTGGTTGTAGTTTATGCAATTGAGCCCTTCCACACTATTAGTTTTTCAAACATTGTATTACTAGTGTTTCTTCTTGTAATTGTACTTGATAAGGGTCTCATTCCATTACCATCGAATTTTATAACAAGATCATAAGTTTGTTTGATTGTTTCCTTTTTCTGCATATTGAAGAAACCAGATGTTAAGCTTGTTTGTTTTAACTTCTTGGCATTAACATCACTATTCTCAATGCTGTTCATTTTCCTCATATGTCAATTTGTTCTTCTGAACCACTAATTTTTTAGATTTCAAATTCATTCATCACACCAAAAGGAATTCTCTTAAATGTGTAAAGAAATGATCAGTTCCCTAGTAAAAAGAATGACCAGTGAAATTCATAGTCTATTGTATACCATTGTGTGCATTTTAAAATTTATAAGGTTACTGTTCCTCATTTTTAGCTTAAAATTTGTGATCGCATTGTAGGAACTACTTATTATTGTCTGCTTGGCAAGCTTACAAATTTCACATGATGCTTTAACTTTTGCACCTAACTCTTCAAATAACAGTGAAATATTTTCCATTTAGAATAACACATTTTGATGATTTATCAATTTCCTCACTCGTACTGTAAGATTGTCTCTTGACATGGGGCAAATACAAGCTTTTAAACCATACTCACAACGACCTTCCAGATAGACGATAAGGCATAATGTGACAATATCACAATGTTTGTGAAGTGGTCTCCAAACTCTGTTAATCAATATCTTTAAGTGTCTCTGGAAATACATTTTCTAAGATTAACCACAATTTTGAGTCATCAAAAACGTTCTTTTAAATACTGCTGCAGGGAATGAAAAACAGTGATGAAATACCAATAATTTGTGTTTTCCAGGTTTGACTGTATTTTAAAATTCAAATTTTCAATGGAGGATCAATAAAAAGTATTTTTGCATTTTGAAAATACAAAATACTATCAGAGAGTAATTTTCACACAAATGCAAAATACTCTTCAAATATGTATTTTTGATACAAATTACAAAAGTATCAAAAAATATTTTCGATACCGCCCAACTCTGACCATGGAAAACTACCAATCGGCAGAAGGCCATGAGAATTGTCCTGATGCAACTGAATTCAACCTAGCTATTTACCTACCATCAAAAATTTATCATCGCGTCTTGAACCGTAGGACCTCCTGGTCCAAGTTCTTGCCCTGAGCCAGTTCAGTTGGCTTAAAAGGTTAACATGAAAGACCCTAGTTTTTCATTGAGATATTGTGAATCATACCCTGCCTGAGATGCCGCATTAAGAGCAGCTCCTGGTTCCCCACTTCGAAGACAAAAGTACACCACTGGCCATAGAGGTTGACCATCAACTGTAACTTCTTCCAAACCAGGTACAACTGACACCTGCTGTAATTTGGCGTAGCAAATGACAAGAGGTAATGTACCAGGCCGACCACCTCTCCTGGCTTCTTGCAAGTTACATTCCACTTTGTTTCTCATAAACACTTTATATCTGAAATAAAAGGATTCTATGAATTTACATCTTTTCACACTGAATGAAACAAAGTAACATTAAATATTATATTTTCATTACCTGTTTTCTAAAAACTTCCTTGCTTGTGTAATCAATGTTTGCTCAACTGTTGAAGTAGCTCTTGCTTTAAGTGGGTCACCAAGACTCTGTGGGGGAATTTCCGTCATGCATGCTACCATATTCCAAAGGTCCACAGCTTTCTAGAAATGAAAATTCTAATGCTTTATTACGAAGATATAATAAAATAATAAGAAAATTTGTAGGAGATCAATGTACATAATTATATTCAAAATTATAAACATAATTTGTACTGTGATCATATTAATCTGTCAATGGTGACTACATTTATGTAGTCACCATTGAGATACGAGATATAATTAATAATAATAATAATATTAATAACAATAATTATAATAATAATATCAAACAACTGATAATTACACTTTCATGTAAATCTCTGACAGCATCATGGAATCTGTCTATCAATGAAGGCCGGAGAGCTCCCTGAACTGCCAGTCTATTGTATTCAGTGACAGCACAAGCATAAGCTGATTGCTGGTCATCCAACTGACTCCTTGATGATATACTACCATCATTAATAATAGATACCTGAAACATTCAGACCAAGTTATACACGCCTGTGCTGCAACAAAACAAAATTTATTTTAACTATCAACAGCTTCCATTTTTTCGGGATTGTGAGAGTTTCCTTTTCACTATAAATTCCAAATGTAATTCGTATACTCGTATTTTGGCTGTCCAGAAGATACTGCTTTCTAGGCACATATGCATCAGGGTGAAATGCATTATATTTCTTGCAATCCATTGTTTGTTAAAATGCCATCCATTTACACTAAAATTCCTAATGTTGTAACTACTTGGCTGTCCTGGAGACAGCATCCTAGGCACACATACATCAGGGCAAAATGCATTTCACACTGAAAAAGATCGCAGAATGACTGCCAAAGCTTCAGCATCTGTGCCTAGGGCGCAGCATCTTTCTGATAGTCAAGTAGATACTGATTCCAGACGTGGAAGCCCATTCTTTACAATTAATTACAGGAAATGAGTGGCCCCCCAGTTTACTTCCAAAGTTATCTATCCCAGGAAAGTGGACCGTTTAATTTTTATAGCTGTAGATCAGAGGGTGTTAGTTCACAAGCATGTTCCACTGATTACTTAGGGCCAAGTAAAGTAATGAGCAGCAAGCAAAAAACCAAAGGCAGCATCAAACAAATATTTCAATTCTTAGTTGTTCAATAAAGATCTACAAAAGACAGTAGAATTCCCAGAGAGTAAAAAGCATACAAATGACAATAATTATCTAAGAAAATACTGGCCTAAAATGTTAATTCAAACATACTAAACATACTTTTACCTTTTTGAGTAATGGTTGGGTTTATTTTTCAAAATATTTTATTTTTTGTTTCATTAAATCTTTCGTTTTAAATAATAGATGAAAACGTACAATATGGGGTTATTAACAATTACAAGTACATAAACCACATGGACAGGAACAGGTTTTCCAGTCAATTAAAGGCCTACAAATATTGTTACCCAAACATTCAATCTTAAATGGATTATTCATGCAGTAACTATTTACCCCAGCAGAATGACCATTTACCACAAAAATTTTATGATCTCAAGTTTTGCTCTTTGCTGATTTTCAAAGTGTTTTCCTTGAATAAGATTTGTGCTTATGGGATTATACACGTTATGTACCTAAAGCTTCATTCTACAGATGATGTCAATTTATTTCTTTAAAATTATTTATTTTCTTTTCCAAAGGTGAAATTGAATAAACATGACATTTTCCCCAGGCTTCTCTACATTCTCACATAAAAATTTCAAGAACTTGAAAAAAGTAATAACACAAAAATGCAAATTTAGGCATGAAATT
Source organism: Acheta domesticus (assembly GCA_031308135.1). NCBI lineage: Eukaryota > Metazoa > Arthropoda > Insecta > Orthoptera > Gryllidae > Acheta > Acheta domesticus. The sequence goes on along the minus strand of JAHLJT010008756.1, from coordinate 134,069,419 downwards.
TGAACTCAGTATATACTAATATAGAGTGTCATCGGTTTGGAAACACAGTGCGTTCCAAGACTATATAAGTTACCCATACTCCCACTAAAATGAAAGTTGTATAATTACGAACTTCAATGGTTACCCTATTTGATACATTGGCTGCTAAGCTTCCTAAAATTTATATTCAATAATTTAATAATCCATTACTATTTTCCTAAAAAGCATTAAAGGGGCAAATTAATGATAGATTCTTATTCTTGCCCCAAAATGTATAAGTAATATCTGTTTATTGATTTACCCTCCCCCAGTTCTGAAAATAATTCAATTATTTTAGCGAATTAGCAGAGCAACAAAACTCCTTCTGAGCTCTTGCTCTCTTCTAAATGACCTCTAACAAAACAGAAGACAATCAAATGATCCAAGATTTCTCATAGAAAGAAAAATTACACTTGAGTTTTAAAAATATACATCTTGCATTTAGTTCAGGTCAACTCCAACAAGCCTATCCAGTTTTCATTAATAGAATGAAAGTACTGAAAAGATTATATTTTATTTGCAATGAGGAAAATATACATATCTATAGAATATACTTATATATAGAATTCTTCACGAATTGGTAAATATTTTAAGAAATAAATAAAACTTAAATCTTAAAATCAATCCTTTGTCACAAAACAATACCTCTGGACGTGCAGAAATGCCAAGCATTTCATCAGAAGATCCAAGCAGTGCATTAAGAGCTTTGAGTTTTTCTTGACGCCAACGATTATTCACATCATCCCACATACGATGTTCAGCGGTTTCAAATGACTGTAAATCAAAAACAATTGTAAGCAGTACTGTCTTAGTTTGACTCTTAATTTTACATGTAAATTTGGGAATGGAGCAGTTACATCCAATTCGGTAATACAGAACTCGCTGCAATGTTGTGCCGTCTTGCAATATACTTCCCTCTAGCAGAATATGCCAAAAGTAATGAATGAACATTTGTGCACTATTCTGTTGATATAAATGAATTGTTATGGCTCAAATGAAAAGTATGATTGAGTCAAGAGGGATTGTTACGATAAATCTTAACCACTCATGCTTGTACAATGATCCAATGCCGGTGAAAGTCTTCTGTAAGTGCTGATCACAAGCATGATAAACTTTAAATACACAATTGTAATTAAAAGTAGATAACAATTTAATTAGTCCAATAATAGGCACTGATGTTAATATCTGAGTTATTATTCTTTCATTATTTATGCTTGAAGAACAAGGAATCCTACATTTACTAGGTTACCTGATAATTCTTGAATAAGAGATGTCTCAATAGGTTAAGGACACAATGCAACAAATACCGCTTGAACAAATTACATACAAACACATCTCAACAGTATACTTTTATAACTCTGTACTTACAGTTCTATTGGTCTCTTCAATAATAGACAATATAGCATTTTCAAGTTCATTTTTCAAGAAAGTTTGAATATCAGCTTCTGGGACAGGCTCCAGAGGCTCAAAGGTTTTTCGTGTACTTAATGTCTCAAGCTTTTGAGAAAGTTGGGGTAAATCAACTCCTTTTGATCCCAGTAGTACATGCCTAGCAACAATTAATGTTTCACAAATAAAAACACAATAACACAGCACTAATATTAGTTAACCAATAATTCCAGAATAACCCTTTCAAGGAGTCATTTGCTTACGCCTGTAAATCTTGGGCTCCAGTCTGCGTGACACGCGACCACAATTCAGTAGATGCCTCAAGGACCTGTCTAAGGGACCTTTCAACTTTTGGTAATTCTCGACTGCCATCAACTTCTGCAGAAAGTTGCTCAGCAGCATGCAGCAAAGCATTGAAATCTGATTCTGCCATTACAATACCTTATATGAAAAATGTGCGACGAGCAAAGCTTTAAATTGCTGAAGCAAAAATTGATAAATCATTCACAGCATCACTCAACACCAGATCACAACAAACAAACGTGTCAACTTCAAAGGTTAACCGGCAGAACACCACTTGGTGAACGAACACACGCCGCGACCCGCCGTAACGCCCCGACGTTCATGCGCCTTTCCCACTTCTCAGAATTCCAACTTACGGTTAAAAAATCACCGAACCGATTACTAAACGTAATTTTGTTTTACATCATATTATAATTATAAACTTCTCAAAAGTATAAATAACTCGGTTCCATTTGTTTGAATTTAATTCACATTACACAACACTACGCTATTTTGTATTTAATACGGAATCAACCAGAGATTTTATATTTTATTTGTTGGCGACATTGTTACTCATTTCTAGGAGCGGGCGATATGAATTCCGATCACTTTCGACCTTGTATAGCTATAAATATTATGAAGCTATGTATTCTTAAATGTACAGCTCCAGGCTTTCAATACTTTGGTAATATTCCGTACAACTTAGTGCGGGTATTAGTTACGAAGTCGGCATGGATTTTATGAAGTAATGCCAATATTAGGAATATCAGTCATGCCTTCGCAATTTTCTGAATCATTCTAACATGCTCAGGAGTTCGAGGTGTCTCCTGGGATGAATCTGAACCTATTTCAATCATTCCTGTACATTTTTTTGAGGAAATCAAGAACAAGAGTTCTTGTCTTCAACAGCAAATTGATTTTATTACGCGCAAAGGAACATATGTCAAGAATGTTGTCATCAGTGCTCGGTGCGCGCGTTTACCTTCAATTTTTTATTGTGGCAGGGAGAGGAAAAGTAGACCAACGATCAAGAAAAGTTGCGTAGGTATTATACTTCGGTTTTTCTTTCTTGGCGCGAGGGGGGTATCATCAAAGTGGAATATCTCATGGTATTTCGTGTCGTTCTTGATTGTGCTGCTAGAAGTCGTACGATCGTGACTGTATCGAGCAGTGCTCGCGATCATGCGACTTCTAGCGGCATAACCGAGAATGACTCGAAATCCCGTGAGATATTCCATTTTGATGACACACCCCTACGCGCCAAGAAAGCAAAACCGAAATATAATAAATAAAATGTTGACAATAGCATCACACAAGCACAGAACAAAATTTCTTGGAATGACCCTACAATCCAATCTCAAATGGAACTAACACCTAGAGGATATTAATTCAAAATTGAGCAAACAATTAAGCTCTTAGAATAATAACAAGGAACAGCTAGATTAAAACAATTCGAATAGTGTACTTTGCAAATGTCCTCTGTGTGCTCAAATACGGAATAGTAACATTATAGACAATTTCTCTACGGCATGTTACTTGCCCCACGATTCTGCATAACTCAGCGAAAACTGCATTTCGATATCCTGTACCGTTTAAAAGTTATGGGGATGGTCCATAGTTGGTGGGGCATATATATTGTAACGAATATATATATATATATATATATATATATATATATATATATATATATATATATACTAGCTGACCCAGCAAACGTTGTTTTGCCATATAAATTATTCCTAGGATTATTTTAGTAGAAAAAATGACTAAGGTCCGATTAAATTAAGAAGGTGATTGACAGTTCTGTGTGACGTCAGGACGCCTTTCCCGTTTCCATGGCAGCTGCCAACCAGAGAGACAAAACGTGACGTGTCAGGTCGCTCAGTTGCCTCTGCCGAACACGGAGAACATTTGAGCATCGCAAGCGACTTCCCTGCCGCCACACCGCCCGCGTTTCTGCCTGTGCTGCGCGCGCAATGTGTACTGTGTTGTGATGAGTTGCGTTGAGGTTAGGCTTTTGTCGTATTTTTTACACTTTTACACGTATTTTTTGAAGTGTTTGTTTTCGTGTCCCGGTAACACGTGCTCAGTGGTTTGCGACCTGGCAACGTCGCTTCCCTCCACTCACAAATGTCAATCACCTTCTTAATTTAATCGGTCCTTAGATTGAGTTATCGCCAAGCAGTTATTTTGTCGCCAAGTACGTTAGTGATTGTGTTGAATGCGACGTTATTATAATGCCAGTTGTAAGAGGCCGAGGTGCAGCGTTATTCGATTTTCTGGCGGATTGATCAGCTAGAAATAGGGAAGTAATTGAACGCCGATTTAGTCAGGAAAGTACGTGAGGAACGTGAGGAACAATTTGGTTGTACAACGAGCCAAGTAATTGTTGAATAAATCAGGTGTGCGACGCCCGTAGACCAAGTCACACGCGGTCGCAAGGCTGCCATCGTGCAAGAACTGTTAGCATGCGGGCGTGAAGTGTAAGCAATCGCGCCGGAAATAATACGAACGAGACGAAGAATTGTCCTGCACGAGAGGAAGAGGAAGTCGGAACGAGTGGAAGAGGAGGCGGGACGAGAGGAGAAGAGGACCCCGCACGAGAGCAAGAAAGAAGACGACGAGAACCCAACGGTGCTGCCAGAGCATCGGATCTACGCAGACGCCAGGTGTCGGCGAACACGAGAAAGGTCAGACGAAACGCGCACCGAGGGCAGTAAAGGTAACGGATTGTTAGAGAGGGAGAGGGAACTTTTACGCTGAGGTCGCCGTACGCGAACCGCAGCCTAAAAGCGGTACCGCGGCGGATAGCAGCGAAATTTCGTAAAACAGAGACTGAATGCTTTAAATGAATTTGTTACAAACAGAAAATTCCTATTTCGCTACTAGGGAATGAATACCTTATGAATAAGAGATTATTTTCGTTTTGATGTGTTAAATACAACTGAAATATTTGATTTGCTTGTTTGTGAAAAAAACTAAATAGAGTAACGGAAGTGATGAAAGAGTGTTATTTCATTATCAAGAGTTCAGTGATTCATATCATTGCAAAATAGAATCTTGTTGTAAATAGTAGTGTTAAGTTATTTAAATGTTTAATTTCCAAAAGCGTGCATGGAAAGCTCTCAAAGTATTGGTAGGCTGAGTAATTTCAATTGATCTGAAGAGTACTATTGCGAGTCGTTTCCTTTTTCACAATTAATTGAAATAATTTCATTATTATTTTGAGTGTTCATTTACAATTGATTTGAAAGAGTACCATTGCCATTTGTGTGTTTCTTACTCAGCAGAACTAAAGAAAGTGTACTCGAAACAGTTAATTAAGAATATATTATATTTGTTACCTGATTTGTGTGTATGTATTTACCCCTTGAGTTTCCTTACCTGCCGAAGGATCCATTGCTCTGAGAGTAAAATACAAGCTCGTAAGAGCATGAAATCGACGTACACCCTTCTGGTCTAGGCTGGGTGATTGTTAGGATTGTACGTTAGATTGCATATATTCTAACCTTTACCCCCCTTCTAAATCCTAACTGGACCAGAGGATGCAAGCAGATTTATTGCTCTTGCGAGCTTTTGATTTACTCCCAGGGCAGAGGATTCTTGCGGCAGATAGTAGGGAATTCAAGCAAAGTGGGTACACACACATACACAAATTCAGTAACAAGTTCAGATATTATCTTAAATAATTCAAGTTTAAGAAAAAATATAATTTCTTTGCTTGCTCTGAAAGAAAAAAACAAGCAATGCTACAATGCAAGAATAGTTTTTCTAGTGATCGGGATATATGCTTGAAACACTTGTAAATCTTCCAACCTCTTTAAACAAGTCAACTGACCATGATAATTGTACAAAAATTTAAATCAATGAGTCAGTCTACTGGTACTCTTTCAATTTTTGCCTTTCGTGAACGTTTTTGCTTGAAATTAAACACTTAATTATTCTAACTCACAATTCACAAAAAAAGAAAAATTGCTATTTACAATGACCAATTGAAACTCAATTACTCTAATTCTCTCACAAGTTTTTACACATTGTTCAAAATTTTTCTTAGCTAAGCAATGACTTTCTTTACAATTATCTTCAAAAGGGCAATGTTCTTTTCATTCATAAGGCATTCCAGACAATGATATAAAAATTCTAGGTGCAACAAATTACGCGAGTTATTCACGAACTCTGTAAAGCGTAATATTCGCCCTACTTTACTACGAAACCGTCTTTCCAGATGCTCGCGCGTTCGTGGCCTCGCTAACACGTCCCCTTCTCCCTTACCGTTACCTCGGCGCTTGCGGCTCGGCGTTCGACCTTGGCTCCGCGCTTCGTCGACACCAGAGACTGCGTTGTTGAAATTCACCGCTCTAGCAGCGATGCTGGGTCACGTCTGCTTCTCTCTTCTTTTTTTTCCTGGTACTCTTCTTTCTTCCTCGCCTCTTCTTCTTCTCCTACGGTCTTTCTTCTTCCCGTTCGGTGGCTCTCTTCTTCGTCTCCTTCTGGAATTGTTCTTCAGCGTGATTGTTAAGTTTTCGCCCGCGTGCTTATTATCCTCGCACGATCACAGCCGGGTGGCCGCTTTTAGCTCTGTCCAGGGCGTCGCGCACTTGGATATTTGAATAGCTGATTCTTTATGGCACAGCGTAATTGTTCCTGACTGATTCCACGTACTCAAGCAGCGTGTAAATCACTTAAATTCTGGCTACTCGATCCACCAGAATAAAGTGAATAACGCCGTTCTAGTCTTTTGCCCTGAATTCTAATGCGTCGTCTTTTACTGCACTCTCCTCCAACACAACTTCAAAAAACAGCTCACAATATTACGATTACAAATCTCATTCGTCATCTACTTCAATTAAACTCTCTATTAGAATTACAAGCAAACTAGACACTGACTACTGTACGGAATTCGTACGTCTTCGTTTCACCAAAAGAACAATACTCGGCGACAGCTGAAGCAAGTAAGGGGCTTCTGATCTGGCGATCAGCGTATTTATGAGGAAGTTCGTAGGGCTGAGTTGGCCTCGCCTCCCCTCCGCCGCTAACTACTCCTCCCTATACCGCTCTGAACTACTCTGTGCGCCGCGCTATCTCGCCGCCATCCATTACATTACTGCGCGCCGCTGACTTCCGCGCGTCTTTCAAAACATTCGGCAGTGCTCAACAATATCTCCATTGCTGTAACAAAGCAATCGTTACAATATATATATATATATATACCTTTATCATCGTCTCATCAAGAGTGTGGTTGTAATTATGGCCTGTTCCAAATTTATATTAAGATTTGGGCGCCAGAAACAGGTTACATTAATTACTACCAAAGTTTTCCCATCTAATTTAAACAAAATTGTAAAAACATCCAGCTAGCTTGGGTCGATGGGTCCGGATACAAATACTCGCTATCGCCTCGATAGCCGATTACCTGATCTGCCAACTATACAGTATGGCGTGGAATCTGAAATGTAATAATTATATGTTTCCAACTAATTAAAGATTATGATTGACAAATGAAAACTCCTTTCATTTCCAAAGAACAAAATTCAATAATTTATTTAATGTTAAGTTTTAACAATTAATTTTATGGTCATGACCTTTTAAATACGTTAACTCTTTTGTACTGCAGTATTTCTTTACCGTTTTGCTTGCTGACGCTCCGTAGTCGCTTCTCACTTGACCGTTGTTGGTTCCAAGTTCGCTTCTTTCTTCCGGTCTTGCGCTGCTGCTGACACGTCCAGTCCACACTGCATAAACTATTTATCGGTTCTTATCCGATGCTCCCAGTTCCTAATCTTTCCCACTGGTTATGTAAAACATTAAAGTTCAACTGCAATATCCGAAAAACTGTGCAAGTCCTCCGCGAATTCACTTCTGGCAAATAATTCTCAGAGTCCGAAAAAACTATTACTTCTCTCACAAAAAAATATACAAGTCCCACTTTCCTAATATAATGTCCGCAAACGATCTTTACACCACGTCATCTACTAGCAAAATCCGCGATCTTCACTCCACGACACCCAGAGTCAGAATGTTCTGTTCAATGCGTTCTTTAACCCTTTATGGTTCGGTAAGCGTCCCTCATTCTATTTTTGAAAAACACAGCGGCAAAATTAGACTGTCTAATCTTCACTAGCTAACCCGTGCGTCTCTTACGAACCCAAGTAGCCGCGACCCCCGTCAGTCATTCGTTTTTGAACCAATCACATCTTATTTTCTTTAGCTATCTAGCCAGCGTCCTGACATCTTCAAGGCCTGTGTACAGTTTGTTGACCTTGCCAACCTCTGCGCTGTCGTTGCTAAGGCCGTATACCGCCATATTATATACCCATTTATCCACCCCATGTACAGCTAATATCATTAAATAAAATCTATAATATTCTGGTATATCACAATATATATATATATATATATATATATATATATATATATATATATATAGTGTAACCGCTAATACGCGATTACAGTTTAAATAAGTGAGGAAACTAGTAGTGAAGGCACGACACCGTATCTGGGACAAATAGTTCATCTGGTGAGGAGGAGATGGCGACAGTCGTAAACTTAATTTCTGAACGCACTCTTGTGCCAGCCAATGAAAAACTAGTATGAACCAACAGTAACGGCAAGAGCTTGTGCCAAAAGAATTCAACTTTCTTCTTGTCCGAGTCGCCGAAGCGAGCAGTTGTATGTATTCGTTTTCTTATCTTGTTGGAGTTACCAAAGTGAATAGTCAGCCATCTTGTGCGCTACGACGACGTTGAGCGACACGTAATAGAGCGAGTATGCTGTACCAGAAAGTCTGTACTATTTTTTGAAATTTCATTCTGAAAACATATTTATAAAATCTCCAGAATTATAAGAACTATAATCGACATTGTAATTAATTTGACTTTTGCCAATTACGAAGTCATAAGTGGAGATTCTGGACTTGGATTCGGAGGGGATCATCGCCTGAGGAGCCAACTGTAAAGCACCGCTAACCGAGGGGAGACGGCGCCCGGTGGCCTCACGATTTCGACGCAGCAGGCAGCGCGTGGAGCGGAGCACGGGACCCTGCGACCTTGGTGGCGTGGACAATATTTTGCAGCCGTCTTCGCAGCGTGGAATTCTACGGAGGTTCGACGGCCGTGAGTTTAACGAAACCAAAAGAACTTTTACTGAATCTCAATTCAGAACTGTACCGCACAGTATTCTTGCTAATCTGACAAGTCATTTCTTTTTTCTTCCTAAAGTCGTAATTGAAATCAGATAGGGTATTTTGTAAATAATGGAAAATTGTGTTTTTTGTACAGAATTAATTCACTAAATTCACGTGTAACGAATCCAAAGGTGTTACAAGACATTTGAATATTGTATGTGTATGTATTTTTTTTCAGGGTTATTGTTTTGAAGTGTATTTTGTATGTTTTTTTCTCATTGATTTTGTGCGTGTATAAGTTATTACGTGGAAATAAGGTGCAAAGTTAACATCTTCTTAGAGAAAACTGCAGTTTTTAGGTAGGGAAAGATAGCTACCGTAATTAAATGTAAATTTAGTTGTACAAAACTTTCCTTTATAAGAATATATCTTCAATGCTATTTCAAATTGTGTTGGAATGTTAATTGGTAGTAAGTTGAAAAGACGAACCCACCCCCGATAGGGAATTTTATTCTACCTAGAAATTTCCCAGAAGTGCGTGACGGGACAGCTATCCGTCACGGAATTAGTAAATGAAAGATTTGCTATTTGTAACAAATCAAAAGAATAGGGTTTGGCTACAATATATACAAAATATATATATATATATATATATATATATATATATACACAGGGGCTCCGAGGAGGTCTGTTGAGTCTTAGGGGAGAGCCTCCGAGAAGGGCCCGAAGGCGAGATTGCAGTTTGTCTTTTGTTTTCTGATGTGGCGAGTGCCCCTCAGTGAAGATTTCGGGGAGAATCCCGCGAAGTGCTAGTACTGAGTTTCGTTGGTTGATGGGCGAGTGCCCACTCGTTACGTACAACTCTTCTGAGCAGCAAATTCAGCAACGCGATCGTCCGCGCCAGGTGGCCCGTGGTGAATCATTCGGTCGCTTCCCCATAAGCTCGGGGTATTCGCCCGACCAATGTCATCGCCTGGACGCCGATTTGTCGCTTCCGCCTACGCGCCGAGGACAGCGCCATTTCTGCCTGGACGAGGGAACTCCCCGCAGACGCCCCGTCTGCGGGATGTGAAAAGGACCGTTCCGAACATTTATCCCAGCGGTCGACGCCCGTCACGGTGAATCAGTGCTGCGGCCAAGCTTCCGCCCATTGTCATTCACGCCTTTCTGGCGCCCTACTGTGTCAGAGACTTTTACTTTCATTGCAACTTCTTTTGCTAAGAATGAATGGCCGCGCCTGACCATCTTCCTAAATAATATCATTTTCATTTAACCTGTCTTAGTGTAAGAATTGTGTATTTTTTGGTAATGTGTCAGAATGTGACGCAAGAGTGTGGAAAATGATCGCTGAGCTCACGCGACGAGAGATTAAATTGAAAAATTAATTTTGTTCTTTAAGAGTATTTTCAAATGTAACTTTTGAAAATTTAACCATTAAAATTCTATTCATTAATTCCTTCTCCAGGAGATACCGCCTTAAAGTAGCACTGACCGTGCGGGTAAGGAGGTTTGCGTGCTCCCATGATGCTGAGGGCTATGATAGGGGTAGAAGTGTTGATTGGTTGAAGAATCAATTAACATTACTACTGGTAGGGTCACCCAAGCTGTACAGACCTCAGCAGAGGAGTCAGACGAAGGGATGTCTCACAACGACCTTTCGGTTCCTTTCCATGTCCTGATACTCTCACATTCCTCCCTATACCTGTATCCAATACCGTTCACCACCCCCCACCAGTGACCCTTGTTGCCAGGTGGTACCCGTTTCTAGTGTGACACTGCTCAACTGTACTTTGTGTCATACTTATTTTATCCATTCTATTAGACCTCTCTTGGTCCCTTGTATTCTTGACCCCGAAGCTATTAGGTCTCGAGGGCTAGGGTGTTATTCATCTTCTTTTCTTTGCTGTTCTAGTAATTTTCTTCTTTTCTTACTACTCTGCTCTTCAATTTTCTATAATGCCGTCTTCATTTCTCCTAAATTCGGGTAGATGAGACTCGATAGTCCTGGAAGACAGCTTTGAAGGAAAACTCTGAAGTAAAACCCTGGTCCTCCGATCAGGGGATTGAGGAGATGGGCCAGCTCCCCATTGCCTTAGAAAAAATTCAAAATGCTAAAAAGCCTAACAAGGATAAGCCGGTTGGATATTGGAAACGAACTTGGCAAAAGAAATGGACTATGGATGTAGGGACTTGGGATACGCAAGGGTTTGGGAAAAAGGCCCAGGAGGTTATACACGAATTACAAGAGATGGATACGGATATCACAGTCATGAGCGAAACTAAGAAGAAAGCCTCAGGAACAGAGGAAATCGGCCTATACATACACATTTGGAGTGGTGTCCCAAAAGATCAAAGATGAAGTAAAGGTGTGTCCATAGTTATTAAGAAAAAATATAAAAAAGACCTAAGAAATTGGGAAGCGATTGATGAGAGAATTATTAAGGTAATTCTTGAAAACTTTAGATTTAAACAGACAATTCTTGGAATCTATGCAGCAAACGAAAACGAAAAAACTAGTATCTTGGAAGAATTTTATTCAAAACTAGATGAGATCATCAGTGACTGTGGAGACAAAAGATATATACTTCTTCTCGGAGATTTTAATGCCAGGGAGGGAAAAGCAAGTGGTTCAAAAGTAATTGGGACATTTGGCGAGGATGTCTGAAATTCAAATGGGAAAAGATTACTATTTCTGTGTGAACAACATAACATGATAATCAGAAATGGCTTCTTCCAACACAGAGATGAGCATAAGTATACCTGAACAGACTAACAGAGAGGTAGGGCAGTGATAGACTGTGACTACTCCGCAGAACTTCCAAGGAAGAGTGTTGGATGTTCGGGCACACCGAGGACCAGAATGTGGTTCTAATCACTACTTGGTGAAATCAAAAATAATATTACCTCCTAGGAAGTATCGTAAAGAGAATCCTAAGGACTTAGGGAAGAAAGAAAACGAACAAGAAATAAAGTACAACTTGGAAGGACTGGCACATAGTAGTACCCGTTACCTTTATCAATAGGTTAGATAACTTATTAAATGAAAATACAGAACAAACAAATACTGACATGTATGAACACTTAAAAAATGTCTACACCAGGCTGCGAAAGAAGCCTTAGGGGAAGTGGTCGTGAGAAGAGACAAAAAGACTAAATACTGGATTAATGAAGAATTGATAAATGAGATTAGGATAAAGAAACATCTATTTGCAAAATGGTTAAGAACCTATGAAGACAAAGACAAACGGAATTACATAATCCAGCGGAGAAGAGTAAGAAATCTGATAAGGAAGGAAAAACAACAGTCGTGGAAAAGGAAATGTAAGGAAATAGAAATGTATATAGGTGGGAGAAAAACAATTGAAGTTTGGAAATATATTAGGGATATAAAATCACCGTGCAGAGAGAATGTTCAAATCCACGGTATTACAAGTAAACAATGGGAAGAGTATTTCAGTAAATTGCTGAAGGAAGACAGGCCGGAATTCATGCTTAATACCGAGATCATATGTCCAAGAGAATGTTCCATAAACATAACAGTTGATGAAGTAGTGAAGAGTGTAAAAGAACTAAAAAGTGGAAAAGCCCCAGGACCTGGAAATATTCCAGGCGAGCTACTGAAAAATGGAACACCAAAACTAAAGCGAATGATACAATCATTAATGAACAAAAGCATGAATATTGGAGATGTACCAAATAAGTGGAAAATAGTACACATCACACCTATCCACAAGAAAGGAAGGAAGGACATCTGCAGAAATTACAGGGGCATAGCAGTAACTATTACATTTAGTGAGATATATTGTGAAGAACCGGCGCTCAAACACAAAAAAGGACGGGGAAGGCACCGTCACATCGATGTGTCGGTATTCAGATGACAGGTGTGCCCGTTACATTTGTAAGTGAATGGGCGCCAAACGAACACTTACCTGACATCCGGCACCAGCTTATGAGCACCTCACGGGTGAGCACTCTGTTTCAATGAGGACATGCACAGGGTTTGGCAGAAACAAGCTTTTTTGAATTTCCTTCAATGTATTGTTCGCTTGAAGGGCGAAAACACATTATTGCTTTGGATTACATATGATTTTCTTCTGGTTTCTTAAACAACCATTTCTTTAAAATTTACTTTAACTCGACACTTGCCGAAATTTCTAATTGTTTTTTAAACTGTCTTTAACATGGCAATTATTGATGACATATGCAAGTGGCAGATTCATACCTCAAGTCGACGAATTGCACACCTGTTCCGATGGGCGCAGTCACAGGTAGGTTGACGAACAGGTGCCGCCGTCCCACGCGTAGCAGGCAGGGTCGCAGCTCACGTACCCGGGAATTCGCCTCTCGCCGACAGGAAGTTGTAGAGATGAACCACGTACGTTGAATAGCGGGTGAAAGCCGTCAAACGCCACTTTCCCCGTATTAATGCAGCCACGATAGCTCGACTGATTAATTAAATGCTGGACCGCCGAATGGAATAAATTCCACAGAATTGTGTTCGGACAGCCAGTGCTGAGTCGGTCGATCAACTTTAGCTGTCGTCGTCGACCACTCCTCGACGTGTATTTATTTATAAGTTGAAATTTTAAAGATGCTTTCTCGAAACGTTTTTGCTCTCTCAAGTTTTGATTCTATCTGCCGAAGTTTCTCTTCTCTCGCCAGCCTCTGTCACTTATCCCCACTCTTTCCTTACAAGGCTGCCTTGCCCTTTCACATGATTGCAATTTCTAATGTTAATGGCCGAAATTTTGTGTTCTGGAAGATTCTACTCAAGTCGGAAACTAATAGGGCACTTCTTAGGGTGATGTCATTTTCTGGGCATCCCATTGGCTCTCTTTGTTGTTTGAGATTTCGCCAGCGCCGCAGAGACAGACAATGCAAGACCACCCGGCCGCCATTGTGGCGCCTTATGTGTTTTGGGGATTTTCCTACACAACGCAGGGAGGGCCTCTTAATCGACTAGTTCCGGTTCCTATGTTGACAATGCTGGACCGTCCAGCCGGGGCGGCATGCCCGGAGCGATCCCTAGAGGCAGTCCGTCACTGTCTGCTTTTGTTATGTGAAGACGGGGTTGGGAAGAGGGGCGCAGTTTCTGGCGCGCGCGTCTTTCGCGCGGGGCTGTGACGAATTGAAAGGGATTCTAATTTGACGTGACGCGAGGGGAGCAGGGTGTTGGGTTGCTGCGCGAGCTTATAGCTCGTCGCAATATGGGAGGATATTGAAAAATCGCCTAGAAAGGGAGTACGTGATGCACGAAGAAGAACAAAGTGGCTTTCGAGCAGGGCGTTCTTGCATTGATAACTTATTCTATTCATCACAAGTAATGCAAAAGAAGTGGCAAACGGGGAGAGAATTACACATCGTCTTCCTCGATATCGCTCAAGCGTATGGCAATGTGCCAGAAGATAAATTAGGTTAGCGTCGTAAAAGCATTTTGTGGTTAGTAGGTGAAAGTAACTTAAGTAGCAAACACAATTGTAACCAAGAGAATTTCTATTGTTAGTTCGTTACTGTTTAAGCTATTTTGTCTGTTCCCTTTATCTACAGAAATATTGGGAATTATAACTACACCAAATAAAAATAACAATGTAACATTTATTCGTCATGGGTTGAAAGAGCACTAATTTCAAGCCAACAACCCGAGGTATTTCAATCTACATTTTCCTTAAAATACGTTTATTTTTCGTAATTTATTAATCAAAGTTGATAGAAACTTTTACAATGTGTTAATCGAAGTTTTGAGTCCGTAATATTGTGTGAAAATAGTGTTAAGATACGCAGTAAGACCGCGCCCGCATTTGCCTACAATATGGCGGAGAGCGCAATGTTCAATTTGTCACGCTAGTGCTCTCTCCACGAAGTCTACAACGTTGTAGACTTCGTGGCTCTCTCTCACTATACTGCTGTTCATGGTTTCATCCAATCGGGAGCTTGAACGTCACTACAGTGACGTCACTGTCGCGAAATATAAGCTCCCGATTGGATGGAAGCGAACCAGCTGATTCCTATCAGGGACAAAGTTACGAAAATCGCAGTAGGGAGTAGTGGGCCTTGGTATCGAGCAGTCCTGGCGATCATGCGATACCGTCGCGTCCTTCAGCTGGCGGTGTTGCCAAACTGCATTAGTAATGAAATGACCGCGTCTGTCCGTCCGTATGTGAACAACGCTAGCGGTTAAATCGTTCGGCCGATTTTCTCCAAAATTGATATTTCCCAACCGATCTGGCTAACGCCGCGGTTCTTGAATTCGAAACCGATTTTTTAATTTTGAAGGGTACTTTACATGAAACCCCAGGGACATTTAAAAAATACTGCTCCATCGTTTTTGACTACATACTGTTGTATGGATAGTGTGAAGGACGTTTAAGAGAGTGGTATAGGTCTCATTTTCGTTGAAAATCTTGATTTTTTCGAAAATTGGAAAAGTTCAAAATTTTTTCGAAGTCTTCCGATGATTATAATTATGTAAATGGAGATTTTTTCCCTTTCCTAAAATCTGTTCTTTAAAGATAGATTTTTAAATAAGGCCCCGTACAATTTTGTCAAAAATTGGGTATTTTTTTGCGTAATTGTGCGTGAAATACAATTTTTTCTCAAAATCTGCTCCATCGTTTTTTATTAAAGTTTGTTGTTGGAGAGTGTGAAGGATATTTAAGAGAATGGTGCAGGTCTCATGATCGTTGAAAACACAATTTTTCGAAAATTGAAAAAAATTCAATTTTTTTTCGGTGTCTTTCTACAACCACAGTAATGAAGATAAACTTTTTTTTTCATAATGAAATGTGTTCATGAAAAACATTTAAAAATAATATCATGTTCAATTCTTAAAAGAACGTGAGTATTTTGTGCAAAATTTTGTGTCAAACAGGCATTTATTTTCTTTAAATCATTTTTTCTTATAAACAGCAAGTTGTTTTTTATTAAATTTGGACCATAGTGTTAAGGACACTTAAGAGGTTGGTGCAGGTATCATGGTCATGAAATACCTGATTTTTTGAAAATTTAAAATGTTTCAGCTACTACGATAATAGTAAAGATACAATTTTTTTCTTAATGAAATATGTGAATCAAAAACAGATCTTCAAATAAGGTCATGTAGTTTTCGAAAATTTGAATATTTAAACCTATTTTAAATTGCATCTTTTAATCGAGTTTAATGTGAAAACAAATAGATGATTTTGCTTTGCATAATAAGATGTGGGAATGAAGAGTAATGACCGCTGAATAATGAACTGATAAATATAACAATATAATTTTTAATTATTATATTTTTCTATCCATTTTAATTTTCTTGCTAGCTATCAAGAATGCTAATTTGCAAAATATGTATCCCATACGAATTAGCGATTATAGTCGCAACCATGTTATCACCATAATACCCGATTGCGCAGAAAGAATAAGATTTGAACATACCAGCATATTGTAAGTAGTACAATCACCTTGAGAACGTAAGTAAAGGTATGCCATTTAGTCATTACTAACAACAGTCACTGTTTCTTGAATGTTTCACTAGGTACATGTCTCCAAGCAGCAAAAAAAGGCTTGTTCACACGATGTAACATGTACTAGGAGATTTCATGCAAGGCCTGTCATATTCAGTGCTTAAGATCTGTCAATGTGTGAAAGGTTGTAGTGTAGACTTGACTCTTCAGAAATCCACATAAGAAACCAGGGGTAGTCAAACCTGGTGATCGCATTGGACAGTTGATGTCTCCAAATCTGGAAATTAATTGACCTTAAAAAGCAGGTTGCAAGATAGTGGATTTTCAGGCCTTATGGGAGGTTGCCTCAACCTGTTGGAACCATACCTGAGGTAAGTTGCGATTGGCCAGCACTGGAAGAAAGGTATTTACCATTTTCACACATCGATCACTAGTAACTGAAACAGCATGGCCATTGTGATCCACAAAGAAATAAGAGCCAATGATGCCAAAGCAATGGCACACCATACTGTCATATATTCATTACCAAGCAGTTTCTTGTGCAACTCAAGTGGGTTCTCTAGTGCAGAGTACCACAAAAGTGTGTTTGAACATGCCTCTGCTAAGTTGAAAATGCGCCTCATCAAATATAACTAAGGTGTTCCAGATCTGCAGTTTGGCAACCAAGGGACCAGGAGAGATGGCTCAGTGCATCAACTGATGTCACTGCAATCCCTCTGACCTAGGTTCGAGTCCCGACGGCGGCAGGATTTTCGACACTAGCTTGTCAGGTAGGTCAAATTCAGTCGCTGTCTGGAGGAGCAGTCTAGCGGCCGGCTGCTCTGATCGGTAGTTTTCCGTGGTTTCTCCGATCAACACCCAGCGAATGCTGGAGCAGTACACTAACAAACTGGCCACGGACCATGTGTGATCTTTCCTTCCTCTTCCTTGTCCTATCCTCACCCCTTACACTAACATGCACTACACTACCACACATATCGGGAGCTTAGAGCTTGTCCCGGCTGGGGCAGTGCCCCGCTGGTGATGACCTCTGTAGTTGATGTGCATGGAATCAATCAAGGAAATCCACAGAAATCATCCATGGAGCAACTTTATTATTTTCTTCAACAGTTGCACAACCTGCATCTTAAAGGGGTGAAACTGTAGATCATCATGAATGCTGCAAGGAACGAGTCAATATTCAGAGCGCTAAGGAACGTCTTATAGTACAAGGACTTCGGATTAATGCTTGACGGGCTTCCTATATCCACGCAGGGTTGACATGAAAAATTCTTTGAACAATTACGGAATTCTTGTTATTTTTGAAGCAAGTTTCCACTGCAAAAGAGCACTGTTCTTGAGCCCACACAGCCATAACTGCAAATGTTCAATCTTCCCCACTTTACTCCACATACTTATGTTGTGCACGTACAATGCCTCTGTACTACATCTCTCACATCAGGCTATTCTTTTTGCGCAACTTGTATAAACATATTTGAAGAAATGGGAGAGGTTACAAATGATATGGAATATTATAAAGTATTGATTCATATACCAAAATTACATTTATTCCAGAGAACAGAGTATTCCTTCTACAAATTTATAAAATTTTTAACTTTTATAAAACAAGTTTTCCTCTTGATCTCCTTGAAGCATAATTTCTTTATATATTTAAAATTTCAAATGATTTCATTGAAGTTTACAATATATTAAAATGAATACATATAGAATTTACTTAACATTTAATACTCAGAAACATTAAACATTCCATTCTCTTCAATTGAAAACAGTGAAGAGTCAGCTTAGCAGTTAAGCTTCTTCAAATATAAAGATTACGTGGTTTCTTAAGGGTAGAAGATTTTGAATACATGAGTGCATCTAATTTAGGAAAATCAAACGACCACCACATTTGCAGATTTATGTTTGCATTCAATTTTAATCCATGCTCAAAACATAACTTTGTGAATAAAAAATAACCCAGTTTACAAGTCAAAGAAAGTAAGAAACAATGATAAGGAAATGAAAGTTTGAATGCAGGGACATGCAATAACAAAAACTGTTAGAAGCAATCAAAACCGAGCAAACAATCCAATCATTAATATTACAGTACCAACAAAAACTATTGAAATTCACAAGTTTCAAAAAGAAGGAGACGCATAAAAGAAAGTAGCATGCAAAGAAAGAACGAAATTCTGATAATTTCTCCCGACATGCTTTATATTTTATGTCCTCCCCTTAAAGTTTCAGAGGAAGTTTCATAAGAGAAGAAACATTTTAAAAACTTAAGGCTATCTAATTAAGAGAATTAAACAAGGACCACATTCATATTCAATCTTATCCCATGCTCAAGACACAGTTAGAATAGAAGAGAAATAGAATAACCTAAGATGGAAGTAAACATTCATTTAGTAATGCATTTTTTTAATGGGAGTTTAATTAGCTTCACCAAGTACACATATCAAAGTGTAAATGAATTTTTTCTTACATTTTTTGTTATTGCTTTTAGCAAAAGAAGTGAATTTGTTATGAAAGGACAGGAATGGAAAAAGATTCTATATCCCTCTGAAGAACACAACAGGTACTCACTAAGAAATACTGTTATTTATTTGACATAAAAACACAAGACATTTCTACAATTGATTCATGTCAAAAATCAAATTTATAGAAAATTTATTTCAAATAAAGTAATAAGAGTAAAGGAAACAGTAACACAGTAGTGAAAACAAGTACAAAACACATGAAAAATATTATACAGCATGCACTAAAACAACCACATGAAAAATGATGTAGCTGTAATACACAACAAAATGGGCAAGAAAAAATACACAAATAAAAGAAAAATTTAGTACTGACAGAAATACAATGGAATAAATAATCTCAATGCCCAGTTTTAAATTCCCTGCACAAATAAATTAAAGAAATAAATAATCCCCCAAGAATGAATCTCTTAATTTCTGATATGCAAAATGTTCAGACCTAACACATTTCAACTATTTTTGATAAGCTCAAGTTAGTCAGGAGGAAATCCCTGTTTCATAACATCAGGCTGCAAGCAGAGGTTACTTGTCCTTTCCATTCACAAGCACAGACGCACTCCCATCTTCTTCTTCTTTGTGCCGATTGGGATCATCCGGTTTCATCGCAGGGAAAAAGAGCACCTCCTAGAAATGAGGGACAAAACATGGCATGAATTCCCAGATGAGTTCCCAGGCTCATGCACCAAGCAGAGATGGAACGGCCCAATATATCAGCCTTCTTAAAATGCAATATAGATAATAACTTGTAATTAGTGGTTCTCAATATTGTTATTTACGTAGAATTTACATAATCAATATGCTTAGATTAACAAAAACCTTAAGTTACACTTTTGTCAAAAAAAGGGGAATTTTAGTGATTTCTCTACTCTCTCAAGATCTATCGCCCCTAATTAGGTATTTCAATCAATACAAAATATTAATTATTGATATGAATTGAGAACCAACAATATTGTACGAGTAAATATCCCAACATGCACAAAAAACTATTTTCCCACAATAAATATGGCCTCTATGAATATATATGAATCAGCCATTTAAAGCAATACCCAGTTATTTGTCCCCATCATGCATATTATATTCAGTTTCATTTAATGAATATTTCCGAGGGTGTGATGGAATTCCCGCAAGCACATCCTGCAAGGAAACATTGTATTAAAGCTTTTTATTAGTGTTTAATTTTAGGATTCATTGCTATGGGTAGTATTAAGAAAATACAAGTAACTGCACAAAATATTCTAAAGGTTAGCAAACTTGTTCTCAAGATTTTGAATTATATATGTAAAGTATTGTTTAGAAATTAAAATAATATTTTATTAAATTATATTTTACGGAAAAAAGAAATAAATGGATTGATGCTATTCTGAAGTTTAATTCACATTACATTACATAACATTAGAGCTGAAATAAATATGATATAAAAATTCTTAACAGTTTTTAAGTTGTGGATCAATAAAAGATTGTGTAACAATTTAGAGATGTAAGAATAAGTACCAGACTTCCAACTTTGAAAAGATGTATTGAATACATCATTTAATTTTTGAAATATACTACAATGTGTAAGAAAACTAACATAAACAGCATCCCAAATGTAATTTCGAATAAAGTTTACTTTCTCAGGTTCTCCAACAATTTTGTTGATCTTTTGTCTTCTGGCAAAAAATGTCAACCTACACAAATGTAACTAAGTGTGCATAGGAAGCAAGTAAAACCAACAAAATACACAGAAAATCACCAAATTACGAGTGTGATTTTTGAAACTTTCACTGTCATTAAGCGATGTCCCTCGATGTTGCGTCACACATCATTGTCAATTTATAGTCACGTCAAGATCAATTTACGTTGTTCTACTCTTATTTATGCTTTAAAATTCAAATACTGGACCGATCTTCTTCCTTAAACCTTTCCAAAACTACGACACATCTGTTTTGTAAATAAATATTTTTGTCAATTCTCGTCAATGAAGATTACACAAAATATATTTTAAATCTATTTCAGGTAAAAAAACTGAAGCCCAAAAATGATAAATAAAATTGAAATATACTGTCAAGAAATACTTAAGCAACAAATAGTTGAAAAAGTTTAACCAAGGAAAGAAAACTTTCTAGAAACAGAAATTTTCTCCTAGGCTATTAATTTTCATCCTTATGTAACACCCCAAACTTGAACCCAACCCTCACATGCCCCTTAATATTGTTATTGTCCAAACGAGAGAGAGAATTTGCCGTGTGATAACCTGACAAATTTCAAGTAGGGAAAAGCAGAACATTAAGTTATATCTGCAAAGCCTTTATCTAACAACACGGTGCATCACAGACAAAAACTATGAAAATTAACTTTTCACATCTTATCTTACAACAAGCATAAGAGATTTCCACCATTTCATAAGCCAAACAAATAAAAATTTCCAAGAATATACATGAATGGTCATTTATTACACAATATTTCACCTGCAAATAACATATTAAGCTATTTACCTTTATGTTGTTGGAATCGGTGAGAAACATCGTCAAGCGGTCAATGCCCATGCCCCAACCAGCAGTGGGGGGAAGACCATACTCAAGTGCCGTGCAGAAATTTTCATCAACCATTTGCGCTTCGTCATCTCCAGCTGCTTTGTCCTGGAACAAAAGTCCACAATTTGAAATATAGTAAAATACAAGTAAATTAAATTGTGTAGACCTGAGTAACTATTTTCTTAAAATGAAATTTCATTGTTTTGAAGATAGTCCGTTTGTAAGAACATTAATTGTATTTTACTTAAATATCTGATTTGAAAAATATGGGTTCATCTTATATTTGCATATTAAGCCTAGTTGGATAGGATTTACACTTTTACATTGCCTTCACATTGTCATGAAAACCTGTACATGTTGACATATAAGCAAAGAGAATAAAAATAAGTAATTGTATTCGCAGACATATATTCTTAGAATTCACCACGAATTGGCAATTCAGACCAATATTTTTGAAAGGGCCAGTAAAGAAAGAACAAGCGAATAGTAGTGTATTGAGTGAAACATAAAAATCATTGCTGACATTTTGCTACATGATGCAATCGATGAGGCCACACGGACTCTCAAGGCAATGCCTGGCAAATGCTGCATTTTGCAAGAGATAGAAATGAAAAAAATTCACATTGAAATGTACATTGTACATCCAAACAGAAAAGGATGATAAAAAAAATTATCTTATCAGACACTTCCTGAACTTCGAAATTTGCCACTATCTCCCATTACCAGCGAAACGGAGGAAAGATGTACAAGGTTGCAGTTCACAACACAATAACATAAACAATATAAATTTCAAGAATATTTTCATAAAGAAAGTGAAAAAAAAAGAAAGAAAGAAAAAAAAAACAAGAAAAAAAAAAACTACTTATTAAAAAAAAATTTGAAATGTTACCTTTTCGCAATTTCCGAAAATACAGAGTTCACTGGAAATAGACCTGAACAAATTTCTTTTTAATGTTCTTTGATAAGAACATAACATAAGTGAAAATATAAACAAAAAATTTGGAGCTATTTTGGCAAAATAAAGGTTTAAAATGTTTCCAAATTACCTACATTTCATCCAAAATTACATGAAAATCACTCACAGTTTTGGAAACTTATGTATGACCTTACTTCAAAATCAGTCTTTAAGGAACAGATTTCATTCAGAAAAATAATCCTCAATCTTCAATATTGTAGTTGCAAATGTGAAAAAAATTTGATTTTAGCTACTTTCAAAAAACAAACAGGGATTTCAATGAAAACGAGACCTACACCATTCTTTTAAGTCCTCTTTATGCTATCCAAGGACTAAGTTTAATCACAAAATTTGGAGTCGTTTTTGAGAAAGTTCAAAAATGTTGTTGAGTTTTCATGTAAAGTACTCTCAAAAATCAAAATATCCATTTCAAACTCAAGAGGGGGACAAGTTCCTTATAACTAATCGAAGAATATCAGTTTTGGAGAAAATGAACAGTTTCAGCATTAGCTTTGACCACAGACAGATGGAAGTACTGGCTGATGGTTGGTAGACAGACAGATAGACAGATGACTGGAGAGACAGGCGTTTTGGTGACAATTGATTTTTTTGGTTTCAAGGAACCACATAGTGTGAATTTTGACTATAGAACATGTTACAAGAAGTAATTTACTGTATAGAGGACCAAGATTTATCAATTTTTTCATTACCAGGGCTTGTCAATACGAGTTTTCTCATGAAAATCCACCATTTTCCGGCACATGATTACAATACTTTCTTCTTCTGAAGTAAGGATGAGAAAGTAAAAGTTTATTACTAGTTAAATATGTTAAAATGCTAAGTTAAAATATAAACTCAAGAGTTTAATAGACTTCATCCATTGGTCCTTTTCATCCCCCCTGTGTATTAATTTTTGGATCAATCAGCAGCCACATCAACTCACAGATTGTATAAGGCAATGGAAGACAGGTGCTAGGTTTTGGGCTTAATTACAGTAAAACCCCGCTATAAGAGACCCCGTTATAAGAGAATCCCGCTTATAGGAGACAAAATTCACGGTCCCGAGGTCAGTTGTATATAAACAATGCATTTATTTCCCGCTTTTAAGAGACCCCGTTATAAGAGATTCCCGCGTATAGTGGACAAGATTTTATTCCCCGCTATGCGTTTCTTCCCGCTTGTAAGGGACAAAGCGTGGAATTTTCCTCCAGGTGACTCAGGAATTTCCGGCGTGGTAAGGGTAGGGACACGTGCTTAAAATAGGCTGCAGCAGGGGTTTGCCGCACCAGTGCCACCGGCGGGGGGGGGGGGGAGAGGTGTGCGAAGTTCTCGCGAAGAAAGCTCATTCAGTAAGCTTCGTGTCTTTTGGCAAGGAAGACGCCTATAGTGCGACTTTTTTAACCGTGCCCCTAGAAGGAATCAGCTGTTACGGTTTCATCCAATCAGAAGCTTCTGTGTCTCCAGTGACGTCACGATGGTGACTTCAAGCTCCCGATTGGATGAAGCCGTCAGCAGCTGATACCTGTCAGAGGCAGAGTTGAATAAATCACAGTATTTTGCTTTTAGTGTTTTGACCGGTGTTTCCAATTGTTACTTTCTCGTATACGTACATATATACGTAATATAGAAAAAGTAATGTAATGCTGCAGAAAATCAACTTCGAGATTTAAAAAGAATGCATGTTTTGGGATCCTCTGATACCGAAAACATTTTTTTTTTCCCTTCAAAACTTCCCTTTGTCTGTCCGTGAATAACACTAGCGCCAAAACTATTCGTATATTTTTTTCCAAAATGAATATTCCGCGATCAATCTGTTTCCGCCCGGAACTCTGCAGTTTTGAAAAACAATTTTTTGTGGGTACTGTACATGAAGCTCGTGGGGCATTTTCAAAATTTCCCCAAAAATTGCTGCAATTTTTTTCTTTAAATTTCTTATAAGAATAGAGTGAAATTCACTTATAGTGGTGACATTGTTAGGATTTTTACTGTTAACTCTAAATTTTCGAAAATTGAAAAAGTTTGCGGTTTTTTCAGTGTTTTTCTATAGCTACAAAATTAAAGACAGAAATTTTTTCTCAGAATAAAATTTTTTCTCTATAATTAGGTCTTTCATTAACGTTGTGTACTAAAAAAAAAAGTTTTCATGTAATATCGAGTGAAATAATAAACATTTACGAAAACAAGATTTTCCCAAAAACAGCCCCAAATTTTTTCTTTAAACTTTTGATATGATGTTACAAAGGTACTTTATAAGACTCTTAACATCATTTTGCTCTATTCATTTGTTTTTTCAAAAATTACACAAATTTAACTTTTTTATAACTCTCGTACCAATATTTACATTAGAGGTGGTTTGTTCACATATGAGCACATGTGCTTTTAAGTGTCAAAGTTCACTCAATAGATCTGGTTAAATGGGCTCTGGAATAAACTAATTTAGGTTTCCTCCAGTTTAAAATAAGTGTACAAATCATACTAATCCACTAAAAATATGGTAACACCTCATTAAACAAGTCAAAAATGCATTTCCCACTTATAAGAGTTCCCGCTTATAAGAGACAAAATTCCATTCCCCCAGGTGTCTCTTATAAAGGGGTTTCACTGTATTTGGTAGGGCACTTGAAATGTGTCTAGCAAAGCTTTCCACCAATTAACACTGAGGATGCACCACTATCCTTTAGGTACTCCAACCCTACCTTAGCTTGTTGTTCGAAGCGCTCTCTCTGCACTACAGGATCGTTCAGCTCCGTGTATGCATTGCAAATCTCCTTCTTCATGACAAACAGTTCAAAGCGTTCCGTCAGTCCCTTGATGGACCGATGCCACTTAGCAAGGGGACTCATGATTTGTGGGTGGTCACAAATGAATGTTGGGTTGATGCACTTCTCTTCCAGGAACTCTCCCACTAACTGCAATAAAAACCAATATCATTAACCCAGTTTAACAATGGATCACAACATACTTTTTTTTGCATTCATGTGTAGATTACAACAATGAAATTTACTAAATTCATTATAAAAATTGTTTTATAATTTATTCTATTTTAACACTACAGAAAAACTTCATAATTTTGCACTTAAAGAGTTTTTTTTTGTATTTATTAGTTGGTTAAATTTTCTTATTATCTATATTAAATTATTCAAAGATGTACGTTTAATGTTCTTTCATTTCTCATGGTTAAACATCTGTAATAAAAGTTTCTAAAACCAGAAAATGACCATGTAATAACCAGCAATGTATAACAATGACAAGTGACCAACAAGTGAGAATAATTATGTCGTCATAGAGGAGCCCAAAGAATCTGTATTAGGTTCAGTGTTGTAAAGTTTACACAGGGGACTTGAACCCTACATTTGAACTGAAGACAACACTACAGGATGTAAGTAAGGGGGTGCTAATATCACAGAGTTGCTTTGCGTAGCATTTAGCAATGCACATTATACAGTATATCTTCTCAAAAAGGGAACTGAATACTTGCAATTGATATTAATTTATTCACTTATTATGGCCAATAACCTTGTCCAGCAGGCGAGCGGTCGTTCTTGGAGGAGGGCACTCTACTCCATGCTTCTCGCAGAGCGCACTGAGGATCTTTGCAGCCTCTGGGGAACCTAGCTTGTCTGCCTCTGGGAGTTTGGTGTTCAGGGCCTTCTCCAAAGATGCCACCATTGAGATACGCTTGAATGGTGGAGTGAAGTCCACCTGCACTGCTTCTCCCTCAGGGCCATCAGGGTGGTACACAATTTTGTAAGTCCCATGAATACTCTTCACCATTCCTGCCAACCAAGTTGCAATTATTAAAAAAAAAAAAGACTGTATCAGGTATCAAAACATTTTCCTTGCATTCTTCATCCACTTTGATTGTCTAAAGTCAAAATTTACAGTTTCATAAGAGCTATTAGAACATTATCCATAACTGACTCTAAACTATTATCAATGTCATCAGTATCACTGCACTGAAAGAAGTTTGGATTTAATTAATACTGTCATATGTAAATTCTGTAAATTGCAATTCCTAACATTCGTTAAATTTTCTATCCTAGCCAATGACATACTTTTTGGCCATCATTTTTTAAATAGTTTCTTTCTTCAATCAAATACAATTCTTCATGTACCCCAATGTAGCTTAATCATGACTTTGTGCAGTCAAACTATGTTTCATACAGCTCAATCACATATGAAGCAGCCAAACCACACACTGCTACCAATCTGTTAAATTTGTTTTAGAATGAATTTGATACTTTTGAAGTCATGAGACTTTAAATCACATATGGTTTATTCAACTTTGAGAATCAACAACTCTCACTTTGCTAAGATACATACGACAATGTTAATATCATGCTTATACAATCACATAAAAAATATCTTACTTATACACTTGCATGAGTCACAACAAACAGGACCGTTGGCCACTGTTTTTTGCACAATGTGAAATACCCATGATATCACAATTAAGTTGTTTCCAAAAATTAAATTTGATTTTCTTATAAATTATTAATGCTGTTACATAAAAATATGAAAAAAAAAAAATAAAAATAAAAATAACGTATGCAACTCATTTATAATGATGCTTCCATTTTGCATTGTGCAAATTTGAAAACTTGCTTCTAATAACACTTATTTTCAAAACGTGTACTGTGTATAAAGCTTAACATTATAAATTAGTAGTGTAATACACTATCACGATACTTGCCTGCCACCATACTTTCCGTCAAAGTCATGAGATCATTATAGTCTGCGTAAGCCATGTAAAATTCACAGGTGGTGAATTCAGGATTGTGTGTTAGATCAATTCCCTCATTTCGGAACTGACGACCTATTTCATATACTCTATCAATACCTCCTACAACCAGCATCTGAAAAAACATGACCAGTTTAAACATTAAAACTTTCAAGCTTTAATTTATTCTCCATTTAACCACACCAAGCTCATCAATTAATCACAATTCGACTTATAACTAATAATATACTTCATTAGCAAAAACTTCTCATAAATGGAAATAAGATTCTAAAAAGTTGCCCCAGTTTCATTCATACACAAAGTACCACAAAATCAGATTCTGGTCATACCTTATGGTACAACTCTGGTGCTATCCTCATGTACAAGTCCATATTCAGCTCATTGTGGTGAGTGACAAAAGGCTTGGCAGTCGCTCCTCCTGCAATCATGTTCATCATGGGGGTCTCAACTTCCAGAAAGCCCAGATTGTCAAGGAACTTGCGCACATATGAGATAATCTGAGCACGAATGTGAAACTTCTGGCGGACTTTTTCATTCAAAATCAGATCAAGATATCGCTGACGGAATCTGGTTTCCTATAATGTTAAAAAATTAGACAGTGGATTACGCAAAATAAAGCTAAAACAAAATCAAAATAAACAATCTATGTCACAATATACGACATGGATATACACAAAATCTGATTCTAAGATTACACGACCCACAAAAATGAAAAGGAAAGAAGACGTGGATCGTGGGCATTCACATAGTGGGTCCTAACATTTTCATCATTCAAGGACACTGAAGTAACATTTTAAATGAGGAAACAACTCTTACACTAAGGTACATTTGCAATTCAACTTATTTCGCTCTGAGGAAATGGTTTTTGCACCACTTGTATTGAAATATCAATCACGACATGATAAATTATATAAGTTCTCTTCATAGATACCAAGCGAAAAACAACAAAATATTAATGCACAAAATATCATTTTCAAAATTGAATAGTGAGAGGTGTCTGTTGCTATAAACAATCTTTTAGTCATTTGGGTCCCAGAAAATTGTATTAATTTTTTTTCAAGAGCTTTGTGAATCACTTGATTTGGCACTTTTCATCCTAATGATCAATGTATACTTATAAATGATAACAAGTGTCTAAATGCATATTGGCTGCTTCACAAAGGCTAGTCAAACCCCTGTGAAGTGGCCTAAACCCTACCTCTGTCCTTATTCTTTCCCAATTCTGACTGCTGGGTAGTGATGCAAGAGCGCATACGCGGATATGCTACCTGGTGACCCTCTCGACAACTAACTGCAACGAGACTGACATACGACATAGTATTAATGGAGGATTACTCCCAAGCAGAGATTAATGGAGGATTACTCCACTGCACGGAGTGCTCAACACCTTAAAATAGGTCTTCCCAAAAGGAACGTTGTTTGGTTCCCCCCCCCCACACACACACACACACACACACTTCATTTACAACTGCCATGCGGAACGACTAGAGGAAGGTTCGTCCTAAGAACATTGTCACACTATAGTTGGTTTGTCAAAATAAAAAATAAGAAAGGGTTCACACCTTGTCTTTAAGACCGAAGTGAAGGTGAGGTAACATGTGCAAGCAAGGTGACAGAAGTTTGATGGTTCGAGGGACAATTGACAATTCTCCTTTCTTGGTTTTGCCAGGATTTCCATAGCAACCAATGATGTCACCTCGTCGTATTTTTCCAGTGTCTGCCACAAACTGGTCTTCTGATTCATATTCCTTTGCATTGGCCATCACCTGAATCTTCACACCTTCACCTCGAAGGTCATAGAAAATCAACTTGGCCCCTGATTCTCTGATTGCATGAACTCTCCCTAAAAATAAAACCCAACAAACATGTCAATATTCACAAGGACTCACAGAATGTGTCAACTTTTTTTAAGGATTTGTAAGAACTGGACAATCTTTTAACGTAAGAAAAAAATTAAACATTTTGTACATGTTGCATTGTATATCACAATTTAGTATAACAGTTGCAAAGCTCTAATGGGAGGAGAATTCATATGTTTGACAGCTCGCACAACACTAGTGCTCCTGGTAGCCAGCAAGAGGTGTCTCTCTTTAAGGCTATAAGTGATAACAGGGGATTAGTAATTCATAATTTTAGAAAACTTTTAAAATAGCGCATTGGTATGTGCATAACATCTGAAAATTCATGGTGTATACAAGTTTATCATAAAATAAAAATGTATTGCTGTCAAAGGGAGAGGATAAAATCTACATTCACTGTGCAGAAGCAAAACAAAAAGGAAAACTGCATGAAAAACCTTATTGAGATGGGGTCCAATACCTAGAAGTTACAATGATATTTAAAAAATAATTATTAACTGAATATGATAATAAATTTAAAATGATAAAATAACATAAATTAAGGTTTTCATGATATTTATTGGCTGACATAGATTCTTTTTTAACATCCAAAATTCTTGAATTGCTGAAATTTTTTTAAAAAAGGGAAAACAAAGAAAGAAAACAAGAAAATGTTGGAATCAGCTTATTGCAAATGTCAGGTGGCAACCGGGTGGTTTTACCAAGAAAATTTAAAACCTAAGCAAAAATTCTCTACCAAAAACTAAAATTCTCTGGAAATTCCAAACTTTCTGAAATGACTGTAGTTTTATTTACATGCACTACACCACCTTATAGCATACCTGCAACACTGACTTCTTCCTTGAGAACTTCTCCATCACTAACATGGTTGTACTTTTCAATGAAATCCTCCAATGATATTGAAACATGAAATTTGTGGGGATAGGGATGATCTCCTGCTTGTTTCAATTGGGCAATGGCTTGACTACGAAGGCGAAAGTATTCCTAAGAAAAGAAACAAAAATATAAACGTGAAAACTTATTTTAACTACACCCTACTTTCTTGGAAGTGTACCCAAAACTTCACAAATTTCAGATCATCATTCTTCTTCATAGACATAAGAATGAACTAGGTCAGGGGAGGGAGGGTCATTACCCTTGAAAATTATTTCATTTGTTATTATTTCATATATTATTTCAAATAATTTTTAGACACCAAGTCACCCCAAAGAAAGGGCTTGGGTAGTACCAAGGTAAGCCACACCAGCCACAAGTCTCCTGCTATTGTAAATGTCAGTATCTTTATTATGGTCAATGTGACTTAACTTGTTACTATCGATGTCTTGATATCTATGAAGGACTTGAGGCTGTAACAAGATGAGACTCACTTCAACCGAAATTGAGGAGCAAACATTCAAAATGTGACACATGTACTTCACTCTTTTCCAATAAAAATGAAAATAAGCCTAAATTAAATACTATTCAACACAAGTCTTTAACTCAACAAATAAAGTACTACTTGATGTATTGCAAGATATCATTTTTTTCTGGAAATAAAATTCTAGATGAAACAAGACTCAAAACAGAACTCAATTTATGCCAAATGGACATGTCATCTTTTGAATGTTTGTTCCTCAATAAGACAGTATTGTGTATTTTGCATTTTAGGTAGATTTATCTGACTTAAGCCAGCTAGTAGTCATCCCATGCCTGGGCCCTGCTTTCATTAACATTACAATAAGAGGGAGGCTTGTGTGACTTATCTTTTTATTGCTCCAAGTCTTTCAAATATAAATATTGTTTTTCAGCATAACAATGTCTAAGAAATTGATAAACTCCTTCTGCCAGTTTCTCAAATATGCATACATTTCTGTTTTGAATTGAACATATCACCATCACATATTCTAGTTTTGATCACATAACTTAAGTTTCTACCAATTGGAACTTTGAGTCTTAAAAGTTCCATTGGCAACATTTTGTATACAATTTGAATAAACTTATTATGAAAAGTATCACTAGATCTTTTCCATTCTCACTTTTTTGTTACATGAAGATCAATTTGAATTTTTATACAAATCTTAAAATTACTTGGCATTTATTTGAATTTCAACTCATTTATCTGTACAGCCTTAATGCAAACCCAATGAATTTCATTTTTAAGTTTGGACAGCTTATAACTTGACCAACAGGTAAAAGCAGTCATAAAACACTTCAAAATTAATTATCAGATGAAATCAGTCGTAAAGCACACCACATAAATTAATCTATGATATTTGTACGCTTAATAGTACCTCAAAGGTTAATATACTGTTTTGTCAAATGGACAAACAGAGTCTGATCAAATACGATTAGTTTTAATTGATCAACTGCAGTAATAAATTTAGTTTGGTGTGTAAGTCACTGAAACAGGTCTCATAAAATTCCTCAGAAAAATCATAAAAACATTTCATCCACCAAATTTAAAACAGTAGATTTTAACATTTTTCACATATTCAACACACTTCAAACTCACATTAGGGCTTATATCTTCCTCAACTTGCTTCTTTTTGACAACCTCCTTTTCAACTTTGGTTTTCTCTTTTTCGGACTTTTCTTTGGCTTTTTGTTCTGCCTTCAGTCTTCTCTTCAGTTCACTGAAATATAGAAAACCACAATCATTCATACTCAGTTTTAAAAATCCAAAACTTTGTGAGTGATGCAATACTACATGTATATTGCCTATGCTTTCTAATTAAGAAACACTGCATAACATTTATAGAGCATTTTGCGCAAGCACACCAACAATTCTTTTTATTCAGTGAAGTCCAAAAATTAAACTTTTGCTACATGTCAATTCACATTTTCACAAAATGTTTCAATTATGAACAAATAAGTAACAATTTGCTCCAAATTTAATTTAAAAAAAAAAGAATGTTGGTTATTTTGGCAAAAATGCTAAAAAGCAATATCACTTATCCACGCACCTACGTTGCCAGAAAGTGTTAGCTGAACTAAAATGTGACACAACACTGCTCCTTTGCAATGATGACCCCAAATCCCTGGTTATCCACTTAACGCCCCTCAAAACTAACGGGTTGAATACCACATCATGGACCTACCATGCTGCAGTCTACAATCTGCAACGACATGTAATAAGGTAGAGTAGCAAATAAATGATGCAATAATGGGGGTACTAATGTATTTGTTTGATGCATTAAATATAGTTTATAGTACAAATGAAAAAGTTATAGTTAAGGACAGAAATGCAACTAACCTACATTGTAAAAGACAATAATTTTATACTGATTTCTTACACCACCAGCATATTCAAATATTATATTTTATAATTTGTGATATGTGGTGAAAAACAAAGAAGTCATGTAATGAAATGTTCAACAAACTGACAGCTATTACAAAACATTTTAAAAGACACAAAACAAGTGTAAAGACATCAATTTTATTGATACCCTTTCAATTTTCCCTTGAGCTATTTCCTGGATGTAAAACATCCAAGAATAAACTGGGTTCAACTTCTGAATCAAATTTGGTTCATATGCCTAGTTGTTTAATAATTAGGGAACCTATAGGCAATATTATCAACATTCAGGGAGTGGCAGTGATTTTTTTTCCATATAAGATAAATACCAAAGCAAATTCATGAGAGCAATTTCATGTCAGGATTAAAATGAAACTTTTAACTTCTACATTTATGTGTAAAAAAGCACTTTATTTTTGAAGATAATTAGGGAATTGGAAATTCTATTAGACACAATATATTTGTCCTTGAACAATGCTAAATTATATGAATAATAGGGAATAATAAAATAAAAGATAATACGAATTTCTTCACAATAACAATTACTAACAACTCCTCTTCCTTTGCAAAAGTCTAACACAAAGATTTTAATACTTTTCCAAGTCCAGTCAGTATACCAATGCGGGAACTTGCATCAGCCTTAACCTTACGTGTGCAAGCACATGGACAGATCACAAAATTAACTGTCGCACTCAATTATAATAGTTTTATGTTTCACCAGTTAGCAGACATAATTAAAATATATAAAAGTGCAAAATGCATAATTGGGTATAATATTTTTTCAATTAGTAAGTAAAGATTATCTTACTTTTTGGAGAGTTGTTCTCCTGCTCCTTCAGCCATGGTGTGGCGAACGTGGTGGGGTGATGGACAGTGGCGGCGACGGCGGCGGCGGTGGTGACGATGGTGGGGGTGGTCCTTGGTGGGACGAGCGGGACGAGGGGGGCGAGGTTCAGTTTGATTCACTGGATTCACTTCATGAACCGGAAAGTATTATAACATCCTTCACAGGCTTCTTCCTCTCCGTCATCACCCTTCCTCACCCACGTATTATTACCCATTCTCGCTCCACTGTTCTTTGTTCTCCCGTTTCCATTCCACTCTTGCGTTGCATCACTCTAACTTTAACACTCTCACTTCTAACTCTATGGCTAAACTTTAGTTAAATATGAAATATTAACGAAGGCTTTGTCTGTGCCAAATCAGCGTTTTCGACAACATAAACAACTGTGCTATTTTAACATACTTTGTATTTGTTTATCTACTTGGTAAACATGACGTTTACTGAAAAAAAAAAAATATTGGAATGAATTTTGAAAGAATGACGAAATGACATAACATCCTTAATTTTGTTTTCATATTATTTTCTCATAATGCAGGAATAACCTAATTTAAATAATGAGCCACCGTACCATATTACCAATCATAAGCCACTTGTGAATTGGAGTTGGTACAAAGCTGTTTCCATAGTGACTATTGATGATACAACTCTTCCAAACAAGTTGATTGTGTCACTAATTTTCAAACATTTTCTTCCAGTAGTATCGTTTGTTTGTGAACAGGAAAGTGAGCAAGTAAGTTTTTATGACTTAAATATCAGTTACCGCGGGAAGATTTGCACAACTGCCTTCTATGTTTATCATGTCATATCATGGGATAAATATGCACGCACAATATTCATTCCAATTGCAATTACTCGCTCAAATGCTCAGATGACAGCTGGAGGTCACCGCTTAGAATGGAAAAAGTACAAATCTGATAATCATATCGCTCTACTTCGTTACAGCATTGCAGGCGAGGTTAAAGAACAACTATTGTTGCTACGAAAGTTTGGTGTGTTTTGTGATGTTGTACTGAAATGGTATTTTCCATGAATTAAATATTGTGGTTCCTTGGGCATTTCCAAAATGTGTTAACATTTCCTTTGACTAATCTTTAAATCGAAAAAGTGAGAAAGTTATTTGAGGTAAGAAAGTTTTGAACGAGTAGACCGGTGTACAAAAATTAAAAAACAATCAACAATTACAATATTGAACATAGTGATTTTTTCCTAAATTGAATCTATTCTTTAAAAACAGATCTTCAAGTAAGGTCATGTACAATTTTTCGAAAAAACGAATAGTTTTCGTGTAACTTTGTGTGAAATATAGGCGATGTTTAAACAATTGTCTTTTCAAAAACGGCTCCAATTTTTTCCCATCTCTTCGCGTGTATCAAAGGACAATAAAAATGTTGGTAATAGTCTTATTTCCGGGAACTCTGTATTTTCGAAAATCCCAAAAAGTTAATATTTCAAAACTGCAAATAGGTTAGAAGGAATAGGAAGATAGTTACTTTTGCATGACACAAAATGTGTTCTAAAACTCAGCTATTTAAAAAAAAGGACAAGTACTTTTTTTTTTTTGGTTGAAAAGTTGTTTTCGCGTAATTTCTGCTTGAAATTAATGCATGCGTGCAAACACATTTTCTCAAAAACCGCTGCAAATGTTTTCTTTAAAATGATTTTACGAATAAAACAAGGGAGACTTGAAAGAATGGGGCAGGTCTAATTCTGGTTGAACTCTCTGAAATTCTTTTGATAATTAGATTTTTTTAAATAATGTAAAAAAGTATGTCCTGTTGTAGAACCATTAGTTGAGTAAAGTTAGAAAATGTTGAGGCGTCATGAAAATACAACCAAAAATCAAGATACCAGTTTCAAACAAAGAGGGCCTCGAGTTCCTTCAATTGATCAAGGAATATTTTAGAGAAAATAAGCTGAACGGTTTTGGCACTAGCTTTTACCACAGACGGCCGGACGGACGTGTAGACGTTTTGCCGTCAATCAATTTTTCGGCGTCAACGACCCACAGAATATTGACTACGCAACATGGTAGAGCAAGTAATTTACTACATAAACGAACAAACAAGATTTATCCATTTTTCCGTTACCAGGACCCGGGAATATGAGTTTTTCTGTCGAAAATTCAACTTGTCCCGGAGCACGGTTACGATACTTTCTCTTCTTACGAAGTAAGGGTGAAAAAGTAAAAAGTACCCACTCTTGTTGGAGCTCTTACGCCCAAGGTGTATGTAATACATATCAGCACCCTTGGTAGGGCGGAGGATAAAGTTTACACGGGAAGTGTTCTTGAGATTTCTATCGATTCCTGTGTCTGATGGTGCCGTTGTGAGTACAATGTGCGGTGGAAAATCTCCAAGAACATCTATATATTAAATCGTTGTGTCGTTTCTGTATTTTATTTCTCACGTTATGGTTAAGCTTTTGCACAAACGTTTTGTAAGCTTGTTCATCATCAGATGATGCCTGTATGTCGGTGGGTAAGTCTGGATATCCTTGATATAGAATTCTGACCAGGGCCGGACTGGCCATCTGGCAATTCTAACGAACTAGCGTACCCGTGCGAGAACTCTGCATGCCATACCCCTCCTCTCCCTTACTTTTCCATTTCCATATTAAGCGTGTAATACATTTTTTCAAGACCCTCTTGCCCTCCATCACTTGTTCTATATGTCACCTTGTAATTGATAATAATTTATAATATACCCTTGTCAATACAAACTATTCTTATTTTACTTTATTATCAAGCAAATTGGACTCAAAAGCTTTTAAGGCCTTAGAACACTTCGTTTAGGAATTATTTAACAATATAGATAAAAAATCCTTACGTGCGTTACGGGTTGCATTTTACATGAATATGTAGATGCGTGTTTTAAACAAATCCTTTATATTTTAAAGTCAAAGTGCAATTCGTCAGGTCTCCATGAAATTGTCTTTCTTTAGAGATCTCATTTATAAAGATTGGTTGCATGTGAGAGCCGCAAAGGGAAGGTATACTACTGAAATAATAAAGCAGACGATGCCGGTGTGGCTTTTATCCACTCGGAATTTTTCGTGTGGGTATAGCTACCCACCAATACCTACATTATCTGCCCGGCCTGTAAATAAAGTATATCAACATCACTCTTTTAGCTACGTTTCCGAAGACATTTCTTGACAGCAAAACCAATATCATGCTTATTTGCTATTTTACACATTCTACTCAGTGGAGCACTAAAAGTACTTCTAGCGAATGGCAGTGCATACAGTGCTTCATTATTATTTCTGAGACTTTTGGGGGGAATCTTCCAACAAACTTTGAGAGTAAAGTTTGGCTATCAACATTATTATTTAGAATGTTATTAAAGAACAAAAATCATTCTAATCACTACTGGAGAAAGAACTAATATTTAGCCAATTAGCATCCTGTTTATAATCACTGGTTAGCCTCGGCAATGACAATCTGATCTTGAATGCAGCAAAATTGAAAAATGTATGCTGGATGGACTCAACTTTGTTTATATAGATTTTGTAAGAGTGTGACCATGCTGGAGAAGCTTGTAGTAGAGTAGGTCTAATTAGCAAGAGAGACAATATTTCAGAAGTTGCAATATTTGTAAACTCCGTGGTTACCCTTATCATGAAACCAAGTACACGATAGTCTTATCCGCTATGATGTGACAATCAAATTTGAGTTTTGAGTCAAAAAGGAATCTCAGATTCTTGAAAGTAGAAATCGAATTCAACAAAAATGTCCATCCAGCACATATTCATAATTATCAATATTTCTTCCTCGAGATTATTTCATTATTTTACATTTGTTATAATTGAAACTTATTCCATTACTCTGGCACCGAAAAAAAGGGGAAATCAAAGTTCAACTGAAATGCAGCACAGTCATTTAGACATTTAACTTATACAATTTCAAGTCGTCAGCGAAGAGCAAAAATAAACTTGTAGAGAAACAAGACTTTATATAATTAATGAACAATAGAAAAAGTAAGGGTCCCAGATGTGATCCCCGAGCTACTCCAGATGTTGCCTTATATCCCTAAATACAAAAGACTTGTATTTTACGTTTTGTATCCTGTCTCTCAAAGAGCTACTGAACCATTTCAGGAAAGTTCCATGAAAGTTCCAAATGTTGAAGTTGTTCAACAGAATCAAACGCTTTAGCAAAATATGTATACCCAACATCAACCTGGGACTTTTCTTCTAACTTCTCAATAATATATTGCTGTAAAATAATCAATCTTTTCAACCTAAAACCATGCTGTTAATCAATCAATACTGGATTCTGTGACATTTGCTTCAAACAGTTTCGGTTTAACGCTAATTTTACGTAAGGTCCTATTATTTACAATCCATTCTCTTTTCCCCAATTTAAGTATCGGAGTTACATAATGTCCATACTGATGGAAAAAGGCTTTCCTGGATGGATTTATTAAAAATAAATTGTAAATCTGGTACGTTGCAATTTACCAAACGTATCTAAAACGTTGCAATTTACCAAAAAACATGGGGAATACCATACGCCCTGGAACCGGTCTTCATTTCTAATGTTTCTATTGCCACTATACATCATATTGTCTAATATGCATGGAGCCTACATTTACAACAATTTCCACAGAGATTATTCTAAACAACATGTGATGACTGAGGGACATACCACTGATTCAAAAAGTCAGCAAAAATATCGACTATTTCATTCATCGCCCATTATCTGTTTTTTACTTTCTCGCATACGTACGTATATACGGAGTCATTTACATAGTGTAGACAGTTATATAATGCTGCGATAAAAAACAGCAATATTTTGACACAAAAACTCGTACTGTTGGTCTGATACAGAAAAAGTGAAAAATATTGTTCTAAAATGTAGTAAATTACTCCTTCAAACACTTTATGTAGTCAGATTTCAGAAATTGTAGGTTCTTGCTGCCGAAAAAGTGTTTTTTTCAAACATCCGTCCGTCTTTGTGTCTGGTGTACACATACAAAATTTTCAGAAAATGGCTCCAATTTTTGTGATTAAATATTGTTGTTGGATAGTGTGAAGGACGTTTAAGAGAATGGCGCAGGTCTCATTTTCGTTGAAATCGCTAATTTTTCGAAAATTGCAAACGTTCATTTTTTTGGTATTTTCCAGCAATTAAAATATTGAAGCGAGGTATTTTTTCTTGAAAGAAATGTGTTCTTTAAAGACAGATTTTGAAATAACGTCATGTACAATTTTTGGAAAATACTTTACTACTTTTCGTGTAATTTTGTTTGAAATATAGGCAGTTTTTGATTTTTTAATTATTTTTTCGAAACCACACCAACTTTTTGACCTCGGATAGCATAAATAAAAAAAAATTGGAGCCATTTTTGAGACATTTTTGTAATGTTCCAGGGGCTACTCCGAAAACTTAAAGAACTCTCCAAAATCGCTGGGCATCAGTTAGGCCAGATCAGTTGGGGGAAATCCATTTTGGGAAAACTGCAAAGTTTAGGCACCAGTGATGTTCACAAACGGACGGTTTGGGAGAGAAAAACAAAACAAAACAAAAAAGGACATCTTATACAGAATCTTGAAAAATAATGTGGCATATAATTCTTTTTAATATGATTTAGCTTGACATATTTTTGTTCTCGTAATTTTTTTTTCGGGCTACCGCCGGTAGCCCGCAGTATACGCCACTGCGCATGCGCGGTCTGTCTGTGGGTTGATGTGTGCGCGTGCGCAGGGGCTGCGATGGAGCTGACGAGCGCGCAGATGCGGGGGCTGGCGGAGATGCTGCGCTCTCCCGACGACGACGGCGACAGCAGCGACGACGACCTGCCGCCCTGCGCCCTCGCCAAGCTCGGTACGGTGCCATCAGTAGCCTCATTCACAATGCAAACTTAAACGTAAACGTAACGTAGCCGCAAAACATAGAAATGTGTTATTAATCCAGACCATTCGCAATGCCTTGACGTAACCGTTGACATTAGACCGTAAACTTAAGAGTTCGCAAGCTCCAAGCTTTTGCGTTAAGTTTACGTCGGAATTCTACTGAAGACCAATCAGGGAACAGCGTGGAAGTTCGATTTCTGATTGTGTTCAGGTAGTTTGTGGTTATGTCATTGTTTTTGTATTGTATAGAACTAGTTTACGAACGCTTTTGATGCGTTTAGTGAATTCAATGTAAGAATTTGGACAATTTTTATTGTGACTTTAACCTGAGATGGCGAATAAACTATTTATGTCGGACGAATTACTCGTGAATATGGTTCCAGCTTACGTTCGTCATTGTGATTGCTTGTTTTTACGTGTAAATTTTGCGGCTACGTTTACAGCATTACGTTACGTTGAAGTTTACTTTGTGAATGAGGCCTAACAAAATGAGGGCGAGTCCGCCCACAGAACTTTTTCCGGGTCCTCTTTTTAAAAGTATGTAGCAACAAGTAGTTAAGCGCTTAAATAATAAAAATATCCTTTAACAAATTGAAATTTATCAGCCTAAGCAATAGTAGGAAACTCTGCGTTTATTTTTTAATTTTTTGAAATGAAAACTGTTATAAAACCTAAAGGAATTGTTTATACTTGAGTTTTTATTTCTTGGTGCGTGGGGGCTTGTCTTCACGATGGAATATCTCATGATATTTCGCGTCGTTCTCGGTCGTGCTGCTAGGAGACGCATGATCGCCAGCACTGCTCGATACAGTCGCGATCTTGCGACTCCTAGCAGCACAACCTACAACGACGCGAAATACCGTGGGATTTTCCGTCGTGAAGACAAGCCTCCCCACCGCGCCAAGAAATAAAAACCCAAGTATATCTTTATTGATTAAGAAACAGAGTTACATAAGCTAGCGAAGTGGGAAAAAGTCGTCCTTTTGCAAAATCCTTTTTTAAAATCTTTTATCAACTATCGCAAAGTGCCAGAGAATGTATCAAGTAATTAAAATTTCTTACCCTCGCAAAACCTTCAGCCTAAAAAGTAGGCCCTCTTTTACCTGGGCCCGCCCCCATTGCGGGCCTTCCCTTGGCCGGAACGTTACGCCACTGAGTCGGGCGTTGTTTGAGGTTTGACGGCCGTCGCTGGCGCTGTGAGCCGATCGCGAAAGCTGCAAACGGCGATGATGGGCTACGCTTTCGCGCGCCTCTCCTGCCCCTTCCGGGCGGCTGTTTCTCGGGCGCAGAGAGCGGAACTGGCGGAGAGCGGGAGCGCTCAAGCGGATTCGGGCGCGAACTTCATACTTCGTTGCCTCTCTTCAGACGGCAACAGCCTTTGCGGTGACAGCCTCTCTGACCGCGAAGTCCTGGGTTTCGGGTCCCGGCAATAGTGGATCTTCGACTCTAACTAAATAGCTCTCTTTGGTTAACAGCCATGTGGCTGGTTGGCAGTCCCGAAGCCCCTAGCGCATTCTCTTGGACAAGTGAACCTAGGGTAGTTTGCTTTCTAGGGGCGCTAGTGCGCCAATTTTGACGTTAGTTAGTGCCTTATTTTACGTGGCGAGACTCGGGCCATCAGGCCCGCTCTTCCGTCTGACCACGCCAAACCACCAAACCGCCTGACCACCAAATTTCACTACGCTCCTTTCACCAACTAGCGGAGAAAGAAGGTATTATCCCGGGCGACGAAACAGGCGATTTGAATTTAGCTCAGAGGCGTCATTTAGGCTTGAGGATCTTTTACATGCAGTAAATCTACTAACATGGGACAGTCGGCTTTACTTCCTCTCCGAAGGATTTTTTCGCCCTTAAAAATCCACGGCTTCGATCGGGTTTGATCGCGAACTTGGGTATGACAGTCCGGTACGCTAACCGTTACACCATCGAATCCGCATTTTGACGTTTGATTTGAATACCGGATAGCGCAGGCCTAAATACAATAGGGAGTTTTTGCACCTATGAATGTTAAGCACTATCGATCCTTCGATGTTTCGTGAGTGATCGAAGTTTCGTATCACTTTAGTACATCTGCGCATGCGCAGATCGATAGTGCTTAACGTTCGAGGGTGCAAAAACTCTCTAATATCCGCAATCTTATCGAGTAGTTCAAATCGAAATTCTGATTGGTGCTAAGTTGCTAGAGGATTTAATTTTGCCAGGATCAAGCAGATCAGGATCATGCAAAATGCCTTTCCTGGCAACTGTTTTACAAGCCGACAAGCCTCCGCATGCATGCCGTCGATTTTTGGCACCTCAAAAATCCACCTAATGTGACCGTGTTTGGGCCCGCGAACTAGGTATCAGTAGCCCGGCATGATAACCACCATATCATCAAAGCAGATTTGAGCTAAATAACTGAGACAAATTTAGCCTGTGTGTGGCGGAAACGGCATCTAGCGGTCGGCTGGCCTGATTTTAAGTGATTACTTTGAACAATACCTGGTGAACGCCGAGGCAGGGCTAAGGTTGGCAAAAAATCGATGTTTAAAAAAATTCTTACGTTATAAATAAAATTATCAGTATCTATTTTATTTGCGAATTGCAATCAACATCCATTGACAATAATTGTCACTCTTGTCGATCCCCAGGCGGCATCAAACCGTTTGCCATTCGCAACCATTCTCCAGTGTTGTCACCTTTTTTCTTATTTTGTACGTGATAATATCGTTAAATTGCCATTTGAACCTTGACTACAAAGACCATTAATTAGAAATAAAATGAGAGTCAAATTTAAGGCAAAATATACTTTAAACTAATGTTGATGTAATATTTATCACATTACAACCGGGACATTTTACTTCGAAATATATCATCATCTTTAAAACATCGATATTTTAAACGTCGATGTTTTTGTCGATATCGAAATCGACATCGAAAACCTTTTGGTGATGTACCGAAGTATCGCTAAAATTTCAATCACTAGGCAGGGCCTTAACAAACCGGTCACTTATCCTCTATTTTCCTCCTTCCTCATATTTATCTCATTCTCTCCTCTTACTTGTAGACGGGGGAGGAACACCAGCACCTCCAGGGATATAACACGCACTACACTCACAGGAATAAGGAAAAAGTAGTTGAGGCGTCCGTGAGATAATATTGGTTGTTTAATTCGAATTCGTCTGAAGGAGAATTCTAGCGGTCGGCTGTTCTAATCGGTGGTTTCTGTGGTTACTCCGATCAACACCAGGCGAATGCCGGAGCAGTACCCTAACAAACGGGCCACGGACCGCGCGCGATCTTTTCTTGCTCTTCTCCTTGTCCTATCTTCGCCCCTTACAAATACACACTTATATGCACTACACTACCACACATGCCGGGAGACCGGTCGGGGGCTTAAAGCTTGTCCCAGCTGGGGCGGTGCCCCGCTAGTGGGAGATACCTGATCAGGGAAAACCCCGTTAGTCGACGGGAGGTCGGCGCCAAATCTCGCCATCCAGCGGGGGAAAATCACCGCCACCTCCCGATGAAAAAGCATGCAGTGCATTTACGGGACTAATGATCTCAGTAGCTGACGCGCCCGGAATCACTAACCATCAATCAATCAATCTACAATTGTTGAAAAAGAATCCCTGAGCTCTACTCTAGAGCAAGACTCGCTCTTAGGCGTTGCGTGCATGCGCGGGCGTTTGGGAAGGGAAAGGGGGGTGGGCACTCGATCGCTTGCAACAGAGCAGCGCTGCCCGTCGCGTGCGCCCGAGCTGACGCGAGCCACAAAAACGCCCCGTCAACGCGGCCCTTCCGGCTTCGGTTCAGCGACGGCCATCGGCCGCGTGGCCCCGCTCCCGCATTCACGCTCATTTGAGACTATGCCCGCACGTGAATAGAATCTCTTGGAATGGAAGGCGTGAACAAACAAATAACGTGTCCGTGATAGCCCAAAAATGTTTTGTGGGCATCATTCTAAACCTTTAAAAAAAACAAAAAAACATTTGATGGCACATGTTTAGGTCCTGGAACACGCCTGAAAATAATTACTAATTTAAAAGATATAGTTATATATTTTTAATATAATTTAATAATTATAAATCATAGCTAATAATAATAATTAGTTACAGCGGTGGCACTTACTGTAGCATATCCGTGATGATATAATAAAATAGTTTGTGATATTTTATAATTTTATACTAATTTTATTATATGTATAGAAATGATAAAGATAAATGGAAAACATTTAATTCTGTGTTTACGGAAGTTCGTAGATCTAAAAATGTAATGCAGGTAAATGTTACCCGGCCTGAATCGCTGTAACACTCCAGAATATGAAAATGTTGAGATATTTACGAAATAATGAAAATTAACAGTTCCAAGTGCCTTGCTTAAATGAAGGTTATGGCATTGTCTATATTAATTACCGTAGCTATTAGTGGCAATTTGCCAGTAGAATATACTCATCACTCGAAAAATATTTTTATTCATAAGAAGTGAGCAAATGCTTATTGATCGGAGAATATTCTCAGACCAAATTTCCATGCGCGTGAGAAGATACTCGGAGAAAACGTTTCTTTATTATTCATACCACCCAAAATGTTCTTCTATATTTTTGAGCAAATTTGCAACGCGGACTTTTGGTGTAAGGAAAACGGCCTTCTCGTAATTTCTGCATTCTTGATCCCATGGCGAAACTTTTATAGGAAATATTTTTGAATATTGTTGAATCATCTGGAAAATTCTTTGTCATGCGCAGCCCAAAACAAGAAGGGGAGCCAACTAAATTTCTTGGCTCTTTTTTTCATAAAACTTATTTTACCAATGATATATTTTACTACTAAATAAATAAAATACGATAAAAGATAGTGAAATTGCTTCTTTGAAGATACAATCTATACTAATATATAAAGACAGAACTGCACTGACTTACAGCGCGATAATCTCTGAATCTACTGAACCAATACTGATGAAACTTTTGTAGTAGCTTTTTTTAAAGGTCTGGAGTAACATAGGCTATGATTTACAATTTCAAACCTTACTATATTCACAAAATAATTACTTTTCCGGACATTTTTCACCTGGCTTTACATCATAGATTCAATAGTGGATCAATGTCAATAGTTTAGCTGCGCGCCACCAGAGGATGAGGTCTGATATCTACTGTTTCTTCAATGTAAAGGATTGTGTATTTGAGATATACTCTTTGGTGTATTTAGAGGACTGTTTGTTTATTTTTCACAGTCAATTGTCTAACCTAAATATTTGTTTTAGTGTAATAGTAATAGTTTCTTTCGCTTTATTTAGAAAAGTAACTTGAATATTGATTTTAATTGCGTGTAGACGTGAGTGCATTAAGTGCACAAGAGACTAAATGTTTGGAAGATATCATTTTCTGATGAATGTGGTTAACATTGCCGTAAAAAGGTATGAGTGCACATATGTTTAATTGTAGTAAATTAAGCATAATTATTACGTATTTGCAGGTTAGGTGAGCAACAGTGCGATTTACGTGTTATTCAGAAACTGATGGAGGAATGCATGCTTCAGAGAAGTGTTTTAATATAGTAGAGAGTACCTTTGGGTGCTGAAGGAACGGTTAAATTGATGACAGTTCGGCAGTAATACAGTTGAAGTACAATACGGCAGTACAATTGAAGTAAAATAGTATTGATAAATGGGTATTTGGAGGAATTTAATATGCGACAACGCTGGTTTTGAAGGTTGTTATTTTAAATAAGAGAAAAGGTGTTGTCAAGGCGGGATTCACTGTGATCTCGGATTTTTGGAGATATTATAATGGCATAAGTGGTTAATGGCTCCTTTTGGTCAGCCACAATTTATCAAGGATCCTAAAACAGGTACTAGAATCCAATTAAAATTACTTTAATTATTTCTAAACGTCGATTGATGCGGCAAGATCAATTTCAAACTTTTCTATATAAATACGCGAGAAGAAAAAAATATGAAAAAGAGTAAGATTTATAA
This sequence comes from Acheta domesticus, assembly GCA_031308135.1. Classification (NCBI taxonomy): domain Eukaryota; kingdom Metazoa; phylum Arthropoda; class Insecta; order Orthoptera; family Gryllidae; genus Acheta; species Acheta domesticus. The sequence continues at coordinate 134,024,655 of JAHLJT010008756.1, read as the reverse complement.
TGTGTCATGTTATTGTAAGGTTTGGTATATAATACATAAAATTCCACAAACAGAATAACGTAAGTACATGCATTTAATTTTTTAATTTAGATTTGTTTATTATTTCAGTTATAAAGAGAAAGGAGTTTGGGGGCCGGAACCCCAATAGGACTAAAATTTAAATATTTTTTAGTGAGAAGTGCTGTAATGTGTAGAAGGTTTTTTCCAAATTGGAGCAAGGCAGAGAAGCGTGATAGCGTGGACGAAATATACGATTGAATAGATAGGAGTAGGCTCTGCCACAGGGCGGGAAGAGATGGAATTTCTGTTTAATACAAAATTGTGGTAAATACCCCGGTAATGCGGGGTTCTTCATAAGCTAGAAAAATTATTATACAGAAAATTAATCTAATATATAAAAATCAATGTTTGTTGGTTCGTGCTTAATGCGTTCCGCAGCAGCATCCAATTGCAATAAAAATGTGTCAACATATTGCTTGCACTTGCGGGAAGAACACAGGTATAGTACAATTATTGTAACTCCACTAGATGGCGCTAGAACACATGATAGCGTTTCAGTTAAATGCAATTCCCAATCCACATGAGCTTCATTGTTGCTGGGCGTTGCCGTGTGCTGTGGGGCAAGGTCGAGGAGAACACAAGGAGCAGGCGGCGCAAGTTGACAGGAAAGTGAAAAGGAGACAGGGAAGAGAGAGAGAGAGAGAGAGAGAGAGAGAGAGAGAGAGATGAAAAATAAGAGTTAAGGAAATAGAGAAAGGGAAAATAGTGGAAGAGAAGGAAAATAGAGAGAGGAAAAATAATGAAAGAGGGAAAATAGGGAGAGGGAAAAGAGAGAGGGGGAATGAGAGAGCGGGAAAAGAGTCAGAGAGTGGGGGAAGAAGAGACACAGAGAGGGAAAAAGTGACAGAGGGAGAAAAGAGACACAGAGGGGGAAAGAAACAGATGGAAAAGAGAGAGTGGGGAAAATGAGAAAGGAGGAAAAAGAGAGGGGGAAAAGAGAACGGAGAGGAATATTTCCTCAATTATTTCTTCTGCGGCAGCAACGCGCCGGGTACCAGCTAGTTAATAAATACAAGAAATTTTATGGTGAACAATTAACGTTTAACTCGCATTTAAAGTGATTGCCATATGGCTTAGAGAAATTCTTATTCAAATGTACAAAAAACTTCCTTAATTGTCAAGATAGAAAAGAGAGAAAATTACGGACTGATTATATTTTTGGAAATAGTCATTTTTATTTCGTAAGGGATACGGGGCCCCTTTCAATATTTATCTGGCAAGGCCCCCATGCCCCCTCTGCTACGTAAGCAAATGGGTAAATGAAGTGAAACATTTTGAGATACTTAATGGTTTCTTCAATATTAATAGATGCAGGTAATGCTATCGTTTGTCAAACTCTGATTTCAAAGATACACTTTAGGTTTATTTAATTGTTTGTTCTTGCCCAATTCAAGGAGCAGAGGACAGGCTTGTATTTGCTACTTTCGCACCATGATAAGTTTTCTATAAGACTTTCCTCTAGAGAAGTGACGTGGGAAGTGAAAATTTTGATCTATACTTTATAGAAGGTCTTTATTAGTAAAAAAATGATCCACACAACGTGCAGAAATGCTCCCAAATTTGCAAAGGTTAATATCTCGGTAGTACATTGGAAGTTTTACAAAGCTAATAAAACGTTGTACTATGTTCACACCGTATCTTAATACAACACTCGATTGGTTATCAAAGCCATAGTAACGGTCTCGTTTTATAATTATCCAATCTCGTATTGTGAAAAGCATTTTTACTATACAAATATTTATTTCGTAAACAACTGTTAGCATGTTGCTATACTCAACTTATTGCACATTTAACAAATTTATGTTAAAAGATAAGTGGTGGATCGCCAGCGCGAGACTAGGGATGGAAAAAAATTGATGCTCCGAGTACCAACATCCATATTATAACATTGATGTTTTACTTTCGATGTTTTCTGCAGATCGATATGTTTGTGCAGAAACATCAATGTTTTCACAAAACAAACAAAAATTTTCCTGATATAAATAAAATTTCGAATTCCTATCTATTTCATTTGTGGATTGTTCCCAATCTATAGCCGTTCTGTCACTATTGTCGATCTCCTGGCGGCACGAAACCGTCTGCAATTCGCATCCTTTCTCCAGTGTTGTTACCTTTTTTGATTATTTTGGACGTGGTAATATTGTTAAACTACTGTTTGAACCTTGACGACACAGAACATTGATTAGAAAATTAAGATGACAGTCAAATTTAAGGCAGAATATTCTTTAAACTAATATTGGTGTGTTATGTGTTACATCAGAACCAATACATTTTACTTCGAAATGTTTCATCATATTTAAACATCGATGTTTTTGTTGATGTTTTCGTCGATATCGAAAACCTTTTGGTGATGAATCGAAGTATCGATGTTTTGCTAAACTTTTCAGTTACTTGGGAGTTTTGGCACGCCTTAGTGGGCAGCAGTCGCCTGCAATCTCAATTTTCTGCGCATGCTCAGATGTACAAAAGTGATGTGAAACTTGAACTGCACATGGGCAGAAGATCGATAGTGCTTTCGATTGCTTTAACGTTCGAGGATGCAAAAACTCGCTACCACGCGTGGCTGTTTCACACGGGAGGAAGTCATTTCCAGTCATGACACAAATATTTTTGAAGCAAAACAATGTTAACGCGAAATTTAAAAAAATATTTATTCATAATGTTAGTACTCTTTTGGATGTGATCCAAACAATATGTAGTATTGTTTTCGATAAATTGAGTATAATTATAGATAAATGCTAGCTGTGGGGGTCGGCGCATGGCCCTCGCCTCTGTCCCACCAAAAAGATAGATGACATTTGTCTACGTTGTGTACGATGTCTATGCGTTGTTTACATGTAGACGTAGACTATGATTCTTTACACGTATACTTCGGTTTTTATGACTTAGCGCGTCAGGGCCTGTCTTCTTGATGGAATATCTCAGGGCTTATTGCGTCTTTCTCGGGCATGCCGCCAGATGTCACATGATCGCGACCGTATCAAGTAGTGTGATGTGAGTAGAAGCATCTAGCGACATGACCGAGAAAGACGCGAAATGCCGTGAGATATACCAAAGTGAAGACAGGCCCTGATGCGCCAAGTTATAAAAAGTATATAAGTGCGATTTTTCTAACTCTGCCCCCCAACGCCTGTCTTCACGATGAAGTACGTCACGGTATTTCGCGTCTTTCTCAGTCGTGCTGCTAGATATCGCATGATATCTTATGAATTTATCAAGCAGGGCTTGCGATCATGCCACATCTAGCGGCACGAGGGAGAAAGACGAAATGCCGTGTGATATCCATCGTAGCCAAAGGGGCTAGAGAGGCAGAGTTAGAAAAATCGCACTTATATACTTAGGTTTTTACAACTTGGCGCATCAGGTATATCACGATGGTATATCTTCAGCTATAGAATCTATAGTTATTAGGCGCACATGCCTGGTTTAGGGCCGGGGAGCATCGGGCCTCCGAAGAAGGCCGGCGGCGGAGGCACGAGGGTGACTGCGAGCGGCGACGGCGACGGTGACGGCGGCGGCGGCGGCGCGCCGGGTGCGCGAGCGGGGGCGGGTGCGGGCGACCCCGACGCCATCTGGTGCGCCACGGAGGTGGCGAGCGCCCCCGACGACGACGACGGCGCCGACCCGCGCCCGCGCCCCGAGTACGACATGCACTTCCGCCAGGCCGTCACGCCCGAGGACGTCTTCCTGCAGGTGATTAAAAGTTGCAATCTTCTAGGGAGCCCGACATCCGTCACTGCGGCCACCAAAGCGGGATGAGTTGCCGACCAGTCAGAGGCAAATGTCACACACATGTGCAACTCGTTCCCCGGTACATGTTGATCGTCTAAAAGTGATAATTTTCGATCCCCTCTGTGTCCTAGAAATTTGTAACATTTATTCTGAGATACCTGTTCATCGACTGTACTTTACACTGAGATTTATGATGAAACGAGCCCGATCTTTTATTGGACTTCCCATGAAACACATCTTTAAAAACACGTACGCATCCGTTCTTGCGGACCATTGACTTGCGTGCTTCTGGAAGGGACACTAGTACCTTTGCAGGTAAATTGCACCAGTGAACAACGGTCCTATTGGCAAAGCTAAATTTACCTTTATCCATTCACTGTTCCCTGCGTTTGTGTGTTTGTGTGTGTGTGTGTGTGTGTGTGTGAGAGAGAGAGAGAGAGAGAGAGAGAAGAGAGAGAGAGAGAGTTTTCTTAAGGATTTCAAGTCTTTCGCTGCTAGCTATCCACGCCGCTCGCTTTGCGGGTGCCTTGAAGACATGCGCCGTCATTGAATGGGAGCGAGAGGAGCGTAGTCTGTGACGCCGTAAGAGCAGTGGGCGGGTCACGCGATGGGTGCAACGCGCTGCGGCCAAGGGAATCCCCCACGCGATGACCTCTCAAGGGCACGGAGCGCCGATAAGCAGAGGCGCTCTCGCCACAGAGCCTGCATTGTCCTTGTTGCAGTGACGGTCAGCGCGCACAGGGGAATGATCTGACAAGATCGTTTTCTGACAGATAAAGCCGGTTGTTCTGAATCCCCTTTGGACTAAGACGTCCATCTAGCTGCCCCGTCATCAAGAGAGACCGATTAGGAGAGTGCATTCTGCATTCGCCTCACCAAAATGCAACGAGAGCCTTTGCAGTCGGGCACGCACGTTCTGCGTCAGGGGTGTCCAACTTGCAAGGCATCAAGGGCCACAACTAAAATCTTTAATTCGGTTGCGGGCCATATTTTCTTTACTCGGGCGATCTACACTTGACTTCCCCGCATTACTGATCTCTGTACTTTGCCTGGCTGCTCTGAAACGTGAGGGGGATAATAGAACCATGCGTCATATCAGGCCACGCGTAAAGTAGTGAAACACATTGGGATGACTTTTAATTTCTGAATTTTGTAGAAAAAAAGAACCTTAAACCTACATTTAACCTGTTTTAACATTATTGACCCCGGCAGAGCGGGTGCGCTCGACGCACAATGTTCTACTTCGACACGGATGAAAGGGATTTTGATTTCGACAAATAACTTTTAAGGGACCACATAAATGGCATCCGACAACATCCAACCCACGCTAGTCCATTCAAAACGCCTTTGGTCTTTCGATAGTGTATTTGCAAATCATGATTCTGAGAAACATATTTGCTGATTAAAGGGTATCCTTACAAGGAAAATACAAAATATATAATAAGAGTTACAACCGGAAATCATCTTAACTCGTTTAAATATTCTGGTGGCACATTGATCCTACCAGCCGAGACCTCGATTCCAATAGAATAATTTTTTATTATAATTAATAATAGAATAATAAAACCAGGTATCCTAAACATCCCCGAGCTAGCTGAGCACATAGAATTATAACGTATGAACGAACGGAAGCGTACAATATCTAACTACGCAATTCTTCTGTATTAGAGTATTTCCTGTAATACATTATGTACATAATTGTACAAGTCGCAACATTATATATTATATTATCCTTACGGAAGTAAGAAGCCAGAAGACGTTCATAAATTTTGAACATTTCAATATTGTCGACTGTGTATAACTCAAACACAGTTTTACGAATAATTTTGTTTGATCAACAAGCAAAAAGTAAAATTGCGACAACGTTGATGTTGTAAACCAAATGAAACAACCCTCTGCGGTCCTGCAACAACAATTTATTATTCACCAAAATCCCAAAGAATATTTCAAAAAACGCTGCCAGGAGTCACAATATCACAGATATGTTTTCATAGCCGGGTCGTTATACAGGTTACAAATAAGCCGTTAATCAAAGAATCACAAGTAAGTGCGCCGGGTATAATGTCTAAGTCAAGTTAATGTTCTACTGATAGCTGTCGGTGATCGAATGCCGGGGCCCTCGCCCCGCGGCTGCCTCGCCGTCTTGCCACCCCTTCGCAGGGGAAGGGTGTCGGCTGCGTGCCCCCTCTTCTACAGGAGGAGGGAGGGGGGCGCCTTCTACGCCTTGGCCGCTCTCCTGGTGCGGCGAGGCGTATCGCTTCTGGTGTGCCCGCATGGAGGACACTACACCCTCCCCACCTAATTGTGGGAGTATGGGGCGAGGCGCTTCTGCAGGCGCGCGCTGCGGCGCCTGTGCGCTGCTGGCGGACTTTTGGAGTGCCGGCACAGGCGGACACTACAGTTGAACATTGAATTTTACGATTGTTTCATAATTTCGGTTTCACCTCTTGCCAATCTAATTTGGGCAGTAACTTCTCACTAAATTGTCCAAATGTTACTTTTTCGACACATTTGTGCGCTTATAAGATTACGGAAAGATTTGACTGTGAATGCTTTCATTGATCACATACATTTTCCTCTCCTGTGTTTTCTTGTGTGATTTGAACTACAAATGGACCATGCAACGATCGTTACTCCGCAGCTAGACCATCTCACCCAAACGTCGTGGGGATTACAAATAATGCATGTGGATAAAGAACGATGATAAATTAATGACAGATAAAGTGATGCGTAACGGCGAGGAGCTGGTGCTTCCTCTTGGCGTGCTGTGCTGCGCTAAGCGACAGGTTGAAGCGTTCTTCCCGCCTGGGTCACGAGTAGCCATAAGACGCCTGGTGGTTGCAGCTGGGCGAGCGCACGCCGGGCACGGCGTCGTGCGAGGAGCTGGTGCTCTTGGCGTGCAATGCTGGGCTAAGCGACAGGTTGAAGCTTTCTTCCCGCCTGGGTCACGAGGAGCCATAAGAGGATTGGTGGTTGCAGCTAAGCGGGCGCACGCCGGGCACGGCGTCGTGCGAGGAGCGTGCAATGCTGAGCTAAGCGACAGGTTGAATCTTTCTTCCCGCCTGGGTCACGAGGAGCCATAAGAGGATTGGTGGTTGCAGCTAAGCGGGCGCACGCCGGGCACGGCGTCGTGCGAGGAGCGTGCAATGCTGAGCTAAGCGACAGGTTGAATCTTTCTTCCCGCCTGGGTCACGAGGAGCCATAAGAGGATTGGTGGTTGCAGCTGGGCGAGCGCACGCCGGGCACGGCGTCGTGCGAGGAGCGTGCAATGCTGAGCTAAGCGACAGGTTGAATCTTTCTTCCCGCCTGGGTCACGAGGAGCCATAAGAGGATTGGTGGTTGCAGCTAAGCGGGCGCACGCCGGGCACGGCGTCGTGCGAGGAGCGTGCAATGCTGAGCTAAGCGACAGGTTGAATCTTTCTTCCCGCCTGGGTCACGAGGAGCCATAAGAGGATTGGTGGTTGCAGCTGGGCGAGCGCACGCCGGGCACGGCGTCGTGCGAGGAGCGTGCAATGCTGAGCTAAGCGACAGGTTGAATCTTTCTTCCCGCCTGGGTCACGAGGAGCCATAAGAGGATTGGTGGTTGCAGCTGGGCGGGCGCACGCCGGGCACGGCGTCGTGCGAGGAGCTGGTGCTCTTGGCGTGGAATGCTGGGCTAAGCGACAGGTTGAAGCTTCCTCTCCGCCCCATAAGAGGATTGGTGGTTGCAGCTGGGCGGGCGCACGCCGGGCACGGCGTCGTGCGAGGAGCTGGTGCTCTTGGCGTGGAATGCTGGGCTAAGCGACAGGTTGAAGCTTCCTCTCCGCCCCATAAGAGGATTGGTGGTTGCAGCTGGGCGGGCGCACGCCGGGCACGGCGTCGTGCGAGGAGCTGGTGCTCTTGGCGTGGAATGCTGGGCTAAGCGACAGGTTGAAGCTTCCTCTCCGCCCCATAAGAGGATTGGTGGTTGCAGCTGGGCGGGCGCACGCCGGGCACGGCGTCGTGCGAGGAGCTGGTGGTGCGCGTGCGGCTGCCGGGCGAGCGCATGAGCGACGTGGCGCTGAGCGTTGGGCGGCAGCGCGTGGACGTGCGCTCGCCCGCCTTCCGCCTGGCGCTGCCGCTGCCCCACCCCGTCGACGCCGACGCCTCGCGCGCGCACTGGGACGCCGACGCCCACGCCCTCACGCTCTCGCTGCGCCTCGTGCGCGAGTACGACTTCGTCAACTTCTGAAGCCTTCTCCCTACTCTCATGAGCCATAAATGGAATAAAACAATCGTTTCAGTTTTCAAACGCTCTTCAAATATTATAATTATACCTCCTTTATTTCCTCTCCCGATCACGTTTTTCAACGTTCCTGCATCAACTCACGAGAACGAGACGATATAATGGTACCGGGAAAATTTTCCATTTTCCGATAGGGTGTTTTCACAATGTTCGTTTCTGAGCTCTTGATTCCAAACAACGGGCTTTCATTTGGTGTCAGACTGACTGTCCGTCCGTTCGCTTGTGAACAGTCATAAAAAAAACTGCCCTTTCATTTCTCATGACCCAATACTACTGTCGTTTTATCCTTGTATCGATCTTAAACATGATCACATCATTTTTGGAGTCTTTGTCACTCTTTTCGCAACGAAAATATGTACAAAAAATTCTAAATTCTTGCAATCAATTATCAATTAATTAACAATAAATGATTAGACGGTTTTTATTTTTGCTGTTGGTTCATGGCTGTTCGTACTTGAGAAAGCTTTCCTGGGAGTTCACGTAGTGCATAAAAGGTTATCGTGTACTATTATGGTTACACCTACAATAATTTAAGAATCACTGCACAAATCTGTCATTCCCAACCGAGATACTGGGGCTTCTCGTGAAGTGAACACTTTGAATTCTTGCGAAATATGTACTACTAAAGAAGTAATTGAGATTTTTATATTTTATGGATTATTGAATCTACTTGTAGACACTCAAATTCGTAATATATTTTTTATTACATTACATGGCTCAACTTGTACGAAGGTTTGTATTTAATAGATACTATAATCCATAAAATTTAGTCACAAAAATTACCTTATTTAATCAAGACGTAGTATCTGTCAAGACCACCATGACAAGAGTGTGGTTAAATGTGCAAGACAACAGGCAAACATCCTTCTTCCGAAGTCATCCACCTTTCATTCAATGCCATTTAAACAAGTGGATTTCTGTAAGTACGAGATATAAGAATGGAAAAACAATTTCTCGCAGCACGAAATAAGATTTCCCTACTTTTATTATTCTCAATGTTGATTTTATCCTGCAGAAAGTTTTGTAATAAATTAACGTAAGGAGAGTAAATTTCTATTCATTCCTATCTCTTGTACAATTTAATTGATACAAAATTTATGTACATAACTTTATTGTTAGTATTGATTCTATTTTAGCTGTACCTGACGAAACAGACCTTGACTTAAAAATATGAAGGATTTGTTTAAAAACGCATCTAAATATTCATGTAAAAATGCAACCCGCAACGCACGTCAGGTTTTCTTACTATATATCGTTAAATAACTTCTAAACGAAGCGTTCTATGGTCTTAAATACTAAAGTTATGAGGCCAAAGGCCTCAAAAACGTTCTTCGTTGCACTCCCCTAATATTCGAAAACTGCAAATTTTCATTTTTTTTGGCCTACAATTACAATAATATAGATGTAATATATGTTTTTCTGGCTGATTTTAAGGACAGGGTTCAGCTCACTAAAACAACGGCGCACGGTTCACTTGCGCATGGTTCACTCGCGCGGACCACGAGAACGGATCACTCAGGGAGCGGGAAGATGCCTTTGTGCTTGCATTGTGCATTGTGCATTGTGCGGTGTGGTGCGAATGTGTAATGGAGAATTACAATGGTTAAATGCATAAAATGCGTTGCATGCATAATGTTAAATGCATAAAATGCGTTGGTAATTATGCGTTGGACAGACTCAAGGATGTTTTATGTTAACGCGAGGGCCGAAGGCCCGAGCCTCGTCCTCAACTTGGACACGGGTAGCGAAGTATCACGATTCCACACGAAAGTGCGTTGGCCACGTGGCCGTGTGACCGGGCACACTGTGGCGGCGCCGCGAGTGACTCGTTCGGAACCGAATCGTGCGCGTCAATAGGAGCCGAACCCTGTCCTTGAAATTTACCGTTTTCCTTAACGAATTCTGTTCACCAAAAACAGATCTTCTAATAGGATATATTAAATTTCTCAAAAATACGAGTGGCATTTGCGCAATTTTACGTGAAACAAAGGCAATTTCACGTGATACAATGGCAATTTTTATTCGAATTTTTAAATTTCTTTTAAATTCGAATTTTCCGCTCTTCTGTTGGCGTGGTGTCAATTCGCAAACTGTCAATTCTATGGTTTGAAATTTTTTGAATTTTTCTTATTGTTGGCGGTCGTCCCTGATGATCGTATTACGTACGTAGATAATGTTCTTATGAAGGGAAACAGATTCAAGGAAGGCAATGGATTTTTACTTAGAAATAACACTCATATTTAATTTAAAATGTTTATACCGCTGATTATGGTATTAAAATAAGACAAAGTAAGATCAGCGCTGCCAAATGTTTCGAAAAATCTCAATTTACAAAATTCAATTGCTTTTTTATTTCTATGTCATTTTTTCTTTGTAAACAAATGTATTGATTTCTTTTGTAAATAAAAAACAATTCATATGCTTCTGGAGCGTTTATGTTTCTGTAATGCAAGTTTTTGCCTAAGTAGTTTTTCAAACCAACTTTCGACTGCTTGTTGCAGTTCAGCTTTAGATACGTTATGTCCACGTTGAAAAGTTCGAGAACTCAATGTTCACTTTTCCCGTGCAAACGATGGAATAGTGCTATTTTGTTTCATGCTTACAACTTAAGCCTTCTTAAATTGTTTGTCGTTACGCACTTGTCCCGTACTGTTACATATCATGAAACATTTAAGAAAAAACAATAATTATTGTTTTTCTAAAGTATTATAATTCTGTACTTCGACTGCAACGTGTGTGACGCTGCACGTTGAGAAGAAACTGTTGTGTAGATATTTTCTATGCACAATATTCGGAGATGCACTTTCTTTTAGAGCATTTTATTTATATCAATAAAACACTGTATTATGCGAGAAAGAATGTGATAAAACAGCATATTCTTTCTAACAATATTCGAAACAGTAAGGTAATATTGTAATACTATAACATTGCAATTTCTCCCCTACTAACACCTCAGCTATTAACTTCAAAAAGTCCAATTCAACGAAGAGCCTTTGGTGCGTATATGCGTTTATTTCGATAGTCAAATGAACAGTAGTCATTTCTAACTTTTATACACGAAACAAACATAAATAAATGAATGTACATCGAAGTAAGCTTCCAATGTTTCAATATATCTGGCGCGATTTTAAATTGTTGCTGATGTACACAAAATGTGCCTAATCTTCTCCCATGCACATATCAGCCCGTTAAAATACAGAAACCGTTACTGAATGCAATACTTTCCGGTTTTTCCTGATTTCCTCCTAGAAGGACTCCATAAATGAATGTTTCTGGTATTAATTATTCCACTTCTCGTGAACTGTGCCTCGTTTGTGAGTGATATTGAAATTTCAGGTCTTTGAAAAAGCCAGTTATAAAACTGTATACGCGATTCTCTGTCTCGTGGTTTTAAGTGTTGCACATTGTAAACTTTGTAAGGATACAAGCCTTCAATGTAAACGGAGACGATACTCTTCTTACACTGGTTGATGAATTTTCTTCGGCTTCTATCACAAGATCTCTTACTTCTTCCGAAGCTGGCTAAAGGCCGCGTTCGAATATCAATGAACCAGTTTCTCACATTCTTCTGAAGCTGTTCATCAATACGCTTTTATACGGCACAATACCAGTAAGAAATCGCCTGTGATTTTCATGTATTGCTCTTTCCGCACTGCCATCACAAAAACCGGAAACATAAAGGTTGTTTAGGTATTCCTCATTGCAGATAATACGCGACATTTTCATGCAAAATGCACATCTTTGGTGAAAAGTATACTGTTAAATCAACACATAAACGACTCAGTTTATAAAGTAAAAACATAAACGAATCTGTTTCAGAGTTTTTCAGAATAAAAGTCGGTGGCGCACTGATTAACGTGTCGCATTTGAATCTGGCGGGTTTCAAGTTTCTCAATTGCGCGCTCTGGGGAGTACTAACGGCTTCACTTCTACACTCGATAAAATTAACCCTGTGCGTATCGCTAACAGAGGAAGAATTGAATATATGTTTATAAAAGATATTTTTACTCAAATCAATGTTAAAAAGTAAAGTTTCAAAGTTGTCGTTTCCTCACCGGACACTCGGTATGTCACGATAATGTTGTCCAACTGACCCAACCAGTGAATGTTGGCTAAAAGACTAAGAACTGAAATTGCGCTGTGAAGAGATAAGAGCTATTATCTATTACGCATTCCTCTTTCGACGTCATATCTTCCAAGGTCATTTGCCGCCCGTGACATTGAACTGGATGCTAGTTCACAGTGACCAAGAAGTAGGGCGTGATGATGCAAATGATTACTTTTTTTTCTCGTATACGTACGTGCTCTCAAGGCAATGCATTGACAAATACCTCGTTCGAATGCACGGATCGGCCTGAAAGCTGGCAGAGAAGAAGAAAACTGATATATATTTTTTTGTTATTTAAGGTCGCATCAACTACTAGGTCATTAGCGACCACTACGGTACACGTTATGGTACGAGGATGAAACGATATGGTGATGATAGGGGGTGAAAGGACAAACATACAACCATGCCCGAGGCGGGACTTCAATCCGCGACCCCTCGGTCAGAGATCACTACGGCACTATTGCTTTAGCGATCTCAGTCATGAGGCCGACTCTTATATTGTTGTATTGATTAAAAAATGGAATACACGGGGCAGCCAGTACATTTATTGCGTGGTCCGAGAACTCGTACAGAATATGTATCAGTTAATAGTGAGTATGATCACCCTGCGCAGGCAACCCTTGCAAAGATTCTGACATGTAACCTGTAGTTCAGGAATGCGCAATGGAGATGACGGATTGGGAACAATTCCGAACTGGATAGTACACAAAAACATAAAAGCATATTAAAATTTATTAGAGCCATGAGAATAAGTTGGCTTGGTCATCCTAATAGGATAACGCAAGACAGAAGAGTGAACAAGATCTTTAGCTGGAATTCAGTGAGCACCAGGGACGGCTTAAAAATAGATGGAAAGATGATGATGTTATCACAGACACCAGGAAAATGAAGACTGAAAACTGGATCGAGCACTCGAAGAATAGAGGAAAATTGCAAAGGATAATTGAGCAGGTCAAGACGTTCATTTGAAGATCGGAGCACCAACAGAAGCAGACGAACGTGTCGTACAGGTGCTGCATGGCTTTTTGTGGTACAGTGCCCCACTCCCGCTGCCCATTTAGTCGCAGGTGGGCGATGGTTGTGGGCGGTGTGGAGCTGGAAGCTAGGCTGTATCCCATCGTGTCCCATATGTGTTCGATAGGGCTGAGATCCGGCACACCTGCTAGAGTAGAAGGGTCCACCCTCTAGAGCAGGGGTATCCAACTTTCAAGGCCACAACTAAAACCTTTGAGAGGTTTGCGGGCCATATTTACAGTTCTCGGGCGATCCACTTCGGATTTCCTCGTAATGGTTCTCGGCACTTGGCCCGGCTGCTCTGAAACGAGAGGTAATGGAACCATGCATGATACCAGACCGCACCATGCATAACGCAGTGAATCAAATTGGGATGATTAGTAATTTCCGAATTTAGTCGAAAAAATCCTTAAATCTAAACTTCTCCTATTTTTACATTAAAGGGGTAAAAGCCCAGCAGGGCACGTGCGCTAGAGGCACAATATTCTCTCCCGACATGGTTGCATAGGACTTTCACTCTTGACTATTACCGTTTCGCGGACCACAGATGGCACCGCGGGCCTCATGCGGCCCGCGGGACTCCAGTTGGACAACCCTCCTCTAGAGCACGCGGAGTCGCCCTTGCGGCATTGGGACGCGCGTGATCGTGCTGGAAGGTTGGTGCGCTCGACTTGCATAGATGTGATAGGAGGACAGGAGTGATGACGTCACGGATGCACTTGTCATGGTCCCCTCAATCCTTCCAGAGCAATGGCGGTCGATGGATTGCGAATTTGGAGGGGTGTCATGCATATCCGAACCATCACATATATTTTATCTCTTCGAAAGATTTCTTGAGCTAGGAAAACTACGGCATGTAGAGTACGACCGATTTGCTCGTATCGGGATTTTAATCTTTGTCCAAGACACCTTTTACGTTGATAACGGAAGATACAATTGTTCTCACGTGAAAATAAATATAAAAAAATATTTCCAGCAAACAAAACAGTAATTTATGAAATCAGACGAAAGGATCAATATTCTTAGGTTAGTTAATAGACGCGGACTCGCCGAACAAAACGTTGGAGCACGCTGGCCCCGCCCAACTCCCAGTACCCCTACTTTTCTTCAAGCTTCCATTACCTCGCATGCACCAGCTACGGACGGACTCCCGATGGTTCGCGGTGCTACCCATTCCAAAAACATTTACCTTTCGCATAATTGGACACTCGACACTAAATTCGTCCCCAAAAATTGCGCTGGTGGTAAACACAAATTAAAAAAGTCGATTTATTGTAAGCTTAATACTTTCTGCAATTTTTCGCGAGATCGGTTTCTCTGGGGAGGGCTCCGCCCGAGAACCCTTGAAGAGCAGCCGCCACTGTTCCAGAGGAGATCGGGATGTACAGGGTGCCCGGGGAGGAAACGTCCAAACTTCGAAAATAAGCTATTACGACAATTCTAAGCATATTTTGTCTAATAAACTACGTGGATATTCCGAATGATTGGGCCGCTATAAGCACTAAAAGTTGGTTTGAAAAAATTATTTCTAGGCAAAAATGTGCATTATGGAAGCATAGAAACACTCCAGAAACATACAAGTTGTTTATTATTTACAAAAGAAATGAATATCTTTGCTCAGACAGAAAAACTAAGCGAGAAATAAAAAAGCAATCGAATTGTGTAAATTGGGTGCTTCTTTATTTCTGGCTTAATTTTTCTTTCTGAACAAATATATTCATTTATATTTCTTTTGAGTGGTCATTGCGGCCCAACCATTCGGAATATCCACGTAGTTCATTAGACAAACTATGCTTAGAATTGTTGTAAGAGCTTATTTACGAAGTTTCGACGTTTCCTCCCCGGACACCTTGTATAAGTGATGATCCCGCATTCTGTAACAACAGGTGTGTGACCAGTATAGCCCGTCATTGTACTCCAGATAGAAAAGACTCTCGTCTGGAACAAAACGACAGTCGTATTCGTATCCGTCGTGGTTGTTATTGGTAAAGCAAAAGAGCCACGTTGCTTTCATAATATTAAGACGTTACCAACATCCTATGCTTCGAACCAAAATGCATGAATGACTTCCGAGTTATTTACTCAACTTCATGCTCTTCATGGGAAAATGGCGGTATTTAACAGCAAAAATCTTACTATTTTTTTAAATTTAAGGTCGCATCAACTACTAGGTCATTAGCGACCACTATTGGATTTAACGTTATGGTATGAGAATGAAACGACATGATGTTAGGGGGTGAAAGGACGATCTCATACAGCCATGCTCGAGGCGGGACTCGAACCCGCGACCCTAAGGCCCGAGAACACTACGGCACTACTACTTTAGCGATCGGCCATGGAACCGACAAAAATCTTACTCTTTATTGATGAATGTCCAGTACATTCTAAATCTTAAACTTGACTTTTTTCCGTGCCAAATGCAGTATGATGCAACATATGGATTTAGGCATCATTAATAATTTCAAAGTTCAATACCGAAGAAAATTTAGTTCAAAAGTTTATAAATTTAGTTAATTTAGTATTGAAAGGCATTTGAATGTTGTAAAGATATAGCTCACAAGAGATATCAATTCTAGATGCCTTGCATCTTATTACAAAATCTTGGAAGGAAATGAAACAGTCCACTATCGCCAAGTATTTCAAGAAAGCTGGCTTCTTTCTAGATTCAGAGGAAGTTGTGATAGATAATGCATCTCATCTTGAATGTGAGACTGGAGAAATATTTAGCCTGAAACTTCATTTGCAGAACTTGTTTCTGTGGACAATGACGTTCTTACTGCAGGCCATCATTAGAAGAAATGATAGAATATTATCTTCAAAACAGTGCGATGAGCAATCATCATTGGAAGATATGGTAGAGGATTATCTTGAATAATGCTGTTGATGATAACGCTGATGGAAGTGAAGGTGACAGTGATTGTAACTGTCAACTGTAAATATTATTAATAAGCGGCTCATGAACTTTATTGCGATTATGTAACAATTTTAAATTATTGGGAGTGCACATATAGAAAGAAGAGTTCTTTAGAAAACCTCCGATTAATTCGACGTCAAGGCCTCGTATGCATCGGCGCAGTTCGAGATTATCAAGTCATCATTCAGTAAGAACAGTGGCAACGAAAGATACATTTTGTTTATGAAAAAGTCGAATATCATTATTTTTTATTTAATAGGTAATAATTGCATTACTTGTTAACTACGTGGCTACGCCGAAGGCCTTTAAGCCATTACAATACCTACATCCTACCGCGTTCTAATCTTTCGAATTCTTGCATTTATCTCAAATGGTCACTCCATCGCTTTAAAGCCGTGGAAAAGAAACCATAAGATACGGTTGAAGAAAAAAAACCTGAAGCGAGAAGAACCTGCTGGTAGAAAACGAATACAAGTTAATCTACCAATTTTTCGAAACTCTTTATTTATTTAACTATTACGCATCCTCCTTCCAGTCTTTGGCCTCCTCAGCACCTGAAATCAAACAGCAGCAATTTTAATATTTACTTAAAGGAAATTTTTGAAAGACATGTCTTATTTAATAATTGGGAAAGTTTCATGCCTTAATGAATAAACTTCATTTTGAAAAATGAACTTAAATCTGGTTTAAAAAGTCACGAAAATTATACTCAGTCACGCAAGTTAGCATCACTTGCGTGTTTAAATTGCTAACGATACAATGAAACAAACGAGCATTTAAAGGTAATGTATAAATTTCTGACGTATCAAATTATTTTTTCTTAATTTCAATAAATATTGTTAATATTATTACTGAATGGCTAAGTTTTCAATGAAACTTAATCTCGCATCCCAATATTAGAAATAAATTTCCAAACAGACTGATTCCGTATGGAGAACCCGCCAAACCATGAAGTAGATGTATTAAAACCAGTCGGGAAACAAAAACTAAAACAGTTACTGAAGATTGTTACAAACATTAAATATTGAATAGATATAAAGTGGATTTTTATTGTAGCATTTTTATTGTAGCTTATTCTTGAGCGTAAAGATAGATAACAGAAACTCAGTTTGAAAGATGGAAGCGAAAGGTTTTAGTAGTACGCTTTAACTTAATCACAAATGTGTAAATGTTTTTTAGAAATTAAAGAAAAGAAAACGCTTCAATGGAAGATGAAAGTAAATAAAGATTATAAATGTTTACCATTTATTTTAAAATATGATGAAAACTTCCAGCGTATGGAAGCAAGAACTATCCATTTTCGATATCAAGGACACAGAAAACGATTTTACCTGTCGAAGAATTGTCTTTTTTTGAAAAACGTTTACAATGCTTTCTCTACACTACGTAAGTGGAATACGAGAAAGTAAAAAATATAAATCAACAAATAAA
Source organism: Acheta domesticus (assembly GCA_031308135.1). NCBI lineage: Eukaryota > Metazoa > Arthropoda > Insecta > Orthoptera > Gryllidae > Acheta > Acheta domesticus. Next base: position 134,007,132 of record JAHLJT010008756.1, on the reverse strand, counting down.
AATAAAGTTTTAACTCAGCATTAATGAAAACTTCTTCATAAAAAGAGGCAGTCGGATGGACTCTGTACCTCTAACCCCCCCCCCACACACACACACACAGAAAAATCCTAGTTGCGCCACTGTGTTAATATGAAATGATTTACTGATTGGTTATTTCGTACTTCTTGACGCGTCAACTGCTACGGTAAGCTCGTAAGTGAAGTGGATCTCTTGAAGTGTCACTGTCCCTCCCCCAGTGGATTATGAGATCCGGTGCTTACCAACACGACGCCTCGCGGGAGTTTCCCCCCTCTAAGTGTCTCCGCTAGTGGGCCACTGCCCTAGCCGGTTAAACTCCTTACTGGTCTCCCGACATGAGTGGTAGTTCAGTGCATTTAAAGCGTGTGTGGGTGTATAAGTAAATATGAGAGTTCAGGGATGAGGTAGGAAAGATCGCGCGCGGTCCATGGCCGTTTTCTTAAGGTCCTTCTCCGGCATTTGCCTGGTATTGACCAGAGCATCCTCGTAATACTACCAATATAAGAGTAATCAGCCACTAAAATTCCAGACAGCAGCTGAATTCGACCTACCCGTGTGACTTAGTATCGAAAATCCGTCACCGCTGGACTCAAACAATAGGACCTCACGGTCAGAGGCGCTATCGTGGCAACTAATGTTACCACTAGGGGGCGGATTCTAATGAAATGTCATTGTTTTTCTTTTCACTTTAGAACAATGCCGTTTGATATAGAAATTCATTTTATGTTCTGACAAAAGGAAATGACCCATTTTTATTGGTCATTCTTTTGCATTTTCCGTAGATATTGACTGACTAGACATTTTTATCCTTTTCCATAATTTTTAATACATTTTTCGCTGATTTAGTCAATTTTAATATAATTTTAATGGTACGTGCTTCAAATAATACTTGCGAGGTGCAACAAATAATGTTTTCCACAGAATTCCTGAGTAGCCTATTCGATTTCTTCGCTCAGAAATTGTGTGTGAGTACTATCTAATCTAAGATTTCTGTGACGCCTATCAGCGCCATTGTTGGTTCAGCCGGTTTCGGGAAAACAAAAGACCCGAGATTTCCTGGTCAAGAACAGTCTAAACCAAAAGTTTGAAAGCCGAGTTCACTTGAAGAAACAGAACAGTACGATTACATCAATAATGTATCCTATAACTTGAGTTGTTCATCCGAACTGATTTTGATGATATTTTACATATTTTTACTTTCCCATATACATAGTAATTTCCCTACATTACGTATATTACTCCGAATAAAGTTGTGTAATGCTGCGCGAAAAAATGGCGAATTTTCGGCAGAAAAAATTCGTTGCCGGGCCGTGATAACGGAAAAGTGGATAAATCCAGTTGCTAAATTAAAAAAAGTACCATAACACGTGGTGTAGCCAGAATCCCTCTTTTGTGGGTACTTGATACCGAAAAAACAATTGAAAGCAAAATGTCGGTCCGTCCGTCCAGTGTATGTGAACAACACTAGCGCCTACACTATGGATACGATTTTTTTCCAAATTTAAGGAACCCCTGTCTATCTGGACATAGTCGAAGCTCTGCGATTTTTAAAAACATTCATTAATTTTTGGGGGTACTTTACATGAAGTCCCCCGAAAATTTTCAAAATTTTCTCAAAAAACGGTTCCATTTTTTAAAAATTTCTTGTAAGAATAGAGTAAAATACACCTATTAAGGTGGCTTAGGCCCGATTTTCACGGTTAACTCTGAATTTTCGAAAATTGAAAATGTTTGAATTTTTTGCGGGCTCTTTCTACAACTATAAAATTAAATATAGAAGTTTTACTGTTCTTTAATATTCGAAAATTGAAAATGTTTGAATTTTTTTTCGGGCTCTTTCTACAACTATAAAATTAAATATAGAAGTTTTACTGTTCTTTAATATTATAAAATTAATATTTCCGTTCTACTATTAGGAAACCGTAAAATTAAGAAAGTGTCAATGAAATGTACTTTATGCGGCGATAGATGGCAGCTGGCAAGAGAATGTGTCAAGTCCGAATAGCTAGTCGAGACCACAGAAAATAGAAAACTAATACGAGAAAGTCTGTGTCATTCTGCAGCACCACTAATATTTGTTTTTAGGTCATTTTAAAAACATTTTAAGAGCATTTTATTGATTATTTTAGCGATGTGTTAGGTCATCAAAATCCGATCCTTAGGTATCACTGTGTCATCTCCGCTGGTATAAAAAAAGATACACGAACCAAGTGCAACGTGTATGTGACGAAATGCATTCTGACTCATTAACCGAGTTGCCTCGACGAGGAGAGCGCTTAAACGGGGGTCAACAGTGTCTGCGCGCAGTGTGCAAGTCGCGTTCCCGCAGGTGAGACGCGTCCGTGGCCTCCGCTTGCGCTCGTTAGAGGCCCCTCTGGCTGCGGCGAGAGCGCCTGACACGGCTCTTCGCCCATTGCCCTGTGCAGCAGGTAGTGCGGAGTGAAGGTTGGACACGTGTGGTCTGTTGTTACATCCTCCGCTACTCGGCGCTACTACACGGCTCTTCGCCCGTGGCCCAGTGCAGCAGGTAGTGCGGAGTGAAGGTTGGACACGTGTGGTCTGTTGTTACATCCTTCGCTACTCGGCGCTACTACACGGCTCTTCGCCCGTGGCCCAGTGCAGCAGGTAGTGCGGAGTGAAGGTTGGACACGTGTGGTCTGTTGTTACATCCTTCGCTAATCGGCGCTACTACACGGCTCTTCGCCCGTGGCCCAGCGCAGCAGGTAGTGCGGAGTGAAGGTTGGACACGTGTGGTCTGTTGTTACATCCTTCGCTAATCGGCGCTACTACACGGCTCTTCGCCCGTGGCCCAGTGCAGCAGGTAGTGCGGAGTGAAGGTTGGATACTCGTGACCTGTTGTTACATATTTCGCTACTCATCGCTACTACACGGCTCTTCGCCCGTGGCCCAGTGCAGCAGGTAGTGCGGAGTGAAGGTTGGAGACACGTGGCCTATTGTTATATTCTTCGCTACCCGGCTCGGTGGAGCGGGTTTCTCGGAGGAAGAATCAGAATGACTGGCGGAGGGCAGCGCGAAGTAGTGCGTCGGGATGAAGAAGGCGGAGGAAGACCTGCACAAACCTCAGAGGACCTGAACACGCAATCTACGCCGTCTGACAAATACGCTACAGTTAAATGTGTGGCATGGGTAATTTTTATCATCATAATCGAGTTGATTGTAATACGTGCATACAAAAATAACTACTACAGTTGAAAAACAATAAGATGACAATGACTGTAGTATAGCATATTCGTGAACCCTAATATTTCTCTGTCAAGAAAAAATTATGTCAAAAACTAATTTTTCACGATTACTTCCGAATTTCAATGTACAGACAGTAAGCGTAATTATTATATTTGTTAGTACCTACTCTAATTATTGCAACGTGCCTTAACCAAAATAAATTTCGGAGTCGAAGAAACTGACTGGGTATCTCACCTAAACTTCTTCGCTTTTTCCATAGATTAGAACTAGCATTCGGTGGAAAATCTCATACATAAGTTCTTGGATATTAACTCTGCAGATAAAACATGACTTTTAAACGCATAGGAATGTAATGACTGAGGATACCATTTCATAAACGGTGCGATAAATTGAAACCAGTTTTCCAAATCGAATATAAAACCTATTTACCATTGATTGAAAAGAACGTGTTCCTTACTTAGCTTTGATTTGAAACTATATAATTTGTACTCGTTAAATGCACACGTTTTTACATGTAATTAAGCACTCTCAAATGTTATTTTATTTCTTATAATAATGAATATGCTTTTCCTTCCTCCCGAGAAACGATAATTAACTGATGTTTGAAAAGGAATTTTTCAATTGTATCGTTTCTTATGTAGGTAAGGACTTTGGAGAATTTTTAATATAAAAAAGGTTTTTTCAAACAGTATTCACGAATTCTACAACACATTCATTAGAAATCTAACTACTTTAAGTTTTTTTTCTTCAGAGAAGTTGAAATTCTGGAAGGTTATCGAAATATGTGTCTAGAGTGATCAATGGCTTTTTGTTTCTTTTGATATGATTGTACTAGAACAAAGTTTTTAATTTTCATAAAAGGCGAAATATTTTCACCAAGAGTCAATTTCTATTCACAGCCGTCTTAAACATTAGAACTCTATGCCCAGTCTAAGGCCGTAAAATGGCACATAAAAAACATAAGTATTTTATTTATCACTATTTGCTTAATTTAAAAATATTACAAAAATGTATCATTCAATAAGAATTGTTCGATTGTTTAATTTTTAAATATAGTTTGTTTTATCCACTTTGGTTATCTTAAGTCAGACGTTAAGAAACTGAGATCAGTTTCGTAACCAATATTATGAAATTAGAACACAAGTGTTCTAATAGTCCATGGCCCACTATTAACAACAAAGGTCAATTTCATAATGAAAAGGAAGTGTATTCACACAATTGTTTTAATAATCTGTGGCCTCGAATTAACTTAATCAACATCAGTTTGTCACCTTCTCTCTTCATTAATTGAAAAGTGTTCAGCAAAGTGTATTTTGTCGTACGTGTACCGCAAAGAATTCATGGCCATATACAATTTTTGCATGGCAATTTTTTTAACATGCCATGTGCGAAAGATGACATGATGGCGCACATAGTATGTTAAAAAATGTTAAAAGGTTTCTTGATGTTTTGCGCACGATTAGTAATGTTTTGCACTCTATTAGTTAGAATAGAAAGATTAGCTGTTTCCCACACAGAAAACATGGAGGAGAAACCATGTTTCGCACTCGGCTTATTTTGTAAAAGTCTTTGACGTACTCATGCCAAAACTTCAACATTTTAATTATACACCAAACACTCATTTTCTTCACCAGTAACGTAAGTTGCTATTGAATTCTCTTATTGACGCCTGAATTGGATGTTGAACACTATGCTCATTATTCTGCAACACCACTGTATTTACAATTGTCTTATTTCAATGCATGATATACTGTGTTATTGATTTTCATACAAGATTGTGGAAATAATGAAATATATTAACGTAAGAAAGTAATACACGATGAGCTAAAAATGAATTGGTTGTTTTAAAGATATATTGGTCAATTTAAAAAGCTTGTTTATTATCACTCGCACCATTTTAAAAGAAATATAATTTTTCCATTATTGTGAAATATAGGAAAATAAAAAATGTTCGTCGGCATAAAAAAGATCAACTCGATTGACGCACATTCGAAAGTTTCCTAACTTATAATCTATAAGATTAACTCTCATACGAACACTTAAATACTACTAAGAATACTTAAAGGCCATCCAAAGCCATCTGTAAATTATATTCCAGTGGTATTGAAATTGTATATAATAGCATTAGCAAACATAAACAACTTCCTATTATTATATCAGTAGTATTTAAGTGAATGACTCGATAAAAAAATTGGTATTGTGATTCACTTTTACCTTGTTAGTTTTAAGGATATTTTAAATAAAGGAATAAATTTAATAGGTAAATTATTCCTTCAATGCACAGAGATGGGAAGATTTGTGGATGATGACACTCATCTCCTCGGCACGTAATTACATTAAATAGGCATTAATGCCTATTTCTCATACTCGCTTTCATGTCAAGATTATTTACAAATTAGTGGGTGCGGATTCATATATTTATTGGCTGTGTGAGCCCTGTCGAATCTAATTTATTTTGCATTTATTTGCGAGTAGTAAACTATGTAGAGTTAGAGAAAGTAATTTACTATATTTAGGAATAAGATTTATCCACTTTTTCGACACCAGGACACTGCAATACGAGTTTTTTAAAAAAATCTCCGATTTTTTACAGCAGCATTACAATATTTTCTTTATACTACGGCACGTAAGCACGTAAGAATATAGCCTACGGTCGTAAGCACGTAGGAATATGAGAAAGTAAAATTGGCATTTCTGTAATTTTTGAACACGAAAATGGCATTGATGTCATGTCAATCTATGCATCCAACACTAACCAAACAAAAGTAAAGAAAAAGTTGGAGTTGTTTTTGGGGTAATCTTGTTATTAAAACTGTCCATATTCACTCAAGATTACGAGAAAACTATTAATATTTAAAAAAAGTGCATTGCATTAATTATAAAATTAGTTGTGGAGAACAAATTGTATTAGAAGAAAACCTATATCTTCAATAATGTGGAGGACCAAAAAATTTCAAACTTACGCAGTTTTAAAAAAATATTTGGAATCAGCAGTTAAATTCAACATATGCCAGCTTTGTAAGTGAATTTTACTCTATTCTGACAAAGAATTTAAAGAAATAAATTTGGAGCCATTTTTTTAGAAAAGAGTGAAAAAGTCTCAGGCTCGTTGTCAATGTTATCCGCAGTATTTCAAGTATTATTTTCAATATTGCAGGGATTGGACTCGGGGCAGATGGACCGGAGAATATTAATTTTGGAAAATATCCTACAAATAGTTTGGGCGCTAGCACAGGCAAAATTTTAGAAAAACTAGAGAATCTACAACAGCACATATGTTCTCGCATTATTTCTAACATTTACAATTTTGGAAAATTCAGAGTTCACCGAAAATTATATCTGCGCCATTCTTTTAAGTATTAAGTTAGGTGAAAAATAAAACGAAGAAAAAAATTTGGACTGGTTTCTGAGAAAAATGTTTTTTTTATAATTTTTATTAAATTCAAGCAGAATATTCACCTTATCAAAGATTACAAAAAATGAATGTATGACCCTTCTTAAAAAATACTCTTCTTAAATATCCGATTTTTTAGAACCTATTTCATTTAAGACAAAAATTGTCATATTCAAATTCGTAGTTTTGCAATGTTCGAAAATAGAGTGTTCCCCCCGAAAAAATACTAGTACCACTTTTTTTTATACATACGAGGAAAAATTTAGAGAAAAAAATATGTGCCGTTCAGCCATGCTAAATCATTCAGCCGATTTTGTCCAAAATTGATATTCCTCGACCGATTTAAAGGAACTGGAGGCTCGCGGAGTTTTTTGAAATGTTAAGCAGACATAACAGATGTTTAATGATAATGATGATCATGTTTCCCCCCTGATGCTGATTATATTGAAAATTAGAATTTCCGTCTTATGGCCCGCAGGCGCGAAACGAATTAAGTGCCGGGAGATGTGGCTCAAGGCACCAACTTTTGTCACTAAAGTACCTCTGACCGGGAGGTCCTGGGTTTCGAGTCCCGATGGTAGCAGGATATTCGACACTAGCTAGATCGCTAGATCGAGTTCTGTCGCTGTCTGGAGGAGAATTCTAACGGCCGCCTGTTTTGATCGGTAGTTTCCCGTAGGTTCTCCAGTCAGTACCAGGCGAATCCCGGAGCAATACCCTACCCAACAGGCCACGGACCGCTCGCAAACTTTGCTTTTCATTCCTTGTCCTATCCTCATCCCTTTCACACAGTTACATTCAGTACACTACCACACATGCCGAGAGACCGGTCGGGAGCTCAGAATTTGCCCCGGCTTAAACTGTGCCTCGCTGGTAGGAGATACCTGGTTGGGAAAAATCCGTCTAGCCGACGATAGGTCGGCACCGGATCTCGCCGTCCAGCGACTCAAGATCACCGCCATCTCCCGATCCAAGAGCATGCACTTCACTTACGGGACTAATGACCTTGGCAGTTGACGCGCCCGGAATCACTAGTAATCAGTCAATCAACGAACGAAGTGGGGAAGGCGATGTTTCCTCCTCATAAATGCTTGAACAAATGCCTCTCGGCAAGCGCTTCTCCCTCGAGGGGGCGGGGCCGCGGGCGATGGCGGAGCGCGATCCGAAGTGGGCGCGGCGAGATGCAATCGGGGCGAGGCACGCAACCGCCTCCTCCCTTCACCGCACGCGCCCGCGCTTCGGAAATCGTCATCGGCACTACGCGCACAACAGGGGACGCTATCGAGGACGTTGATCGCGTTCAGCTGCAGCTGCCTTGGCTAGGAGCGGGGTAAGTATGAGAAGTTTAGAAAGAAAGAGGATTTTTGTTAACTGATTTATAGAGAGAGATATTGATACGACAGAGGACGCTATCGAGGAGATTCATCGTATTCAGCTGCAGCTGCCTTGGCTAGAAGCGGGGTAAGTGTGAGAAGTTTAGAAAGAAAGAGGATTTTTGTTAACTGATTTATAGAGAGAGATATTGATACGACAGAGGACGCTATCGAGGAGATTCATTGTATTCAGCTGCAGCTGCCTTGGCTAGAAGCGGGGTAAGTATGAGAAGTTTTGAAAGAAAGAGGATTTTTGTTAACTGATTTATAGAGAGAGATGTTGATACAACAGGGGACGCTATCGAGGAGATTCATCGTATTCAGCTGCAACTGCCTTGGCTAGAAGCGGGGTAAGTATGAGAAGTTTAGAAAGAAAGAGGTATATTGTTAATTGATTTATATAGAGAGATATTGATACGACAGAGGACGCTATCGAGGAGATTCATCGTATTCAGCTGCAGCTGGCTTGGCTAGAAGCGGGGTAAGTATGAGAAGTTTAGAAAGAAAGAGGTCTTCTTCTGCACTTCATGGATTAGGCTTGAGGCTGTTCCGTCTTCACAAGTTTTCCTTCCATCGTTTTTTGGGTCTGCCCACGTCTCTCCTTCCAAGCGGTTGACAAAGTAAAGATAATTTATTTAGTCTTGAGTCCCCCATCCTTTGTGTCTTGATACCAGTTATTTCGATATTTAGTTATTTTGCTTCCAATTCCTTCAGCATTTAGTTTTTCCCTAAGAAAGAGGTATTTTGTTAATTGATAAATACAGAGAGATATTGATACAGCAGAGGACGCTATCGAGGAGATTCATCGTATTCAGCTGCAGCTGCCTTGGCTAGAAGCTGGGTAAGTATGAGAAGTTACATGCCAGTTTAGAAAGAAAGAGAGTTTTTTGTTAATTGATATATTTTGCTACAATTGAATGAACAATTGTAACTTTAACTATCATCAATGTATCACATTGGCTTTTAAGCAGTGATTGTCCGTGTTAAATTGTATTACGTAACTTCCTTGAATTAGGGGCAATCAAACAATTCAGAGGTAACTGATGTTTGTTACATTAAACAATTTTAAAATGTATAAAAAATGTTCAAACGTTATTACACATTCCTCCTCGGACGATCTGAAATGGCTTTAACAGTTTTCATATCACATCTCTAGAAATATTATTAAGGTATAGGTTAAGAATACATACGTTTATTTAGCTACAGTATATACACGCGAGCCGGGAAATGTTTGGAAAGGGAAAATTTCATGAATAGGTAAATTTCATGAATAAGTAAATTTACTATAAGTGAATACAAAACAGAAGTTGTAAGAAGACTCACTCTTTAAGATGAAGGGTCTTGATAAATTTGTTCATTTGTCTTGAAGATGACGTATACCAATTTGACCTGGAAACTATTATTTTTCCCAGTTTATATTTTCAATTCAATTCATTACCTAAAATATATTCCATATTTGCATGTATTATACGAAGTGAGGCATTATAGGAGTAAATATTCAAAACCATTACGTTCTTTTCAAATTTACCAATAAAATAATCCATTTACAAATTCTTCTCAGAAGGGAGCATACTCGAAGAAACAGTTTTGAGTAATTTTCAAATACTGTCGCAGTCAATACCTTATTGGCATCACACAGCGCACAGTCTTTACATCGGACGAGGCGAAGCGAGGAATTGCAGTGAGGCAGAGGTGGTGTTAGTCGCAAATGATTTGAATTATTTCACAAGTTTGAGTTTTCCTTCATTTTTATTTTAAAAAAAAACAACATGTTCTCTATGGTAGACCAAAGCAGTCGCTTCTAGACAAAATGGAATAAATGGTTCACAAACAAACTGTCGAGGAATGAAGCGTTCTGTCAAAAAAACAACACTTTCGTCTCACGCCGTTCGAGTCCCATCAGATGGCGGATTTTCCTCACAGTTACATAAATAGGTCGAATTCAGAAACTGTGTAGAGTGAGTTTCTATTGTGGGTCAATTGCTCTCTCTCACACACTTATGCTTAGTACCGGGTCTTTAGTCTAACTTGCAACCCATATCTGAGAGCACAACCTCTTGTTTTGGCAATTTGGCAACGCGTGAAATACCTTTGGCTTTCCTTTCACTTTTCATGACCCAACGCCCGTCGCAGATTTCGGGGTAGGAGAACGGGGATTTTTTAGTTGAAAGAAAGATCAAGCACTTATTCTGTACTTGGGCAGTCATTCACGTTTCATTCATAATCGTAGGAACTCGCATTTAGGAAAGAAGAATCGCTTCGAAAATGTTGACGAAGGATCAAAGTGTATTTTTGGTGGAAGTTTACTTCGGCACTAAATCTTCCTTAGTCAGGAAATGTTTCAATAAAAATTTCTGGAAATGCCAGTTCCCAACAAAAGGAGAAAGGAAAGGAGGAGAAATTATTGGAAATCTAGAAATATAGGTTTATTTTACTAATATTTATTAATTTGATTAAGATTTCCTTATTTGTTTAATTTCCAGCTTGCTAATAACCTTTGTAATTTATGTGACATAAAATAAAATAAATGAAATAAAAAATAAAAGTAAATAATTTCCATGTTTCATATTAATAAATACTTATTGTTATAAATAATGAACAGATTGACGGTGATGTTTCACGAGATATCTTTGTGATTTCTCTGTGAGCCGGCGCTCATTAAATAATAATTATTGTTACGTTGCTGTTAATAAATCGATAAATCAGTTATAACTTCCCTCCCCATCTTCAGTGTTACTGTTCTGTTTCTTAAGTATATTGGACAGAATCGCCTGAAGATACTTTTTTTGCTGGCTCATGTCTGAGCCCAGCCCAGCCCACCCCAACCCACCCACCCTGCGCAGCGCGAAAAGAATCCGGAGTGTGAACCGGGTATCTGCCCGCCGAAGCCCTCGAATGGGAAAACACAGAAAGAGGAAAGTTTCTGCAGATTATGACGCGCAGCTCACTTCCTCCTCTGCTGTCTCAGCCATGGCCGTATTGAAAGGAGCCAAAGACACGCGGTTGCCAAATTGCCAAAACAAGAACAAGCGCTACCAGTCATGGGTTGGGAGATAACCTAAAGACTCTGTATATGTAGTACAATATGAAACACATCAGAAGCTTAGAACTTGTTCCAGCTGGGGCGGTGCCCTGCTTGGAGAGGTATCTAAAGAGACGCTAGCCAACTTATACGTCGGTGCCAAATCTCACAGTCGAGCAGTGGCGGAACACCGCCACATTCAAGGATATAACTTGCACTACACTTATGGGAATGCTGACCATAGCAGTCGACACGAAACAACCAATCAATCTGAAGCTGGAGTATTTTTGTGCACACGTAATGCCTCGTCTATACATTTAGGGATATAACATGCACTACACTTACGGGTATGACGGCCTTAGCAATCCCCGCGCCCGGAAACACGAAATAACAAATCAATCCACCTGAAGATATTGTTCCTTTGCACTCGTAACGCCTCTTGTCTGTGCGTTCAGGAGCGCGTCGTCCTGGCGCTGAGAGAGCTGCTGGGCGCGAGCGAGCGATGGCGAGGCCGCGCTGTCTGCGCTGCCCGCGCTGGCTGCGCGCCGCTGCGCAGACGCTGGCCGACTTCTGCGCCTTCTCCTCCTTTCACGGGCTGCGCTTCCTGGCGGAGTCGCGCGGCCACTGGACGGAGCGGTGAGCGATTGCGACGGGCGCTGGACACCCCTCTTGTTGTTGTTCCTGCTCAGAGATCTGCTCAGTGTTCACTTCATGTACGAGGGTTGTACCAAAAGTAAGGTTCCCAATGAGCTGCAGCCTCGAGGGAAGGTGCTAGGCTAAATCCGACAACAGTGCCGTGCGCAGTGGTTCCCCCACTCTCGAGTTCGCCCGTCCGCGATCCGCTGCGTCGCTCAGTGTTCGCTTGGCAGCCGTCAGGGATGGGAGTGTCGATCGCCGCTCCCGCCAAGTGCGAGGTTCGAGCAGTAATCCGGTTTCTCCACGCAAGGAAGTTACCGCAATCCAGAATCGCCGGAGAGGACGACTGACCGAGGAAGTAGTGCTTCTTCACGACAACGCTCGACCCCACGTCGCTCGTCCAACAGAGGAGCTTTTGAAGAAATTTGGGTGGACCGTTATGCCCCATCCTCCGTACAGCCCGGACTTCGCCCCCAGCGATTATCACCTCGTCCCCGAGCTAAAGGAACACTTAGGTGGCAAACGCTTGAATAGCGACGAAGTCCGAACAGAGGTCACACGCTTCCTCAAGGGATTGGCGGGAGACTCTTCGACTTATGAATACAAAAGCTGGAGCGCCGTATTCAAAAGTGTGTCAAAAAAATGGAGATTATGTTGAAAAATAGACAACAATGTAAGCTTTTCAACGATGTATAAATTAATAACACTAAATAATCTCTTCTATTTGTAAAAAATATGGGAACCTTACTTTTCGTACAACCCTCGTACTATTCTTCAATTATATGTAAGAAATGCATTTACGTTGACTGATTGTTAGTGATTACGGGATCGTCAACTACTAAGGCCGTTAGTGCCGTACGTGTAGTGCATGCTTGTGCTCGGGCGGTGGTCTTCCTTCGCTGGATGGCGAGATCCGTCGGCTAGCGGGATTTTCCCAAGCCAGGATCTCTCACCAGCGGGGCACCGCCCCAGCCGGGACAAGCTCTAAGCTCCCAACCGGTCTCCCGATATGTGTGGTAGTGTAGTGTATTTTAGTCTAAGTGTGTGCAAGGGGAGACAATAGATCAAAGAAAAGATCGCGTGCGGTCCGTGGCCCGTTTCTTAGGGTACTGCTCTGGCATTTGCCTGGTGTTGATCGGAGAAACCTCGGAAAACTACCGACTAGAGCAGCGGCTGCTAGAATTCTCCTGCACACAGCGACTGAATTCGATCCAGCTGGTGTCGAAAATTCTGCCACCGTCGAGACTCGAACCTAGGACCTCCGAGACAGACGGACTGTAGTGACATCAGTTGAAGCCCTGAGCCATTTCTCCCTGCCGCATTTACGTTAGTGCAGTAGTTTGCAAAGAATATAGTGTGGTGTTTCTAACTCTGCCTTTCAAGGCCTGTCTTCACAATGGAATATGTCACGGTATTTTGCTTTTTTTTCAGACGTGCCGCTAGATTTCGCATGATCGCGACCGTATCGAGCAGTACCGGCGATCATGCGACATCAACCGGCAGGAGCGAGAAAGACGCGAAAAGCCGTATGGTGTTTCATCGTGGCCATAGGGGCTTGAGGGGCAAAGTTATAAAAATGGACCATAACTTTACAATGTGGCTTGGGGAATCTGCCTACCCCGAGCGAGCATCTGTGTAACCTATCAATGTTATGACAATGTAGGTGCACGGCAACCCTGCAATCGCTTCTCTCGCAGTGACGAATTGTGTGTGAACAACTCTACCGGCGTAGGTGGCTCGAGGCATCGACTGATGTCACTGCAATACCTCTGGCGGGGAGGTCCTGGGGTTACACTCCCAACGGTGGCAGGATTTTCGGCACTAGCTTTGTAGCTAGGTCGAATTCAGTCGCTGCCCGGGGGAGAATTCTAGCGACCGGCTGCTCTGATCGGTATTTTTCCTTGGTTTCTCCCATCAACACCAAGCGAATGCCGGAGCAGTACCCTAACAAACGGGCCACGGACCGCGCGTGTTCTTTACTTGTTCCATCCCTCCTTACTTACACTTACACATTACACTACAACACTTGCCGGGCGACTGATCGGGAGATTAGAGCATGGTCCGAGTGAGGCGGTGCGCCGCTGGTGGGAGATACCTGGTTGAGGGAAACCCCAGTAGCTGACGGGTAGGTCGGCGCCGGTTCTCGCCATCCACTGCCGCCTCCTGCGATAAAACATGCATTTCACTTACGGAAATAATGCCTTTGGATGTTGATCGCATCGAATAATCAATTAATCAAGGCCAAGTAGAACGATGAATCGTCTCTTGATCCACTGCTCAATTGGCTAATAGGGTCTCCTGAGAGTGTTGACTACAATAGACCTCTAAAAAATTGTAATATACATGGAATGAGCAGGGCATCCTCACATTCTTTCAGCTCATTTTCTATTTCGGCTTTTTTTAGGGCAATCGACGAGAACAATTGAGACATTACTACTAAAGTCGTTTCTCGCTTTAACGAATATAAGAAGAGAAATATTGTAACGGTGCGCCGGAAACCAGCGAATTTTCGACAGATTTTCGAACGGGGTCTTATTGTTGGGCCCTGGTAGAGAAAAAGAGGATAAATCCTGTTCCTATATACAGAAAATTACTTCCTCTAATATCTGGTGAATGCAGAATTCATTGTGGGTCCTTGATACCGAAAAATGAGTGACGGCTGTGATCATAGACCAGCGTCTAATGAACATTATAATGAATATACGTATACTGCGATTTTTGTAGGAAGAGCTCTCAAGGCCACTCAAATCCCATCTTCGCGATGGAATATGTCACGGCATTTGGCGTCTTTTCTCGGTCTTGCCGGTAGAAGTCGCATGATCGCAAGCACTGCTTCATACGGTCGCGATCGTGCGAAATCTAGCGGAACGACTGTGAATGACACGAAATGCCGTGACATATTCCATCGCGAAGATGGGATTTGAGTGGCGTTGAGAGCTCTTCCTACAAAAATCGCAGTATAATAACTGTTCAGCCGATTTTCTCCGGCATTATCTTCAGCGGCCTTTATAATATCCGACAACAAAATTTAATTAAAAAATTTAGTCCCATTTTTTTGAAACGTTTTTTAAAAGTCCTTAAAGATTCAGGTAAAGTACCCCTTAAAATTAAATTATTGGTTTCAAATTCAAGGGTACACGTTATCAGCAAGTTCGATTGTGGAATATCAACTTTGGGGAAAATCGGCTGAACGGTTTAGGCGCTAGCGTCGATCACGGACAGACAGACGTTTCTTCAAATTTTTCGATATCAAGGACTGACAAAACATGAATTCTGACTACACAACGTGTTAGAGAAAGTAATTTGCTAAAATATATCATATGAAAGTTGAATGTGGCGGCGCAGACGCTGTAAACGTTTTTAAAAGTTTTTGATGTGATAAAAATTTCTAAATGTCATGTATAGCTTCAAATAAGTTCTTACAGGAATTGGACATGCCAACGAATATTGATGTTATACTCCGGTTAAAATTTTCCAAAACCCAATGAACTTGCCTTACACGTTACCACCATACGGGATATGAATGATTATATTGCAACTTGAAAATTGTAAACGCCGTAAAAAATACTTCGAGAAATGGAAGATGCGAGTGGTTAGAATTTAGTACAGTTATATTTTGTACGCTTTGTTTGCCTATATGCACAAAAATGCACATAAAAATCGCCTGTAAGCTGTTCTTCAGCGTTATTCTCTAATTCTAATATAAGATAATTCTCGGTAAATCGGAAGTTGACGGTGCTCGTTCCTTTGACACGAAAAATTTTCACTCGTTCACCAGAAAGGATTCGGTTCTTAACAATGTGAACAGATGAATGCCCTAGATTTTTTCACGTTTTCTCAATAGTTCGGTCCTCTAATGGTAGAACTAATTAATACAAGACTTTAAGAATATTATAGAAGAGAGAAACATTACCCTACATGGGAATTCCCATGTAAATTGACCATTTACATGGGAATAAGATTGTGGAGCCGTTTTTGGGAAAACATCGTTCAAACGTTTCTGTAAAGACGAAATTTGAAACGCTTTTTCACAGGAAACTTTAGATTTTTGGAGAAAATTCATTGCAAATCGTTTGAAGTACTTTGTAAATGTAAATGTTAACGACGCGAAAGATTTTCATATTTTTGGGTCATAAACGCTTGCATATTTCAAACATTTCACTGGTCTGCGATGAAATTGCTGCCTCCGAAGTGTGAATGTTTTTGGGGTATTTTTAGCATGCAGAAATCAAATTTAAAATCACAAAGTTTATATCAGTATCATTTAATTTTTTTTCGAATTTTATTTTATTTTCTTGATAGTGCCCAAATATAGTCTTCTTTCGTATGCCCAAATAGTAATAATATAAACTGTAATACCCAGGGCACCAAATGTTTGTTATCTGATACGGGGTGCGAGCGCCTCAGGAAGCTAGGGGGAGTTTACGTCCACCCTTGCCATTATTCTGTCTGTATATCCACTACTTGGTGACTGACACATTCTTGTTTTGTCTTTGTGAAAATTTACACATCCCGTCTTAGTTTCTCTCACGTTGCATTAGTGGTTGTGTCATCTGGAAAACAAGTCAGTTTCAAGTTGTATTGTGTAGTAGAATGTTATGTTTGTAGTTCACTACGAAAGTATATTTACCATGTTGCATCGATCCAGACAACGTTGGTTCTATGTATGGGAAATACTGAAATATACCATTCTCACGTCTCATCAAGATTGTGGCTGTAATTATGTCCTGTTCCAAATTTATTAAGATTTGGGCGCCAGAAACAGGTTACATGAATTACTACCAAAGTCTTTCTATCTGATTTTACCAAAATTATATAAAAATCCAGCTAGCTTGGGTCGATGGGTTTGGATACAAATACTCGCTATCGCCTCGATAGCCGATTACCTGATCTGCCAACTATACAGTATGGCGCGGAATCTGAAATGTAATAATTATGCTTTCAACTAATTAAAAATTATGATTGACAAATGAACAAACTCTTTTCTTTTCCAAAGAACAAAATTCAACAATTTATTTAACTTTTAAATTAAAACAATTAATTAGATGGTCATGACCCCTTTTGAATAAATTGTCTCTTTTTTATACTGCAGTATTTTTTTTACCGTTTTTGCATGCCAACGCTCCGTAGTCGCTTCTCACTTGGCCGTTGTTAATTCCAAGTTCCGCTTCTCTCTTCCGGTCTTGCGCCGCCGCTGACACGTCCAGTCCACACTGCCTAAACTATCTGTTAGTCTTGTCCGACGCTCCCGGTTCCTAATCTCTCCCACCGGTTATGTAGACTATTGAAGTCCAACTGCAATGTCCGAAAATCTGAACAAGTCCTCCGAAAATCACTTCTGGTAATTATTTCAAAGTCCGAAAACAAACTATCACTTCTCTCACAAGACAAAGTCCGAAAACAAGCTATCACTTCTCTTACAAGAAAAATACAAGTTTCACTTTCCCACTATATTGTCTACAGACGATCTTTACGCTACGGCACCCAGAGTCAGAATCTACGATCTTCACTCCACGACACCCCGAGTCAGAATATACGATCTTCACTCCACGACACCCCGAGTCAGAATGTACGATCTTCACTCCACGACACCCCGAGTCAGAATGTACGATCTTCACTCCACGACACCCCGAGTCACAATGCACGATCTTCACTCCACGACACCCCGAGTCAGAATGTACGATCTTCACTCTACGACACCCCGAGTCAGAATGTTCTGTTTAATGCATTTTTAAACCCTTCATGGCTCGGTCGGCGTCCATCCTTCTATTATTTCAAAACACGGTGGCAACATTAGACTATCTGATCTTTTATAGCCAACCCGTGCGTCTCTTACACATCCGAGTAGCCGTGACTTCCGTCAGTCATTCGTTTTTTGCACCAATTATATCTTAGGTTCTTCAGCCATCTAGCCGGCGTCCTGACGTCATCAAGGCCCGTGAATAGTTTGTTGACCTTGCCAACCTCCGCGCCGTCGTTGCTAAGTCCATATACCGCCATATTGTATCCCCATTTATCTACCCCATGTATAGCTAACATCATTAAATAAAATCCA
Organism: Acheta domesticus; assembly: GCA_031308135.1. NCBI lineage: Eukaryota > Metazoa > Arthropoda > Insecta > Orthoptera > Gryllidae > Acheta > Acheta domesticus. Next base: position 133,989,430 of record JAHLJT010008756.1, on the reverse strand, counting down.
TCATATTCTGGTATATCACAATACACATTGGCTAAGCAGAGGCATAATATTACATATTTTACAGTAATATTACAGATATTACAGATCAAGTCTTGCATAGTTTGGAATCAAAGTTGGAGACCAAAGTAAACCTTGAGCAACTCACAAAGTATGTGTAGTACACATTGAAGATCTTGGTCATTGGGTCAACGGCAAAAGGCCTTCGGTATCTTTTGGAATATCTATGGTTTGGAAACCGGTTACCAAAATATTGTGGCTAACATGCTTGAAACATACAAGGAACTAAGTATGAAAATTAATTTCCTATTTTCTCTCCGAGATTATTTTCCAGAAATTATACGATTTTTAAGCGAATATCAAGGTGAACGAGTTCACAAGGATGTGCTGGAATTTGAAAGGAGGTACCAGGGACGCTGGTGAATCAGTATGCTTTCCGACTATTGTTTGATATTAAAGCGTGAAATATCTTAAAACAAACATAAAAGAGCGGACCTGAATAACCGCGGTCGCTATAGCTGAAGGTCCGTGTCTGCTTGGAAGGCCTGCGGGTTCCAATCCCGCTTCGGGCATTGATGTTTGTGTGTGCTCATTTTGACCTTAAGTGTTCTTCCTACAGTTCCCCCTATAGTTTATTTATTTATTTGGTCAAAAACAGTAAAAACTGTATATGACGTTATATATGACTGTTAAAACAAACACAGTGGTCGCTATCTGACCAAGCTGTTAAAAAGCGAACTAAAAAAGAAGAAGAAGAAAAAAAAGAAACAAGAGGACTCTCTCACACACAACGGAGTAAAATTCTTTCCAACAGTGATGAAAACAAGAGAAAATAAGACAAAAACACCCTAGTGACGTGTATTAACAACAAATTGTGTATATTAAATATTTTTTCTTTAAAATAAAATATTATGAAAACGTTTGTGATAAATGTCCCATAATTATTCAACACATGGAAAGTGATTTCGCAAGAAAACCTTACGTCATATAAGTAAACGGATTGAAAATTCGGATTCAGCACATCGACATTATATAAAATCACAAATTTTACTGTAGGCAATAAACAAAAAGCTTAAAGTCGCAGACTGGTGTTTTTAGTTCATAAACATCCAGGCTCTAGTAAAAAGGGACGGTAAAAATATGCTAGTCCCATTTTTGGCTATTTTTTTTTTCGAAAATGCCAAAAAGTGAACATTTGATACTACAAAGTTGTAGATAACGATTTTTGCTTTATTCGAGCTGAATTCGCTTAATTGGTGTCTCAAATATGCAATTTCTAAAACAAATTGTTTTTTCAAAAACCGCTCCAAACTTTTTCCTTAAATTTTATCTTCAGATGTAATAAGGGACGGTAAAAATATTGTGCTAGTTCCATTTTCGGCTAGTGTTCCGTGTTTTTCGAAAATGCCAAAAACCGTGAACATTTCAGCACTACAAAATTGGAGATAGCGATTTTTGTTTTAAATGAACGGGGTTGTAAAAAATTAGTTCTTTAAAAAAGTTCATGTACAATATTTTCCTTTCGCTTAATTAGTGTCAGAAATTTAGGCAATTTCTAAAAAATATTATTTTCTCAAAACCCGCACGAAATATTTTCATTAAAGTTTCTCCTTGTATGTAACATATGGTAAATAAATAAACTAGTGCTATAGAATGGAACAGACTTTCTCGCACTAGTTAGTTTTCTAATCTCTTTAGAGTGGACTAGCTTTTCAGTTATGTCTGATTCTTTTCCCAGATCCCTCTTTTGGTCGCCCTAAGACATTTTTTAAAAACTTTTTCTCGATTTTTCGGCTCTCTAATGCTAGAACTAAAGCAGTTATGACTTCCATTCCGGCATCCATTCCGGATGGCCGAGGTCATTAAATGGCGTGTACGGATTCACTCCTTTCGGCCAAAAGGAAGCGAGTTCGAATCCCATGCAGGGATATCAATTTGATCAATGTGTTGTTACAGAAAACTATTCAGGATTCGAGAGACTTTATTGAAAACCATTTTAAACGCTTCTTCCCACAAATACAATCAGTACATATCAATAAACCGGATGAGCCTGTACGTGCTTTTCCAATTTGCAACTTTTAAACATTTTTTCAACTCTCTTTTTCGATTTGTAAAACTTATGCCACGTCAATTAAATTGTCTTTTGAGCATATGTATCAACCGATTTAAGTAAACTGATAAATCTAAAAACATGAAATTTAAATACAATATATACACTATCCATGAGACCAACTTAAATGTACTTAACGGCTGACCAGGAAGGGTCGCTCAGAGCATCAACTCATATCATTGGAGTGTCACTGACTGGGAGGTCCTTGTTTCGAGTACTGACAATGGCTGTACTTCTGACACTAGCCAGATAACTAGGTTGAGTTCTGTCACTGTGTAGAGGACAATTCTGGCAACCGGCTGCTTTGATCGGTAATCTTCCGTGGTTTCTCTGATCCAAACAGGCGTAGCGCGCGATCTTTTCTTCCAATTATTTGTCCTATCCTACCCTTCACATACCCTCACATGCACCACACCAGCACACATGCCAGGAGACAGGTGGGGAGTTTAGAGCTGGTCCCTGCTGAGGCGATGCCCTTCTGGTGGGAGGCACATGTTTGGAAAAAACCGCCAACCTATGGTAGGTCGGCGCCGGATTTAGCAACCCGAGGGGGAGGGGAGATCACCGCTACGTCCCAAGCAAAATACATGCAATACGCTTCCGAGACTAATGCCCTTAGCAGTTGTCGCGCCCGGAACCACTATCAGCCAATCAATCAATCCGCCCAACAGCTGCCAGTCCGTCTGTGGACAACTGCTGCGCCTAAACCGCTCAGCCGATTTTCTGCAAAATTGATATTTCCTGATCGACGTGAGCGGACTGGAGCTTTGAATTGAGACTCAGGCCATGAGGCCTGCTCTTTTCTGACCACGCAAATTTCGCTACGTTCCTTTCACCAACTATCGGAGGAAAATGGTATTCCTTGGGCGACGAAACAGGCGATTTTGAATTTAGCTCAGAAGCTTCATTTAGGCTTGAGGATCTTTCACATGCAGTAAATCTACTTACATGACAACCGGCTTTGCTTCCCCTCCGAAGGCAGGCGTAAGAAGGATTTTTACGCCCATAAAAATCCACGGCTTCGATCGGGTTTGAACCCGCGAACTTGGGTAACCCTTTACGCTAACGTCGTTTACGCGTTACGCGTCCCCCTTACACGTTACCCTTACGCGTCCCGTCGCCGCCAACGTCGTTTTGGGAGAATCTTACGGATATTTTGATTATTGAGGATTTTTTACATGAATCGGGCATTTACCTTTTTATGCCTCTGCCCGAGATTTCATGAAATGGCGTTTATTTTCCAATTGCTTCGTATTTCAAATAGAATGAAAATGAGAGATTCACGTCAAACTGAAAACAAAGTAGAAAATGATGAATAATCAATTCTGGCGTAAGGAGTGTTGAAAAGTCCAGTTGTTCGTGCGGATGTGGCAAATGGTTCGCATGTTTGTGGCTAATAAGCCGATAAAGATCTGTCACGAAACCGAATCATCATGAATTAGTGCCTATCTAGATCGAGTTCGATTATCCAATCATATTCAGTGGCTTAGCTTCAGTTGGTGTCACCCGAGGCAAAACTAATAACCCCCTCCCCTATAAATTAAAAATAAAAATACCTATTACAGAATAGTTTATATCTTATTTAATAAAAATAAAAGAATATTTGCACGTAACATTTATCTATAATACATTATAAACTGCATGTAATAAAGAATAATTGAAATATACTTTTTAAATAAATAATTATATAATTCCAACTGTAATATTGTATAATTAGTGTCACCCCTAAAATGTTGACATCCGGGGCGTACCAGCACACTGTCCCCTCTAAATACGCCACTGTCACTATCCTACTGATAGTTTCTTTTTGAGAAAAACATTACATATGTTGATAGAATTGCGACGTTTTATTGCATTAACATTTAATCACATCGTGGAGTCGATACTAGGAAGTGATGTCACGATTCTAAGATAAATTTCTGGCGTAGATTCATCTTAAATATATATAATAGGTGGTACGTATTAAGCCAATCTTCAGTTCTACAATAAAATATAAAATTTTATTATCACACTTATAAATTGTACAAACAAAAATAATTGAAATAACTTTATTTTGAAGAATAAATGAAATATTTGAGGGAAATTAAACATTTAATCCAGGAAGTTGACCAAATAAAATTGAAATATTTTTGAAATTGACAAAGTGGCTATTAATTATCATGCCAAAATAAAACTCAGATGACCGAACAGGCTCGCCAACCTTGAGGCGTCGACAAACCCGATTGAGAGAAGTTTCCTCAAGAGCACTGGGGTTAAGCGTAGACTGAAAATGGAGAGGCGAAGGGAGAATAAGGTCATTTTTCAAGAACTGACTACAAGAGGGAAGAGGGGAAGACGTGCATCGAAATAAAGGCGAAGGAGTGAACAATCGCATACGAATGCGAGGAGGCGGGGAGTAAATTACGTTTTTCTACTCCCATTGTATAATGTCATTTGATGGCTGCAATCAATTGCATAATGATAGTAATTTAGATACAGTTTTCATGATGATACAGGTTCTTAACCAATCACAGAGAAGTTTACAAACCAAATATTGACACATAATTAATCATTGGGAATAGTTTTAGCAAATGGTTTGTTCGATTGTATTCATTAAAATTGTATTTGATATTATATTATGCTCAATAGTTTTAATTTCTTTTATTATTAGTATTTTTTCGTGGCATATTATTTAAAATAAAGTGGATCGTAATTTCACTTTGATCCTATTTGACTAGCGCAGTGCTCCCTAGCAGGCGGACAGGTAACCACAGACAACTGTGGCAGCATGCGAGGGTAAATTTAGGTAGCGGTCCGCCTGGGTCTGCTAGGTGGCCTTGGATGAACCAACTGCCACGAAACTATTCATTGTAAAAGTTTAACTTATAAAAGTCATATGAAACTCGATGATAGGGAAAGATGTTTAGAGTTCCATGGCCTGCTAGGCGGACAAACACATCTGGTCGAACGGAAATCCAACCGGGCTCTTCGTTAGTAGCTGTATCCACCAGCCTTAAACTGATATATTTCGGACATCTGATGAGAAGAGAGGTTTCTTTAGAGAAGGATCTAATGCTATGGTCTATTTCCGGAGGCAGAGGCAGGAGGAAAACAAGATGGACAGATAAAATTAAGACAATAACTAGATTGGAATTCAATTATCCGAATGACTGAGGATTGAGCGAAATGGAGGAATATGGTAGCAACAACAACAGGGAAAATGGAAAGAACTAATGTGTAAATTGGTGGCAGCCATACCTGCTGAGTATATCAGTAAATGGATCACCAGAGGTCCCTCGCGACCCGAGGAAATACTACTACTACTACTACTACTACTACTACTACTACTACTACTATTATCTATTAAGTTAGATACTGGGAAACCGACTTCAATGAAAATCGCATACAGGAAGGCAACACGAGAAGCCTAGTTGTTTGTGAAGCGAAGGCAGCGGCGCTGCATGTTCGGAGAAAACCGGCTGATACTTCTTTGTCACGAAATCTAATCATAAACAGAAAACTTATTAATGAATACTTGTAGGAATTGAAGGCATTCTGACACCTTCCTTCCTCTTAATGTTATTACTTAACATTTCCTCAGATTTTGTTTTAAAAGTGCGTGACATTATTTAAAGATCTACAATTGAATGATTTTATGCAGAAACCATTCAAGCCATTTCATTATATTAGAATTTAATGACAACTTATTTTTGTTCGAAAGGGAAAATTCAACAGTTTACCAATGTCACTGGGCATTATTCTTTGCGATTGTGATTCAGAACTTGCTAAAAGGATATTACACGTAGAATTTGTTTCGTTGCCATTGTGCTTAGCGCCTCAGAACCAACCAAAACTAGTGATGTTACAAAAGAGCTTACTTTCTCGCATTATTTCTAAATTTGCAATTTTCGATAATTCAGAAAGTTCAACGAAAATGAGACCTGCGCAATTCTTTTAAGAGTTCCTTGTCCTATACGCGAAGAAATGTGAAGCGTTTACTGACCGGTGAATGTTTTTTTATAAGTTGCATTAATTTCGACAGCACAAATTACCCGAAAACTATTCGTTTTTACTTTCTTGCCCTTACGAATATACGACGATCGCCAAAATTGACACTAGCACCGTTTTTGAGAAAATAATTGTTTGAAAAATTTTCTATACTTCACGCAAAAACTAGTCATATTTTTGAAAAATTGTACAAGATCGCATTTCAAGATTCGTCTTTAAAGAACGGATTTTATTAGAGAAAACATCCCTGTCTTCAATTTTGAAGTTGTAGGAAGACGCCGAAAAAACAGTGAACTTTTGTAATTTTCAAAAAGTCAGGTATTTCAACAAAAATGAGACCTGTGCCAATCCCTTAAACGTCCTCTATGCTATCCGAGGACCAAGTCGAATAAACAAATTGGTGTTTTTTGAGAAAAAAACACCAATGAAACACCAATGTTTGAAATGTTTTTTGAGAAAAATGAAAATGTTGAGGCTTAATGTAAAGTATCCAGCAGATTCAAAATATCCTTTGCCGATTGCAATGAATTTTAGCCGCTTGCTTAAATCTTATTTAAATTGAAAGTATTTTGGATAAAAATTTATGGAAATACAGCTTTTTGAAAAGTGTCTATTTCTATGGTTTTAACGTAAAATTGGACATATTCGGAGTAATGTGGCACACTGTTTGAGTCAAAAAAGTAATGTTTGATGATCATAAAATCGATGAAGAAATAATGGAAGTCATCTCCGTCAACTTAATAACATAACAGATCATAAAATTGTTGCGGGATAACGTGGGCACCACCTCAGACTAAAATCCGTTGATAATCCATGGAGATCGGTTAAACGCTGTCAGAGTTCATCAATCTGGAACATACCAATATCCATTTATATAACATAATTCCCTTTGACCGACCTCCATGAAGGTTGGCACATCTACGTGTTTTTTCATGTAGAAGGTTTTATGCTATTCGTTTCGTTGTACCTCCACTTGATAACTCCGCAGCGCAAGATGGAGCATCAGTTGTGCATTTAACTGTTGCGCCTGCTGCGATGCGGGCGGACAGGAGGAACGGAGAGACGAGATGGAGAGAGGAGAGAGGGAAGAGAAAGAGAAAAGGACAGGGAACAAGAGAGGTAAAATGAGAGAGAGGGAAAAGAGAGGGGGAAGTGAGAAAGGAAGGGAAAAGAGAGAGGCGAAAGAGAGGGGGAAAGAGAGGGGGAAGTGAGAGAGGAAGGGAAAAGAGAGAGGGAAAAGAGAGGGAAAGAAACAGAAAAAGGGGGAAGGAGAGAGGGGGGAAGAGAGAGAGAGCAGCGTCTGCCGAGGTCTGCTAGAGAGAGAAGAGAGACGGAAAAGGGAGTCGGAGAGGAAACGGAAGAGAGAAGGAAGAGAGAGGGGGAACAAGAAGGGGAGAAGAGAGGGAGAAGGGGAGGAAGCGTAGGGAGAGGAAATGAGAGGGAGAGGGGAAAGCGACAGAGGTTAAGAGAGAAAGATATGGAAAAGAGAGAGAAGGAAAAAGAGAGAGGGAAAAGAGAGAGAGGAGGGAAACAGAGAAAGAGAGAGAGCAGGACGTCAGCTGAGTTCTGCTAGTTTACTATTATAAAGGAACAAGGCTTATTGACTTTATTCTTATCAGAGCCTGGGTATAAGAGTTTTTGTGTCGAAAATTTGCCGTTTTTCGGCGTACGAGTACAAGGCATTCTCTTCTTACGAAGGGCGAGAAAGTAGAACCAACTCAATGACATCTTTAATTTCAAAATTTATCTGTGAGTAGGTGAGGGTTGATTGAAACAAAGGGCCTTTGACCGGGAGGTCCTAGGGTTCCAAACCCGATGGTTTGGTACAGTATTTTCGTTACAAGCTAGATAACTAGATCGAATTCACTCGCTGTTTGCAGGAGAATTCTAGCAGCCGGCTCCTCTGATCGGTAGTTTTTCCTGGTTTCTCCTATCAACACCAGGCGAATGCCAAAACAGTACCCAAATAAGAGGACAAAGGACCATGCGCAATGTTGCATTCGTCTTTCTTGTTATATCCTGACTCCGTACTTACGCTTACACTCACCACACATGTCGGGAGACCAGTCGGGAGCTTCTTCCTTGACCCAGCTGGGGTGGTTTCATACCGATGGGAGGTAACTCCTTGGGGACAATCCCAGGAAGCCGACGTAGGTCGCCGACGGATTTCGCCATCCAGCGGGGGAAGATCACCTTCACCGTCCGCAATAAAAACCTGAACTACACTTACAGGACTAATCACCTTCGCTATTGATGCACCCGGAATCACTAATCAACCAAGCAAATGGAGCGATGGTGGCTTATAGTGCGATTTTTCTAACTCTGCCCCTCAAGCCCCTATGGCCACGACGGAATATCTCACTGCATTTCGCATCATTCTCCGTCCTATCGCTAGAAGTCGCATGATCGCAAGCACTACTTGATACGGTTGCGATCATGCGATACCAGGCAGCACGATTGAAAACGTCGCGAAATACCGTGACATATTCCATCGTGTAGACGGGCCTCGAGGGGCAAAGTTAGAAAAAATGCAGTATAAATGGGCCGTGTGGTGGGGTGTGCGCAGGGTGTTTTGGCTGGCGTGCTGCTTGCTGTCGTGGTTCGGCTCCGCGCTGCTGATGCGCGCCAACTGGACGGCCTTCGAGGACAACGCCATCAGTTTCGCCGTCGACACCAACTACCTCGCCTGGGACACCGAGTTTCTCGGCGTCACCGTCTGCGAGAAGGAGAACAGCGAGATCATCCAGAAAATGCGACCACCTTACGAAAAGTGAGCCAATCTTCAAAGGGAAAGCTGAAATGCTTGATAAAGAAACATTTTGACATCATAAGGTTTTGACGAAGTAATAATTGACAACAGGTAGTTTGTGTACGTCGATATTCGTATTTATATTTCAATTAAAACTATCACACATTGCATGTCGAAGTGAGGGGGATGGGCTGATGATTTGTGAGATATTTTGAATTGAAATATAACAATAAATATCAACTAGTGTGCTACAACAGCACATACTTTCTTGCTCATTTCTAAATTAGCAATCGAAAATACGGAGAATTCGCCGGAAATGAGACAAAAGCCAATTCTTGTACCTTTGATATATAAGAGAAAAAATAGTTAAAGAAAAAATTTGGAGCGTTTTTTTCCGAAAAAAAAATTAAAATTAATAATTTTCTATTTTTAATGAAAATTTACGCGAAAAATACTCATAATTTCGAAAAGAAAATACTTGGACTTATTTCCAGATCTGTCTTTTAGCGACATTTCATTAATGAAAAAATCTCGTGGAAGTTTTCAGCGTCCTGTACTCTATCCGAGGAAACAGTTTAATAAACAAATAGGGCTAGTTTTGAAAACAAATTGTTTAAAATGTTTTTGATGCTTAATGTAAAGTAACCCCAAAAATTAAAATTTATGTTTCAAACTCAGAGGGCAAGGAGTTCATTTAAATCTTCTTTATTGGAAAATTAAGGTTCCGTTCTTGCGATTTCAGAGTTAATTCCCCATAGAAATAACAAAACGAATATATGCTATTTACACAGTTACGAGGCATTTCTTCTTCTGAATTAATACAAAACACAGACCTAGAACAACAAGCAGCTACATACAAGCCACTTTCCATTTTATGAGATCTCTCAATGCTGGGACGCATCTGGCAAGAAACACAACGGGATGCTACCTGTTCGTCGATGACTCAACAGCAATCTTGCCAAACTTTTTCCGTTTCCTAGAGGTGAAATTTCTGAATTCAGTGTCATCTGTAGGAATTCCTTGTACACATTTCGATTGTTCCTGAACATTTACATCTGCAGAATAATTAAATGAAGCCGCAGTAAAATAACCAATATGCAGCGTTTTCAGCATTTCTGTAGATAGGGAATGGCGTCCCACAAGAAATATGAGCCCGACAAGCAAGAACTGATTTCATATTCGAATTCAGTGTCCAAGACTTAGTTCAGAACATCATTTACATTCCTTGTTTCAAAAATGTTCTTGACCAGTGCAATAATTTTTGCAATTATGAAATGTGATATTGCGAATCTTTCTGATTCCAGTGAGACAGTGCGTGATAAGGACTTGGATGAGGTTTACAAAGAAGTGATATTTTTCAAGTTCGGCGGAATTTGGGTAGGCACGCAGTGCTTCGACCTGAAGGGGAACTTCCAGCCGCAGTCCAGGTGCCCGCGGGATGGCCTACGCGAATTGGCGTACTCTGTAAGTGCGGAAGGCCCGTCATTCTGGATATGATTTATGTATGAACTGAACACATTTTAAGAAGTTTTTTTGATTTTATGTTCATTAAATGATTGTTTTGTTGTCCAGTTCTTTCCCTCGTTGCTTATTAATTAATCAATCTACGTATTTATTTAACGACAAAGGACTGACAAAACTTGTGTGTGAAACACGTGAGGAAGTGCAGTGTGTGCACGTTTTCTTCAAACACTCTGTGACTCCTGTAGATTGCACAGAACTAGAGGCTCACTCAGCATTTTTCTCTGTGTTGGCTACAGGTATAGGGTCAAATCGTCTTGATATTTTCTTATATTTGTTCCTTTATGCTGATTATACATTTATTTTAGTTTGTTGACACACGGTTCAAGTTGATGGGGCAAAGAATTGATATATTTAATGACTTTCGTCCTTATATAAAATTAGTAAAAATTATTATTTTGAATATGTATCATAGGGTTGGGGGGCACTGCAATGTGTCCCTGACACGTAAAAAGTGAATTTTTCTTGTGCACATATTTAGTAAATTACATTCTATAATACGTTGCAATCTCAGAATTCACGTTTTGTAGATCATTGACACCTAAAATGAGGTTCTTGGTGAAAGGTCTATCACTGTGTCAATAAAAATCGCTAGTGCCTGAACCGTTCACAGGATTTTCACCAATTTGGTATTTTTTCTTCAATCGGTCTGTTATCGGGGCTTGTTGGCAACGTGTCGTGTCGTTCAGGAGAGAAACACACATGTTCAAATACGTATGTATGTACTTGCCGCAAGATCCCGTGAATGGGCAAAGGCCTACTGGCGACGTCCCTGCCTCGCGGTCATGGGTTAAGAGGGTACGTGTGGTTAGCACGTAGACACCCCACGTATTCCGCTCTTCTCAACCTAAGAAGTGAATTTTCTCATCGTCACACAGCAACATATACTGGGACATTGTAAGGAAAACGCACATTATAGTCTTGCGTCGACCGGGAATCGAACCCGGGGCTGCGTACTGAAATGCGAGCACACTGACTAGGAACTGCCATAAGGCTCACATGTTCAAGTAGTAATATGATATTAAGCAACAGTTACAAACAACACGAGAAACTATGTGCTGTTATTACACCCTTAGTAGCAAGATGTCGTCTGCGTTTTCCAGTTCCGGAGAACCTGTGAAGAGACGCTGACTGCGTGCACCTGGAACGGCGTGCCCTTCCCCTGCTGCGAGCACTTCCTGCCCATGGAGACCGAGAGCGGCTTGTGCTACGCCTTCAACAGCATCCACACTGAGTACGTTGTAGCACATTAAATAACTTGTGCCACGAGAGTCTCTGCGTACTGTGCCAAATCAAGGACTCTTGCCAGCGTTGCCAGACGTCCTGCTTTTTAGTGAATGTCCCGCGGTGGTACAGTACAAATCACGCAATCTTTCTATTTGAATTGCCCAACGCAAAAGAGAGAGAGAGAGAGAGAGAGAGAGAGATAGAGAGAAAAGCACGCGAAAGAAATCTCAACGACAGTGACGCGCCCGGAATGACTAGTAATTAATCAGTCAATGAATTAAATTTAGATCTAAGTCAATTTTGTAAACAAACTAATGAACGTTTCCAGGAATTTGTAATGAGTAAATTCATAAATTCAATCAATCGGAAGTGTTTCACTGCGTATGCATGACACGGCCTGAAATCACGCATATCTCTATCCCCATCACTTTTGAAATCAGCCTGGCAAACTGCAGAAGGTAGCAATACGTGGTAAGCCAAGTGAGTTTGATCGCCCGAGATATGATTATTACATACCCTTCCTCCCGTAATGTTACAATCACTGGCAATCACTGGGGCTGATAGCAAAAACGAGGAGTTATGTTTCAATTTGCGCCCAAAAGCGTGGAGAGCTTTAATATCCAAAGCACAGATGTGTTACAATATAGATATAACATAAAAGTAGAAAACAAACGGAAAGGGAGATAGAAATTAGCGGTTAAACGGGCAAAGAGAGCGCATATTATTATTGGTCCCGATTCATCATCCGATGTGAAAGGACCTGCTTGACCTCACGCAGCCATCCTTGTCCCGCCGATCGACTCTTGAAATATGCGTGGAGCGTGCTGCCTTCGATCTGTGCTTTGCGTTACAGGAGACCCAAGAACCCGCTCAACACTGCGTCCAACCGCGCCAGCGGGCCGGCCACCCTGTACTTCGAAATCCTCGCCCAGAGCATGGTGAGTGTTTTATTGCACCAGTTGGGTACGCTGAAGCAAATTATGCCAACTAATGGTAGGTCTCTGCACGGACCGAATGTATCGAATACCTTTAAAAATACCGGTTTTTTCCATACCTTTCTTTTTTATACCGGTAAAATACCTTTATAGGACGTCTATACCAGTATGGACATCCATAAAGGTTATACCAGTATAATACTGGCATTTTCAATGGAAAATAATGTCCCTCACACCATCCACACAGAGAAAATTACTCACTTTCATTAATCATTTATCGAGATGCTCATTAATAAAACAAAAAAATACGTACGCATGCACGCCCACACTCCATAAACGCCCGCGCCCACTCACTCGCGCCTACTCAGACGCCCTTATGACAAATATGCGCGCCTCTGCCAGAGGCGTATCTAGGTATTCAGGCGCCCATGGCAAGCATAGCATTTGCGGCCCTGTCAGGTTACTTCAAATTCGGGTGGTTGTTATTTGTTTTAACGGGTATACTCTAAACAGCGCCCCTTGTGAGTGGCGCCCATGGCACGTGGCATGTCTGCCATATCGTAGATACCTTCTCGGCTGTCCGGGTGATGCCGCGTCGTTGGCTGAGAGGCCGACGTTTCGCCTACCATGTCGCAGGCTTCCTCTGGGCAGTGACATGACATTGTATGTGTCCGGTGTTATATACTGTTCTGCCTGGGCGCTCGGATATATATATATATATATATATATATATATATATATATATATATATATAATGTCATGTCACTGCCCTGAGGAAGCCTGCGACTTGGTAGACAAAACGTCGGCCTCTCAGCCAATGACGCGTCGTCACCCGGACAGCCGAGAAGTTATGGACTCGAACCGCGGAAGCTTACGTGTAGATACGCCTCTGGCCTCTGCTAACACGAAAGCGAGGCTGACGTGTGTGTGCGCGCAGATGTACGTGCTGCCGCGCCAGGAGGTGCCGACGCGCAACACCAACGAGCGGCACGCGCAGCTGGTGTCGCCGGGCTCCTTCTACCGCCTGCTCGTCAGCATCAAGGAGGTGGAGAACGACCCCGAGGTGGCGCACACGTCGCTGGCGCAGCGCGGCTGCCGCCTGCAGCACGAGGGGCTGCCCACCTACCCCAAGTACTCCTTCAGCGGCTGCCAGGTGCAGTGCCGCGCCGACGCGCAGCGCCACCTCTGCGGATGCGTCAGCCCGCTCACGCCGCGCGCCGGTCAGTGCGACAACGACAAACCCTTTTTATTTTTTTTATTTACTAGCGGAATCCGGCTGACCCGACTTGTTCTGCCCTTCACCTCCCTTTTTCCCCTCCCATCACCCTTTCTCACTGTCTCTCCCTCCCTCCCTCACCCTGTCCCTGTCTGTCTCGGTGTGTCTCTGTCTCTGCCGCTCTCTGTCCCTCTCATTCACATTTAGTTGCAGATTTTGCACGTCTCAGAGCAGGTGAGGTAATATCGGGAAGCGCCGTACCAGCAAAAATATAATAGAATGTTCAAGACCTCATCCTGTAGATTACAGAATGAGAAACATTTCTTTGAGGTCGACAAAAGGGGAGTTTCACATACTGTATCCCAAACTGGTGGAAGATGAAAAATTATGTCAGTACTTTGAGACGTCTCATGATACATTTGAAGCAAAATTGGATATTTTAAAAAGTATACTAAATAAATAAATAAATATTTCGGTAAATATCGTAATTGTACACAATTAAATTGAACTAAGGGACAGAATTATAATTGCTTTGCTTTATTTTAAAACTTAAGAAAATAATCGGCACACGGAAGACTCAATTTACGCACAAATGATACATACAAATAATTTACATTGATATACTAATGCATCAATCTCATCATTTATTTACCATGCATAAATGTTCCTAGATTCACTAAGACTGCACAGCTTCTCATAAATATCTAGTATTTTAAATTTGCCGAATGATACTCCTTGATTCATGTAGTTTAGGTAATCAACTATATCACACTTCTTAACAAAGTAATACATTCAATAAAAATATCACGTTGGTCAACTGTGTATAATTCGGAATCAACATTATAAAATTGGACTCATTCATGTTCGCTGCACACACTCCACATAACCTAAAAACTGAAACGGCGGAAAGACCGTCCCGACTATACTGTAGTCATCGGCATGTCGGAATGTCCGGAAGAGCTTTCCTTCGGACTTTTTGCAAACGGCCGAAGGTGCGGATTGCCCCGTCCCGACCGTAACAGCGCGCACCCTCGCGGAAATCCATGAAATGAACTTTAAAAAAATTCCGTCCGCCCTGTCCGTCCGCGCCGTACTGACCGAGAGCACGCTAGGCTTTAGAGTTGAAAAGCCGCTTCAATTGCGCGCGCCGCCATATTTGTTCAAACTTTTTAAAGAAAGTTACGCTATGGGCAGGCAATACGTAATAGTTTTATTTCGTGAGATACGAAATGTAGGATGCTTTGAGATAGTTTACTGCAAGGAGCACAAAAAATACTGCTTATGGTAGAAATGCCGTTTATGGTACGATTTGTTCACGCGCGCTGTCGATACCGAGAATGAGGCACTCGCGACGAGGTCACTGTTGTCGGTCGACGCACTTTCCAGGGGAAACCACCACTGAACTACCACTACCACCAAAAACTACCACAATGTACACCGTGTTCGCTACGCAGTTCCAAGTTACACTTCGGTTTTTCTTTCTTGGTGCGTGGGGGGGGGTGTCATCAAAATGGAATATCTCACGGTATTTCGCGTCGTTCTCGGTTGTGCCGCTAGGAGTGGCATGATTGCAACTGTATCCAGCAGTGCTAACGATCATGCGACTCCTAGCGGCACAATCGAGAACGACGCAAAATACTGTGAGATATTCCATTTTGATGATACCCCCCCCACGCGCCAAGAAATCAAAACCCAAGTATAAAGAACTCTTTGCTTGGGCCAGGTCCAAAGGACGTGTGCAACTTGACGGGCCTCCAGTGCCTGACGAAGAACGAGGCTCGGCTGATGTTCATCAAGTCGGCGGACGACGTGGCCGGCGCGGGGCTGGCCTGCAAGTGCGCGCACGGCTGCGACGACCAGGAGATCAACGACATCCTCTCCGAGAGCTACGTGTACGTTCCTTGGAGGCAGTTCTCAGGGGCACATTCAACCTGTTAGACTAGACCTGCACAACGCCTGCTCCCGCGGGCATTCTGCACTTGCGAGCCGATCGATCGTCTGCCCGTGGCAGCGCCGAAAGTGCAAGTAGTGGGGAGTAGGAAGATTTGCGGGGAGGGGAAAAGTCTGACGTAGCACGACGCGGCGCGTAGATTGAATGCCTGGGCGTCTAATAATGATCCATGCTTCAAAATTAAATGCTTGTAATTTGTTTAAATGAATTATGTCTAGTATTTCACGTTGCCAGGGTCATAATTTACTGTTTACGTTCTGTGCACTGCTGTATATCCTCCTTTGTATCCACCACTGTATGTATTTTCATTTTCTATTTTGTTAAAGAAGATAACATGCTCATTGTGACTCTTAAGCATTATTTTAAAGCAATAAATAAGAAAAAATATTATTTAATTCTAACACAAAATTGCAATTTAATAATTGTTCAACAGGAATGTTACAATATCAAAATCATAGAAAAATGAACAAAATCATGAAAGCAATCTCTCACATCACGATTGACATAAAAATAGAATATGTGGCGATTCCAAGAAGGGTAATGTTTAATAGTACATTTGTGATCATTTTTCCCCATTATGAAACTGAATAAAAGAGATCAACGAGCAAACTTCTGTGACGATATGTTACGGACAATCATAATATAATCATGGGTATTGGTTAAATAGAATGCAAAGGGCTTTATATTTTTATTCGATCTTGTAAACGACTCTACACTCTTGTCAGAAATTAGAACAGAAAATAATCATGTTTTTTAAGAACAATATGTTTTTGCTTTGAGAGAACCGTCTTATTCAATTAAACATAGTTAATAAAAATAGTTTATTGCTGTCATCATCAAACAAAAACAATTCAGTATCAAAATTTTGTGTTTAGCATAACAATAAATTTGTGATTACATCGTAGCAAAGTGAATTACATTATAAGCACTACAAGCAATTATAATACTTGGTGTCGAAATCTAATATGTATAATTCATTGTAGTTTCATATTTCGCCCCGCCATATATCGAGAACAAACATTTGCAATATAATACAAAATACTATATTACTTGAACTGTATATGACCGTCATGTACTTGCCGATTGCTCTTTAAATTACGCGCTATCTTTCGAATTGCGCATTTTGATTGGTGGTCCCCACTCCTAGATTGGGTCTCATCCCCACCCTTCATCGATTTTCTCATTTGCACCCGAGTTGCCCGCACGCAGCTCCTGAGGTCAGTGAAAGTGCAAAATGCTGTGCAGGTCTGTGTTAGACAAAACAAAAACTGCTACCCCCCTAACAGTTAAATATTTGTTACTATAATAAAGATCCCACAAAAATATATAAAACGCAAAATTTAATATTAACAATTAATCTAACAATTTAACGTATATTATATATTTCATTATAATATGATTTTCAAGAATGTTTGGAACGTTTTGTCTTATTTAAAAAACGTTTCAAATACGAAAAAAGTGGTGATACAGCATGGCGAACTTTTCGGTTTTGCACCACCCTCTTCCCAGCTGCCATTTATTGCTGCCTAAATGTCTTTTTTCTCACATTTTCTATTGGTAGAACTAAAATATAACTTTAAGAATATTATAGAAGAATAAAAGCAGGTTATATACACTGTGTCCAAGGAGGAACGTCTTAACTTCGAAAACAAGCTCTTAAGACAATTTGAAAAACATTTTGTCTGATAAACTACTGGGATATTCCAAATGGCTGATCCGCCATAAGCACTCAAAAGTTAGTTTGAAAAAACGCTTTCTTGGCAAAAATGTGTATTGCAGAAGCATATAAACACTCTACAAACACGTTAATTGTTTATTATTTACAAAAGAAATGAATATATTTGTTCACAAAAAATTAACATAGAAATAAACTAATGGTGCTACAAAATGGCACAGACTTTCCGGTATTAGTTTTCTATTTCCTTTGGCCTCGGCAGGCTATTCAGACTTCACATTTTCTATTCACCACATACTCTTGCCAGCTGCCATCTATCGTCACCCCCACATTTTTTGACATTTTCTTAATTTCCCGGTTTCCTAATAGTACAACGGAAATATTATTTTAAGAATATTGAAAAACAGTAAAACCTCGTCCTAAATGGCAATTTTACTTTAAAAAATTTGGAGCCGTTTTTAAGAAAATGGCGTTTAAGCGCTACTGTAAATGCGAAATTTGAAGCTCTTTTTCACAGGAATCTTTTGTTTTCATTAGAAGTCATTTGAAGCACATTAACTCACAATTACAAATAGTGCTTACAATTTCCTGGAAATGTGCATATTAACGGAGTGAGAGATCTTTAAAAAAAATTTATTTGTCTAGTTTTGGGAAACTTTATAGGACGTTATTTAAAGCACATTTACTCATAAATACAATAATGTGAATAAATCTCCGCTCATGTAAATATTAACGATGTGGGAGACAAGTAAAAAACTGACATTTTTGTAATTTTTGAAAAAAACAACAACAAAAGGATAGAGCAATTGGGCGTTTATATCAGATCAAGAGCACTATCCTTAACCAAAGTTAAAAAAAAAAATTTTGAGCAATTTTTGAGAAAATCTTATTTTTGTAATTTTTTAAAATTGCAAATATTGCAAGCAATATTGCGCGAAAACTACAAAATTTTCAAAAAAATGTACCAGACCTTAATGAAAGAAGTCACTATGGAGAACAGGTTTTATTTGAAGGAAAAATCTCTATTTTCAATTTTGTAGTTGAAGAAAGACGCTGAAAAAAACTCAAAATTTTGCAATTTCCGAAAATTTAGTTAACTGTGAAAATTGGACCTATGCCACCTTTATAAGTGTATTTTACTCTTCTTACAAGAAATTTCAAGAAAAAATTCGGAACCGTTTTCGAAACAATTTTGAAAATGTCCGGGGAGCTTCCTGTAAAGTACCCCCAAATTTTGAAGAAAGTTTTGAAAAATGAAGTGTCACGCTATTTGCAGGGAAAACTTCAGCTCGGCGCCCGTGTACGTGGTGCTGCACAGCCTGCCAAGTGTGCGCTTTCGCCGAAACGTCGTGCGCACCAAGCTGGACTTGGTCGGTGAGTGCGTTCTCTCTACCGCTCCCTTCCTGACCGAACTGGCATCTTAATGAAGTTTTACATATGTCCCGGACAAAATGTTACAAACTTCTAGAGTATGTAGGGGGTCGAAGATCATCACGTGTTGCCAGTGAACATGAGGTGGAAAATCTCTCATAACGTTGATTCTGTAGTATTTATTATGGTATCAAATGCATACACACTATACTGCGATTTTTCAAACTTTGCCCCTCAAGGCCCATCTTCACGATGCAATATGTCACGGTATTTCGCGACGTTCTTAGTCGTGCCGCCAGGTATCGCATGACCGCGACTGTATCAAGCACATACAATCAAGCATATACAAGCAAAATCGCACTATACTTCGGTTTTTCTTTCTTGGCGCACGGGGGTGTGTCAATAAAATGGAATATCTCACGGTATTTCGCGTCGTTCTCGGTTGTACCGCTAGGGGTCGCGTGATCGCGACTGTATTGAGCAGTCCTGGCGATCATGCGACCCCTGGCGGTACAACGGAAAACGACACGAACTACCGTGATATATTCCATTTTATTGACCCCCCCCCGTGCGCCAAGAAAGAAAATCCGAAGTGTATATACGTTTTACCGTGTAACTAGGGTGTTGTTTATTAAGCCAATAAACAGATGTTATAATGTCCAGACGTGCTGACGATTTAGTCAGCGTACATTGCCTAACTTGAATTCCATTATACACGCATACGACAACTGCGTCTGTGCATCTCTTCATGGATTGGGTTTGACGCGCCACTTTCTGACTCAAAGGGTATTTTTTATCTGCCGAACACCAGTGCATAAGATGTTGCCTAACTATCAGGGGGCAATTGTCACGCATTTATCAACGTTGTATGAGATTTCCCATCCTATAATCATTGGCGAAAAATGATCATATTCAACCCCTCTACATACTCAAGTTTGAGACATTCTCATACTCTGTTGTAAAAGAGCTAGACGAAGTGTTAATTCTGCAACTTTTCTTGACCGATGGGTTGGAAAAATACTGGTAGAGTAGGGGTTTTATTTACGACATCGGCCACAAGATTTTATGAAGCAATGCCAATCTTTGGAATGTCAGTCATGCCTTCGCAACTTCCTCAATAATTTGCGTTCTAACTTTCTCAGCAGTTCAAGGTATCACCTGTGATGGATCTGGATCTGCTTTGGGCATTTCTTTAGATTTTGTTTAGAAAAAATGATTAGGAGTTCTAGTTTGAGATCGGTTTCAACAGTGAGTAGATTTTATTATGCGCAAATGAAGATGTGTTGTCATCAGTGCTCGCTGCGAGCTTTTGCATTCAACTGTTCATTGCTCGGGGGCGGGGGGGAGAAGCAAGGTCATCGGTCAAGAAAAGTTGCGCCGGAAATATACAGGGGGTCAAGAAAACGTGTCGAGATTGCACTCCTCCATCATTTGCCCTATAGTTTTTTGTCGTTAAATAAGTTGCAACAAATGCCTGTTGCGCAGTGTCGATGGGCGGCACGTGCGGCCTGCTGGTGGGCGCCAGCCTGCTGAGCTTCGTGGAGCTCGTCTACTTCTTCACGCTGCGCGCCTGGGGCCTCCGCGCCGCCCCCGCCCCCGCCCCGACGCCCCGCGCCGCGCCCGTCCACGTCGTCGCCCCCTTCGAGCACGTGTGAGGCGACGGGAAGGGATCCAGTGTTGCCAGGTGGCCTTAAGCATTCCCCACTAGATAGCGCTGCGAAAGTCTCCTAAAAGCCCCCCCCCACACACACACACACACAAAAAATTCAAATAATGATTATTTCATGTTTAAAATATACGTGGAGATTTAAGAAATTAAAGAAATGCGAAAAATATTATTCATTATACGAGTATATGATTATATTTATATTTTACAGCAAACACATGTATTTTATTATATAAAAATATGAATTACGACTATTTATATAACGATACACGTATACAATTACAGGGGTGCTATTGAGTAAGAGTTACAAAGCCTAAGAGATAAGAGGTATCTTTGTATTACTCATTCACATGACAGATACAGAGAAAAATATTTTGATTTGAATGAATCTAGTTTATTTAGTTTCGTTTAAGTTCTATTTGTTTTTGGATAAAAATGTTTTAAAAGTATAATGAATATAAAATCCCCAACAAAAATCCGAAAAAAATTTTCTCCACAAAAATTCCACTAAAGGCAGAAATAAACAAAAACAAATTTAGTGATAAAATCCCCAACCTGGCAACTCACTGGAATCAAAGCTTAATTCATTCTTTTCGCCCCCTTTCTCTGTCAATGAGTGGCAAGAAACAGTTGCTACGATTCTATTAAAAGAAGTTTACATTGACACTAGAGAGTGAAGGGAAGCGATGTTGACAGACCACTAAGAACGTGTTCCCGAGGCTAGAAAATAAGAGATAAGTGTACATCAGCAATTTGAACAACACCCTCCCTGTGAATATTTACTTAGAATGTACATGGAAATGCACTGTGTAATAATTACAGGGCGAAATATATCGATCTATTATATCGTCGTGGTAACCACAATAGGTCGTATGTCAAATCTACCGTACTTTTCAGGAAGAACGAAAAACGTTTCTACCTCTCCATGTCTTGACAATCGCTTTCGCAAATGTAGAAGTTTGTTCTTCAGTGTTCCGTTACTCCCTCGTCTCACGGCCTATTACAACTGATGTAGTTCTCTTGACTGACCACAATGGTGTAATAAAAAAAAATTACATACGACCTACTGCGGTTACCGCGACGATATAACGTTCTGTAGATAATAGTACTTATAGCACTTAAGTAACTTTAACCAACATGTCCACTAATAAATCTTACCTGCCAATGTGACTTATACTAAACTAGGAAAATCCGGCTGTAGTTCTGACCTTCGTCTCCCTCTTTCCCCTCCCATCACCGTTTCTCACTCTCTCTCTCTGTTCCTGTCTCCCTCTTGTATCTCTGTCTCTGCCGCTCTCATTTACTTGTAGATTCTCCACGTTTCTGAACAGGTGAGGTAATATCGGGAAGCGCCGTACCAGCAAAAATGTAATAGAATGTTCAGGAAGAGTTCATTCTGTAGATTACGGTGTGAGAAACGTTTCTTTGGGGTCTTCGGCCTCAAAATATTAGTTTTTAAGGCCCTAGAACGCCTCGTTAAGGAGTTATTTAACGATATAGATTCAAAAAGCTGTCGAGTGTGTTCCAGGTAGTATTTGACGTGAATATGTAGTGGATATGTAGCGCCATGTAGTGGGAGTTACAACAGACTTAACAACACATAAAACCTCCTCGGTTAAAAACACGTAGAAGTGTCAACTTTCAAGGAGATCGGTCCAAAGGTGTTGAGAGTTTTGCTCTTATATATATACCAACATTCTATTTTATATATAGATATATTCAACCGCTGATATTGCACAAGTGATGAATGTATATCAACAATTTGAACCACTCCCTCCCTGCAAATATTTTCAATAATTAATTATTGAAATGCACCATGTGTGATATTTACAGAGGTGGATACATGGACCTATTGCATAACGTTCTGTATATACTAATACTTACCATTCAAGCTCTATCAGCTAACAACTTACAAAACATTAATCACACAAATAATTCAGCTTAGAAGAAAATAAAATAACATACCCAGATCTTTCCCATCAATATTATTATCATTAAATCAATGTCATTAACCAAAATGTCTCTCAATAAATTTTACTGGTCAGTTCAAAATAACAAAAATTGACAATTAGTCAAAATACGATTAGTAATCTGAAAACTACAAAATGTATGTCCCCTTGTATAAAAATGTCAGTGAAGACATTAAACAATTCAGTCATTACGATAAGGTATAACAATATTCATGAATAAATCTTGGTAAACAAAAATATTCGTGAAAATGCAGTATTTTCGGTGGTAGCTTTTCTATAGCTCTTCTGTGTGATGTAATCGCACGGGTTCATCTATTATATAAGTTAATGAAATACAATTGGTAGTAACCCTTTATCGTAATACCGTCGGTAGTAACAATTACAATTGTTTTAACAATACAACAGGCTCTCTAAGCAAGAACTTGCTCGGCCATGTTACTCTTCCATTTCCCGTCAATTGCTGAAGATGCGCACGACACCATCTTCCCGTTTCCATTCTAGCCGCGCATTTGACACAACGCAGATTTCGTAGCTTTTTATTAGTAAAGGAAAGCTGCGATCTATTCAAAATATAATTTCCTCCACTCCCAATTGTTTTCTCTTTTTCTGGTACTTCATTTGTTTAAAACCGTTCACTGGGAGCCGATTAGGAGGGACATCAAAATAGTCCTCTTTTCAGCTTTGATTTATATGATGGAATCAACGAGCTGGAGATACGTAGAGAGGCAAACGGCCTTGTTTCAGCGCTCCTTACGTGATATTCGTGAAATATGGCCGCCATGTTTTAAGGTGTCATGGCGTGATTATCATCATGGTGCTGTATTAGTCCTGTCTTCAGTTAGTTATTCCTATATGTAGTGAATTAGTTTCTTTAACACGTTGTGTAGTCACAATCCATGTTTTGGTACGAAAAAATCGATTCATAGCAAGCAAAATGTCTGTCTGTCCGTCAGTCTGTGGTCAACGCTAGTGCCTAAACCGTTCACGCGATTTTCTCAAAAATTGATACACTCCGATCATTTTAAAGTAACTCGAGGCTCTGCGAGTTTGAAATAGATATTTTGATTTTGGAGGCACTTTCTATGAACTGTCAATAATATTTTCAAAATGTTCTCAAAGATAGCTTCAAGTTTTTGGATCAAACTTGGTTATCGGATAGCGTAAAAAGGCGCTTAAAAGAATGACAGGTCTCGCTTTTCGTTGAAATTTTTCAATTCTCAAAAATTGCAAAATTTCAATTTTTTTCGGCGTCTTCCAACTACTACAATATTAATTATTGAGATTTTTCCTTAATAAAATCTGTTCTTCAAACACAGATCTTAAAATAGTCATTACAATTTTTCGAAAATATGAGTAGTTTTGGCGTAATTCGTGAAATGTAGAAAATTTTAATACAATTATTTTATAAAAGAGAGCTACAATTTTTTCCTTTAAATATACTCCTCTTATGTATCAAAGAAAGGTAAAACGGATTGTGCTAGTCCCATTTCCAGTGAACTAGTTATAATTTCGAAAATTGCAAAAAGTTAACATTCCAGAACTTCCATATTGATGAAATATTTTTGTCTTAGATGAAATTTGTTCTAAAACTAGAGATGCTCCAATAGAACATTCACTATCTCGCATTATTTGTAACGACTCCGCGATATAATACTACATAAACCTGCAAAAATGTTTCCAACCAGCAAACCTTTCTTTCCCCGCTTCTTTGAGGTTTGGCACCTTTTAACATGGCGGAGAGTGACTCTACTGTTTCAAAGATGGCGACGCTATTGCCTCTCTATGTATCTCTAACTCGTTGGATGGAATCGGAGTAGTTTCTTTGTCGCCGCACGGAACGCCAGTCGCTGATCAACATCGTCATAGAGCATTTAACACAAAGAGTATATCTGATTTAACACGGAGCTGCGCCACAGTATTAAAAGTTGAATTGAGAAGCGCAGAGTTAACAAAAATGTAATAGAAGGTCCAAAAAGAGATTCTGTAGATTATAGGATGAGGGCTTTGGTCTCAAACGTTCACGATTTAAAGCCCTAAATCGCTTTGTTATGGATTAACGTTCATCTATGGCTTTGTTAAGGAGTTATTAAACTATGAATGCCGCCCGAGTGATATGGTTTGCATATCACATGAATATTTAGATGTGTATTTTTAAATAAATCCTTTACGTTTTTTAAGTCAAAGTCTAATTTCTCACGTCTCCGTGAAATTCTCTTTCTTTAGAGAACTCATTTATAGATGGATGTGTGCGAGAGCCGCAAAAGGTATCCATACAAAAGGTATAATATAAGAGACGATTATAAAAATGTACAAATTTATTTCATACACAACTCTATGTACACATTCTCGACATTTAATGCATACAAGGGTAAAATTTCAAAAACGTCCACACTTAACATATTTTTACACTCAGAAACAAAATAAATAAATTCAAAAAATTGAATTATGAAATATATCACACACACTACATATGTACTGCACATAAACTGAAAGGAAGACTAATATTATTCAAGGAAACAGTAACAGTATAATACGTAATATATACCTTATGAGCGTACAGCTTACGATGAGCGGGTCCAACTCTTTTCTTTCAAACTTTCCACCATGTAAACACATGAACTAAGATTTGACTATTTTGTACTGTCTTCATAGGTACTGAATATTTATAAACTAAAACATGTTTGCATTTCTTTCTTTCATGTAAAAAATGCATCCCAGTCATAGAGAACACATGGAAGATAGGTTGGACATTCTTGCTTCTAGGTGGAATCACTGTAAGAATGAGTGTGTGGGCCTTGCTTGTTCCTGGTCCATGCCCTACTGCATACTCTTTTTTATATTTCTGAACTGTCATATAAATAGCCATATTTCTATTTTCAAAGATCCTCTTAGAAGACTTCAAGTTGCCTGCATTGCTATTTCAATATTCACTAATGCAATAATGCCATTATTTACATATAATATTGGTGTGATATATAAGAAATATGAAATACATAATCTTCATTTAAATTGATTAAAACGTCAATATCTATGAACTTATGAGCATTACATTAAAACAGAATAATTAGACATTTTTCAATTATGCCATACATAAGTTATTAAAATTTATACATTTCCATTACAATAGTTCATTATATGAGAGGTGAAAGTGAGATTTTATTTTTCGAATAGGAAAATGTGATATGAGTCTGAGAGCAGCCATCTTATGAGCAAAATAAAACCCCTTTCACCACGTGTATCATACACTATTTTTTAGATGATCCTACTGACATTCATTTTATTTTTATTAAAGTTTACAAATCTCTTACTGATATATTAGGGTTAGTAGTAGTTGATGTGGTCAGAAAAAAATATTTTGTTTCCTTTGTTGGATTCACAAATTTTCTGAACATTTGAGAATCATCTTACTTGTAGCACTAGTGTTAAAAATTGAATTTTTAGCACAGTCGGCATGACTTGAACAAACCGCTTTCACTAGTGGCTGTGTAAAAAATAAATTTTAAAAATCAGAAAAAGAATATTATATACACTTCTAACATTTAAATTATTTAGGTAAAAAAAACAATAACGCTACATAAGATGTGTTCACAACAAGTATAGAATTGCAGCCTGCAAACGTTTAATATGTTGACTAGATTGTTGATGACATAAGCATGAAATACTTGCAGTCATCTTTGTCAACATCGATTTATTCTGAGAGCTGGCTTTTGACGGCTATGTTGTCATCTTCTGTCTAGAAATTGTACAATACAAAATCTTAAATAATGAACAA
This sequence comes from Acheta domesticus, assembly GCA_031308135.1. Lineage (NCBI taxonomy): Eukaryota > Metazoa > Arthropoda > Insecta > Orthoptera > Gryllidae > Acheta > Acheta domesticus. Next base: position 133,963,283 of record JAHLJT010008756.1, on the reverse strand, counting down.
AGATATTTCAATTAATAAAAATAAGTATATTTAAACATTTTTCTGCAATATAAAAAGGGGGTGTAACACAAATAATGAAAATAAATTAAGACAATTAAAAAAGCAGATCGTTTTGTTGTTGAGAAGCTTCAGATTTCTGTTTGGATTGCTCTCCTCACTGGGCAAACCAATTTCCTTGTCTCCTCTGCTAATAATTTTACATGCTCCTCCCCCACAAACTGACTCTTCTGCCTCCTGAGATATTTCAAAGAAGGTTTAACTAGACCTCCTGCAACCCCTCACCTGCAGCCCCAGAAACATATTTAAACCCTGTTTCAAACTTTGCCCTGTCTCTCGACTTTCGCTACTTACAGCAAGGTAAGCGGCTCAACTTACTCTGTTTCATTTTTTGAAATTTCATTTGATTTTTTTAATGTTCTTATTTTATTTTCATTATTTGAATTTTACCCCCTTATATTACTTATGTTAATTTTGATATTTTTAATTGTATTATTTTCTTTCTCATTTTTTAAGATTTTGTATTGTACATTTCTAATTTGGTGATGACAGCGAAGCTGTTGAAAGCCAACTCTCTTATGTTGACAACGATGACTTCAATTAATTCATCCATGCTGACTAGAGTCGAAACTACCTCATTCTGATCACCCTTTTATAATTAACCATAAATTTTCTTCTATAAAAATTGACATACTATAAAAATATTGTTATTTATAAAAGCACCATTATACACATCTTACAAAAAACGCAAGAAGTAAAAAATAACGTGAACTGGCAAAACTCCACTCAATTGTATTGGTGATATATGTAGAAAAGCCGAAGATGTTTTGGGACATTCAGTAAGCCATCTCTTTCATATGAAGGGAAGTTATGACTGTGTGAGTCTGTACATAGATTTTTCTTAAGGGCAAAACAAAACGAAGAAGGTTGATGAATTTTTCAATAAAACAAGATTGCGTATTGATTCGAAACAAAGTTTTCAGTACCCAGTCACAAAAAAATAAACTGATTAAAGGTTTGAAAAAAACTGAAAATACAAAAAATTACCACATATAATTTTGCATTTTTAGAATCACGAACCCAACAGCACACTAATTCCAATGTGAAATTCCTTATTTACGACAATAAGTACACTGAATATAAGCCAACCACCTAATTTTGAAGAGGCCTTCTGAGACTTAAAAAAAATTCATTCTACCTAGTCAAAATAAAATTGCAACTTGTCTACGCGCCTCAAAATTGTCTTGATGATGCGAATATTAGAACTTGTAACCTGAGCGTCCCGTCAATTCATCAGAATCATGGTTTCTTCCACTACCCTCTTCATCTTTACAGGCATCATTGTTTCTTTTTGGCTCTCCTCCAATACTGCTTCGCCTTCGGACTTGTTTGGTTCCTCTGAAAAGATTTGCGGATTGCATTTGCCTTCTAGTCTTAAATTAGCTAAGAACATTCCCTTCTGCGTCGCCAGATTTTCTTCCCCACCCTTTCTTCTTCGTGGCGTGATGCTTTAAATTCTCTTTCACAATCTTTAAAAGAATATACTTGATCATACGAATTCCACGAAGCGTATTTCGAGTTGTGAACCACAAACTCGTACATCTGTTCCTCCGTTTAGAGGGAAACGTGGGAGAAAGCGGCAAGTTTCCAAGGCAGGGAAGGTTTTGCAACGAAACTTTTTGTATCATCCTTTTCTGTGGTTGGATGAACAATGCTTTCTGCTATCAATGCGAAATTTTTCATTTCCATCTCTTGCAAAGCGCAATGATTTCCCGTTACTTCCAATATATGCCTACCTCAGTGGCGTGTACATGCGAATGGTAGTCGACATACGAAACAAACCCGAAAGGTAAAAAGGCGCCCAAAAGGCCGAAAATAGAAAATATGCTTGAAAGGAAACGAAATTATTACCACACTTAACATCCACATAAACGTCAAGGTGTGCTTCAAAATACCTCAAAACTAATCTTCAGCAATAACAACAAAACTTCCAGAAACTTAATCAATAAATGAAGTTGACATGGAAAAGGATGTAAGTGCCAAAATATCCCAAAATGTGATTTTGCATAGAAAGCGATCTATGCTCCATTGTCAATAGCTTCAGAAAGGATGCATGTCCCAGAGTTCCAGGTTTTTGTTTGCAATTACATCACAAGCTGGAGCCGGGAGTACCTCCATCGTAGTTGGCAATGAAAAGCGTGCAAGTGCCTCTGCGCTCTGTCCATGTGTTTGCCGACTGGGTTGTGCTAATCGCTGTGTAGCGTCGCTCTCTGTGACGGCATGGGAGCCATGCCCCCCATGGGAGGTTTCATTTGTGACCTTCTTTTATTGGGCAAAATTGATTTAAATATTTGTAAGAATTACTACTATTCCGTAGACCAAAAGCCACAAAGTTGCACTCACAGATTTGCCAAAGATTAAGACAAAACGTTCTTTGATGACATCGAAGAATGGAATGTCGATGATGTTTCCAAAAAGGAAAAATGCATTCCATTCAAGAATGTGAACACTTTTCGCAATGATACAAAATATATTACACTTATACTTTGTTTTTTCTTTCTTGGCGCACGGGGGGGTGTCAATAACATGGAACATCTCACGGTATTTCGCGTCGTTCTCCGTTGTGCCGCCAGGAATTCCATGATCGCCAGCACTGCTCGATACAGTCGCGATCACGCAACTCCTAGCATTAAAATTGTTTAAATATATATCCTGATATCACATATCCTGAATGCAGAATATTTATAAATAAACTATTTTTGTACGCTAAAATCAGTTTTTCCTTGTGAAAAATTTATATTTTGGCACTTACATCCTTTTCCATGTCAACCCTTCACATAATCTATTTGTTGCCTTTTTCTCACATACAACTGTGTCACAAGATGAATATATTTAATGCAACCTCTTGATCAGACTTTCATGAATGATTCTTAATTCCACTTCTCTTGAGAAATGACTTCGCCCAAGTGACATTTAACTTAATTTTACCTCCATTTTCTTCCAAGAGGTGGGGTTCATATTGCATCAGAACATGCTTGGCTGTAGTAATAGCCAAAAATGAAGAGATCTTTTCTCCTGATTTTACCAGTTCCTGCATGCACTCTTGCACCACCTCATCGTACTGGCCCAAACGCATGGGCCGTCCTCGCGGGGCGTAACCTAGAGACGTTACTTCGCCATCAGTTCCCTGTGAGCATAATTCCCGTTTCTTTAGGTATTTATCTCTTAAACCTCGCATTGTGCTCTCAGCAACATTGTAACCATGTTGATTTTGAAAGTAATCGCATGCTTTCTGACAACCATATTCAGCAGCGTATTTGCCCATTTCTGCTCTGACTTCTGGGCTATAAATTGCGTAGGTTCCTCGTTTTTGCTCACTCATTTTGCTCTTTCCCTTACAGATAACTTTCTTCTCTTTCTTACGATTGCTCCTCCTCACAGTTTTCTTTGGATCAGCATTACATTCATTAACACTACTAGAGTTGCAATTATTATTACTGGTATTATTAGTAGTACTAGAAGTAGTAGCACAAGTATTATTATTAGAACTCTTTTCTCCTTGCTCCTTAACGTTATTAACTAAGCCTAATTCGCCATGTTCCGAGCACTGTACAGGCAGAGCATTGTTTTCAACATTGTCCGAGTCTTTTGTGTGGTTGGGATGGTCAGAAACTAATGGCTGCAGAGCAGTCACCTGAGAATTTAACAAAGAAGCGTGAGATTCTAAATTCTTTAACCCCTCAGTGTATTTATGACCTCTCTTTGCCTCCAAGTTTTCTGCACAATGGGATCTCACAGAGTCTGTGAAAGCAGGACTTCTGTTTTCAGGTACAAACGGAGCTGGGTTTTCATACATTTCAGCAGGGATATTACTTCCCAAGGCATGCGATAGCACCTCAGAAGTTACAGCAGCGTGCTGATCAACGTCCTGTGAAAATGTTTGCGAGGGAAGAGCACTAGCGTGCACTTCATTCATTACTTGTTGGGGGATTTGTGGTGGAGTAGCATGAAGATGAGACTGGGGATCAATGATGTGTTGCAGGAGAGTGGCCCCTGTCTGCGAGTGAGACACTAATATCGGTTGAGGGACAGGCTGAGAGAGAACAACAGTTGGTTGGGTACTGGCTGTTTGGAAATGAGGGTCAGCTGGAAGAGGCGCAACAGCAACTGTAATAGTCGGAAGACCTGAATGAGATGGCAAAGGCCGAGGATGGTGAGGAATACTGGGCGGGGCGGTTCCTGCAGGAGGCAGCTGTCGGTTACTATCAGAAACTGTTAAAGTTGCTGGCTGAACGGGATGTGTTTGAGCAAAAGTTGGATAAATCTGTGTGTTAGGAAATGTTTGTACAGCGGCAACATTTTGGTTAATAATAACAGATGTGGAAATAGGTACATCTTGTGATTGATATGAGAGTGATACGGATGAAGGAACATTGCTATTATTACACTGGTTCATGGCATGAAATGTTATTTGTCCATTCTGTTGCTGATTTAAAGAGATAAGCTGATTTGAAGGAACATGAGAAGTGGAAGGCATTTGGTAAGGGGTATTATATATTATGGCAGTCGAATTATTTAATTGGGGATTGTTCAGTAAATTCAAAGAAGTCTGAAGAATATCAATTGTTTGATTAGACGTCTGAATAGCATTTTCCTGTCCGTTAGAACTAGGAGGTTGCTGCAACGAAAGGAGCGTGACACCATTGTCACAAACCAAGGATTCGTTTTGCAACTTTGCTTGCGATTGGTGAACTGTAGCTACTGTCTGTTGCTGCTCTTGAAGTGGCTGGAGGTGTTCAAAGTTTTGCTGTTGCTGCTGCTGTTGTTGATGTTGGTGTTGATGATGATGATGGTGGAGAACTGACTGTTGCTTTGGAGGCATTAGTTGTTGTTGAATTTGCTGTTGTAAACACAACAGTTGTCCATGATGGTCTACAGTTGACTGCTGAAGTTGTTGTTGTTGCTGTTGTTGATGGTGTTGCTGCTGTACACTTTTCTGTTTATCCTGATACCATTTTTTATACTTACGAACCACTTGTTCTCTCAAATTTATGTTAAATTGTTGAGAGAAATGACTAATGGCCAAGGATACTGTGTGTTCACTAGCATAACGTCCTATGGCTTCCTTCATTTCAGAAGAGAAAACCTCATTTGAATTGTTTGAAACATCAGCACATGCAAAACTTGTTTTTTCAGTTTTCTTTTCATTTGAATGCTTCAAATTAGAATAACGAGACAAATAACTTTTTTTGAATTTTCGAATTAGTCCAAATCTAACATCTCGTCCCAAATGCTCCGAAAAATGAGAAGCAGCTGCCTCTATTCCGAATTCAACAGCAAATCTCCCAATGTCGTCTTTCACTTCAGGTGTAAAACACTGACACCATTTCAGAATGTTTCTCACAGTACTCTCACTAACAACCACTCCTAATTTTTCTGAAAAGTGTCGAACAGTTAATAAACTTCCGTGCTTCATTGCGTATTGGGCCATTTGTTCTTGAATATCCGAAGGAAATTTCTTGTATTTTCCCCGCCGTTTTCTTTTGTCTCTCGTTTTTGCTAAAAGCCGCCTTACAGCCTCAACAGTGGTAGCCCTCAGTTCTGCACGCCTACATTCAGTAACATTACCTTGTAAAAAGGTCTGACCATCGTCTCCCTGGGGACTTCCTTTACTCTTGGCCTCGTATTGTGAATGATCTAAGAGAAAGTCACACATATGAACAATAAATAAAATCACAGTACCAAAAACAGTCGACTCTGGTTATAGTGAACTTAAGTCACTGGTCCCGTTTCACTTAAATGACAAATAAGCATAAGATTCGGTTACAGTGTACCTCTGTTATAGGAAATACGACCTGGAAATTAATTCCCTCCTGGAAAAGAATATATCGTCCCAATACCACAAATTCCAACACTAGACAGCTTGAAAAAAATATCGGGCTTAAGTCATAATCGAAGAAGTCTCCCCGAGGTGAAGGTAGCGGACCCGGAATGGGAACCTTACTGATTCCTCGGGCCACTCAGTTTCACTTCGGAAACAAAGGCCGCAGACTTCAACTGGCGGCGCGCGATTGCTTGCTTCAGTTTCAAGCTTGATGTTACTTGAGATTCCGCTCGACAAAGCGCGTTGTGTTCTATGTACGCGAGAGGAAGCGCGCTGCTGCCTTAGCCACACAGCCTGACGATACCCGCCGTGCCGCGCGGTAAAGTAATCAGTTTCATTAGTCGCTTTCGCCATCCCGCTACCGAAAGGGTCTTGTATGTTATTAGACGAGTAGAATGGCCTTCAAAGAATGGGTCCAACAATGCAAGAGGCATTGTAGGGTATCAAGACTGCATTACGATACTTGTACTTCGGTTTTTCTTTCTTGGCGCACGGGGAGGGTGTCAATAAAATGGAATATCTCACGGTATTTCGCGTCGTTCTCCGTTGTGCTGACAGGAATCGCATGAACTTCAGCACTGCTCGATACAATCGCGATCATGCGACTCCTAGCGGCACAACAGAGAACGACGCGAAATACCGTGAGATATTCCATATTATTGATACACCCCCGTGCGCCAAGAAAGAAAAAAACAAGTAGAGAGACAGTACAAAGCAGAATCAAGTACGAAGAGAGCACAAACTATGGACAAGGATCTACAGAAATTAGTAATGAAAAATGTTCGAAGCAAACAAATGAAAATAATAATTTTTTTAGGTCAAATAAAGATACTTAACTTTTCAGTTCATGCCTAATGTATTTTGCAGTATCTGTGTATTAATAAAATCAATAATTGTGGAGAAATTGTATTTAATTTTTAAATCATCGGATATAGTGAAGCTCTGATATATTGAACCAAAATTATCAGACCCCAGAAGTTCACTGTAACCAGAATCGACAGCACATTTACAACATATACAGGACTCAAAACATGCACATAAAAAAAAAAACTTGAAACAAGTTTGAAACATCACTTGAAACAAGTAGTTTCTAATTTAAAGAGAGCTAAAATATAGGATGGGATGATAAATGGTCAATTGCATCTAAAATAATGCATCTTGACATTCTTTTGTACAGGCTCATGTATCTTCTAGAAAGAATGTCTACAACCTTTGGCTCAGGTTTGCAATCTAGTTGTTTCCAGCCCATTTTCAAACCTAACCATTTCCCAGACAATGTTTAAACCCTCAACTTTCAAAACTAACACTTCTTGTTATCACAAAAAAAAGCTTACACAAAGACCTTACACAAATTTAACAAGATTAATTCACACCCATCTTAGAGTTTTCCCCAACTTTTAAGAGTTTTATCCCCTTTAACAATCTGCAAATATTTTGAATGAGAAACAAACAGTTCCAAAAATTGGAGAAATGTTGCAGAGAATGAGAGAGAAAGAAAAGTTTTTCAACAAAGGCAAAAGAAAAATGTAAATAAGGAAAGTAAGATGTGTAGCATAAAAGTGGGAATTAGAAGAAAATACCATTCCATCCACTGCAAAATGCCTCTATTTAGAAGAGTGAAAGAATAAAAACTATCTTTTAAGCTTGCCATAGAAATCATGGATCATCATTAGTAAGGCCCGGATTTTAATGACATGTCATATATTTTTTCTGAACCTTCAGGTGACTTTTAAAACAATTTATGCATGAATCCAGGTATTGTCAAGTAGAAAAACGTATTTTTATTGTGCATATAAAGTCATATTAACACCTATTTTAGTAAAAAGTCATATTTTGACCAAATATTGTCCAAAAATGCATATATTTGTCACATTTTTAAAGACTGTTTTTAGTAAAACGTCATATTTTGGTCGAATTTTGCCGTAATTGCATGTATTCGTCATATTTTTAAGAACCCAAGAATGAAAAGCTTGAAAATGTGTCTCACATGACAATGTATCAGGTGATATTGCCACAAATAAACTAAACAATTATACCACAAAGGATTTTTTGAAACGTATTACTCCCAGTGCTACAATGAACCTCTGATAGAAAGCAAAAGTGCGTTTCTTTCTCTCCTCCTGCGCATTGTGATGATGGAACGATTTAACAACAAATGGAAAGAAATGGCAACATTTGGATACAATGAACCAAAGCTGCACTGCAGTGACATCGCTGCCTTCAAATACGCTCCCATGACATCATTTGTTGTAAAAAGGAGCTTTTCCAGATACAAAACTATCCTCAGTGTGAACCGTAAGTCTTTTAAGATGGAAAACGTGAAAATGCTCCTTGCGATCCAATACAACTCTCCAAAACCTGAAGACTGAGAGGAAATTGGAAAACATTAAACACAAAGTATACAAGGAAGACAAGTAAAGCAAGACATTTTTTTGACGGGTTTTATTTTTCTGTTTTGATTTGTTTTACAGACACAAACATTTTTTAAAAATGCTAGGTAGTTCCAAAGACTGCAAAACATAAGTAATACACTCACAAGCTGTTCTTGAGTGAATTTTGTATTTACGTTATACCTAAAAATTTAACAGGAATTTTTAAGAAATAAACGTATGTAAAGTCATATTTTATTTCTTAGGTCATATTTATATACGTTTTAGGTCATATTTGTATAGGTTTTAGGTCATAAATGCTTGCATATTTTGCTGATTTTTAGGTCATTAAAATCCAGGCCCTAATCATAAGAAACCAAACAGCAATTGCTCGCCCCAATTCTGAACGTGGAGTTTTGAAACAACACTGCTAAGCATGAAACTGCAATATTAGTTACAGTTATTAATACACAGAGGCAATACTTTGTGTAATTTTTATCAAAACCCCATGAGTGAAAATTTACATTCTTTTGCATGAAACATACAATGATTTTACATTCCTTGCCTTTTTCACAAAAACTGGTAATAAGAAACATTAAATATTCAATTTTTAATTATATCGCATAACTTTAATTGTATAATCGAAACCAATACTTACGTATGAATAAGAAGTTTTAACAAAAAGTAGGGGTAGGCAATAACTGAAGGCCATGAACATGAGATTTTTTTTTTTTTCATTTTGCAGAAGTCATGCTAAAGGACTACCAAAGAAGTAAAAATATTACAAAAAGCCTACAGACAAAAAATATAGAAGAGATAAAGGAAAGAAGGAAGAAATGGTTTTCGCACATTAACTGAATGAAGCATGAAAGATTCTCAAAGTCAGCACTGAATCATAAACCAACAGGGTGATGAGATGAGGGGAGACCACAAAAGAAATGCGATCAGGAACAATGAAATACTAAAATTTGATGATGCATGTTCATTCATTTCCCTAAACTGTGCAAATTTTGATATTTGATAGTGTCAGTTTGTATATATTGTTTAGGATTTGATAGTGGATGAAAATCCTGTCACTGTAATAAGGGTTTATAGTATGTAAGGGATATATTTTGACAGGTTCCTGCACTTTGGGGGGGGGGGAAGCTTAAAAAAATTACCACAACATTTTGGGGGATATGACACTCATTTTTCTTTATCTGACAACCAAAAAACACGGAAAAAACATTTCTTTTTCAAGGAGAAGATCCCTGACGACCAGTGTAATGGTAGAAAACCAACATTTTAACTCTTGTAGTCATGACAAGTAACTTTTAGGATATTCTCATTTTCCTCCATTTCTCCTAGTTCGATTTTAACCAAACAGATGCTATGATTACTTCAAAATACAAACATTAGATGGGATTGGGAAAGAAATGAAAAATAAATAAATTACTACATTTAACATACTTACTACGTCTTTTAACAGTGATTGAGCTGTGCTTTGACAAAGGCCTTCGCAACATTCTTCTGTCTTTATCCCCAAAACACTTAGTTTGACCTTCTAACATTCCTCTTTTTTGTGCTTCTTCAGTGTGCTTCCGTTGATGTATACGAAATGAAATTTTTGAAGTAAATACTTCTTCACAGTGTCGACACTAAAAAATTGTTAACTATAGTACCACAAAAATTACTGTTTAATTTATATGATTAAAAGTAACTTATTTAATACCTGTAATACACTACTTCTTAGCAATCTTCTTTGTGAAATTCTGTGTCTTTCAATTTTTTTTGGTTCTACATTGATATTTGTGTTCTCTTTATCGTCTTGTGGTCGAGGATAAGGCTGCCTATTGAACATTCTAATGAATGGAGATGAACAGGAAATCTTTATATTTAGTTCAAATATGTAAACACACAAATCTGCTTCATTCAATGGCATAAAATTGGTAACATAAGGTTCCAAACAGGATTGGATCCATGAACACTCCTCTTGCCCATGAGGAAGAGGGAACACAAAATCATGAAATGATTGATGGCTTGGCAACTTCATTTTCTGAATATAACTATGTCGTTGCTTTAAGGCAAGTTTCACAGCATCCAGATACTGCTTGCACGTCTCGTTCAAATAACACTTCACTGCTCCAAAGGTGCAGAAGGTATCAAGAATAAAAAAAGACAACTGGGCTGAACAGTTATCTGCTGCCACAAGTCTAGCAACAACATAATGAGACACTGGATCTACAATAGTTGCAATAAACACTGACTGTCCATCATCCTTGAAATATGGTCCTTGCAAGTTAAGTTCCACCTAGAAGGACAAATTGAGATCAATTCATACATGTGTTCATTCATTGAAAGAGGATAAAAGATTAAATAATAAAAATAATAAATGCTGGAGTTGACTTAATAGATGAAAAAATGATTTTGGTTATATGCTTAACATTTCATTGCTTCAGTATTGCATATGAGCTTTGCATTTGGGAGATTTTGACAATATGTAGTTGAAAGTACACATTTTGTAACTTTTGGTCAGTTCAACCAAACAAATCTTCAAAAGTACACATGTATTGAATTCTCAAGTTCATAATTATAAGTAGAGCCCGGAGGTTGGCAAATTCTGTATATATAAGATTATTTACATCAAATGCAACCTGCTACACATTCAGCAGGATTTTGAATCTGTATCATTAAATAACTCCTAAATGATGCGTTCTATGGCCTTAAAAACTAAACGTTTCTCACACTGTAATCAACAGGATGAAACCCTCTCGAACATTTTATTACATTTTTGCTGGTCTGGCGCTTCCTGGTATTACCTCACCTGCTCAGTGATGTGCAGAATATGCAATTAAATGAGAATGAGAAGGACAGAGAGCGGCAGAGACAGACAGGGACAGGGTGAGGGAGGGGGAGACTGTGAGAGGATGATGGGAGGGGAAAGAGGGAGATGAAGGACAGAACAAGTCTGCCGGGTTTTCCTAATACTTTATATTATTGATAAGGTTTTAAGACTTTCAACAAAAGGGATTATTTAACTGTCCTTGTGGAGTTGTGTTAGATTTTTATTTGACCTTTAATAGCTTCTTATGCTTATTTTTATAATTTTACCTTCTATTGGCCTTTTTCTTCATTGTTTTCCTTTTTTCTCCTGACATCAATCTTGACCAAGCTGGAATGATACTTACAAGCCTGGACAAAACAAAAGTACTGTCGCATTTTGTCTTTCTTCAGAAACAGAGGCTCTAGGGCTAGGAAGTGTTAAATATCCATATGAGAAAAGACAATGATACCAAACAAGATTTTTGGATCATTTTCATTGATCCCAACCAACTTTGTTTGCTCATAAGGTTGCTCACCCCACCTTGAAAATAACCGCTGAATCCTTTTGAAGTCAACACTCTCAAGAAGGTGCATGAAGACTTTTCTCAGTGCTAGTGATTAAACAAGTTCAACAAATGAAAACAATAACAGTGTTTTGTCTAATGACTTTCCAAGATTCAAAAGAAAGTCTACAATACCATTTTGTAGAGAAGCATTGCATATGAAACATATTCATAGTGATCTTACCAAAACTTGATGTGCCACTGAGAATAATTTTCAGGCAAAAAAAAAAAAAAAAAAAAAAAAAAAAAAAAAAAAAAAAAAAAAAAAAAAAAAAAAAAAAGACGAAGAAGAAGAAGAAGAAGGAAAAAAACCCACCACCACACCCCACAAAAAAAAACAACAAAAAAACAACAACAACAACAACAGGTGGTCATTTGCAACCAAAATTACAAAGAGAAGATCAATTCCTTCTCTTTACGTGCTAATGCAAATTTGAGTTAAGAGTACAAATTTGAATCATTTCATTGTTTATTACAATAACTCTTTTTAAATGGTGATTTTTTGGTTGTTTACATGCCAATTTGCTCCACACATTTGAACCACACTAAATGCCTTTTTGCATACCTATTTTAGATGGAATTGCTCATCTTCCGGGCTCTAATTAAAAGCAACCAAAGATACTGAAATTAATGTTTGTTATGTAAATAACATGATTTCATGATAACTTAATTTTATTATCATTTTCATGGCAAATTTCTGATTTAATTTAATAACCAACTCACTTGGAAGATACATTTCAAAATTTTTAGCAACTTCAACCCCAGATAAAGAATATTAAGCATATAATTTAAATAAATAGTTGTTTTTTAACCACAGTCAAATAATCTAAATTTTCAATATTAACTATACTTACTTTTTGCCATATCTCACATGCACCAGATAGCATGGCTTCTTCAACTATAGTGTCATACTCCACATTTTCTTTCCGGGAGGAGCATTCAGAAAATTCGGTACACTTTGTACACTGTCTCACAAAGTTAGCTATGTCAATATACTGCCCTCTCCAAAAAAAGTGTGCATTAATAATTTGCGACATCTTTTTAACTCCAAGATGAACACCTGTCCAAAATCAATTAAAATTATCGGCTCAGAACTGACATCACAAAACTGAACTATTTAAACTTAACGTAAACGCTGGTACCTCAATGAAAACAAAATAAACAACTTGAATCAATGTGTGTGAAAAAACTGAAAGAGGAATGATAAAAGATAGACTGGAATATGAAGATAGGTGAAACTGATATGCTTCTTTCAATACAATTATCATGGAGTAAGTATTTTGAAAGCAAATTATACCAAAAGTAATTGAAAATACCTGTTTTTTCTTCCACATGAGTTTTCTCTAACATTTGCAATTGTTCAGCTTTAGTTTTCAGAACTTTTTTTGACCCATAAAACAAGGTTCCATCTTTAACCTGAAGAAATAAAGAAAAAACAACATTTCTGATGTATATGCTTTGGCTCAAGTTAGAAATATACATTACAACACAGTGTACATCAGGGGTTCCAAACACAACCGACATAATTTTCAAGAGGGTCAATAATGATTAAGAGGTTGATTACAAATCAATAATTGAATATGAACCGTTCTCTGATTAGGATTCTATTGGTTACAAAAAATATTCATGTTTAGAACACTCAAGAAATTATAACTATACATTCACAACAATACTCTAGCATGCAAGAGAGAATTCTCTGTATTATGCACAGGAGAAATGTAATGACCTCAAGTACTCAAAGGCTCAGGTACCCAAAAACAAAGACATCTTTAATTATTGAAAAATAAAGATGTTTATGAGAATATTGAGTTACAAAATTGTTGTCTTTAAGGTATTTATGTGCAATTATTTGTGATATGAATATGAATGAGACAACAAAAAGGGCTCAATGAAGCAAATAATTCATGTAAAAGGAGTTGATGACAGAGACTGGTTGGGAATCCCTTGTGTACAGAAACGAACAATTAAATGAAGTGTACGATCCAATAGAGTAGAATTTTGTATTCAATGGATTTGGCATCATGAATTTAACAAGCACGATATTTAGCAGCATGTACATGAAAACAATAACTTCTTACCACATGATCAACTTTGTTGATTTCTCCATACAAATTACAAAATTTATAAATAAAATTCTTTCCATAAAAAGATACAAAGCTAGCACAAGAAGCTACGTACAAATATTTCAATTTCAATAAAAGGTCAGGCCAGGTCACAACACCGTTACTTTAGCGTTCTATTTCATACATTCATAATATAACATCCACAAAAACAACTGTACCTTTTGAAAAATTTCTTTCAAAAAAGAAAATAAGAAAAGCACAATATTAGGAGTCATTCCCATAAAATGACATGTAATTAATTGAGATAAGAATAATTTTACTGACTATTGGATTATTTTTAATGCTTACAGAATAATTCTTTGCACGTTTCTTCAGGAGCATTTTGTAGCTCATGCTACAATTTTCAGGTAGTGCCTTTGTTCTAATAAAATTAAATACTTCATCATAATAAACTGAATGAAAGTCATGTGTGGGAGAATTTTGGGGAATTGCTTGCAATGGTTCGCTCTTATCAATGATTGATTTTTGAGATGTGCCACATGACATTTCATTGAATGTATTTTCAGAGGTCACAATCTGAAAGAAAACACATTTTAAAACAAAATGAAAATAAATTCAGCAATAATATAATACAATGAAAAATAAATTATAATCTAAACAAATGGAAGACTGCTAGTGTGTACTTTTAAAATTAAAATTACATAAAACAAAAGTTTGATATAAAGGTCCAACAAACAGCTACATATATCATGCTATTTGTAGGAAAACATGCTCACATGATGACAATTCAGTTCAAAGTGTTGAGATTGTCCAGCAGAGACCCTATTATGCATCAAAGACACATCAACAGCTTTATGAACATCAGGAAATTTCTTTCCGTCTGAATCATTATATCTACTAGATGGTATTAATTTTTCATCCAAGGGATGCTGATTCCCTGAATCATAACAGAATCTTTAATATTTACACATTTGTTAAATATACTAGCAATCAAGAAATTCCTTTCTAAATATTTACTATCTACCTGGCGCTGAATTACAAAACACTTCACTCATTTTTTTTTAATAGTATAGAGGATTTGGATGATTTACTAGCTTCTCAACAACAAACAACTTTCTATAGAAGACATGTTACTTCTATTTAATTATTCTCGAATTGCGTACGCCCACCGACATTTGACTACCAGATTTCAGCATCCAGTGAGACATTCGAGATATGTCATAACCTCTGTTCTCTAGAAATGGCTTGTTCATTATACTTGTTCATTTAGACAGCTAATTACGAAATTTTTGGTAAACTTTTGCTCTTCATGGATTGTTTTATTTTCGTTAAACGAGAGAAAAGAGGGCGGTTCTGAGAGGATAACCAATAAAATATTAACTTTTATTCAACCTGTCAACAAAAAATACGAAAGCATCCTTCACTAGCTTGAAATATAAACCTAGTAAAGAATACGACGTGATCGGACGAGTTGAATTAACACGTCAATCGCAATAGAAATATGTAAGATTGCCTATCAGACTGATAATAAAAGTAAGTTTTGGTCCGGAATTGAAACAAATATGATCTTCGCTTCTTCTCTACAAGAGAAATAATCGACAACTCCTGATCGACACATGATCGACCCTTCTGCACCAGGGGAGGCTCGTGCCAGCATCTTATCGGACCAGGGTGCTGCTCGTGCGCATCTTATCGGACTTCAGCCAATGAGCTTCATACACCAGTTCGCGTCCTCATGTTAGCGGAAATTTTAAATGTAGCCAGATACCAAAAGCACATTAATACAAGTCATTGAAACAGATAAATGAAGTATTTTTTAAAATACTAGGCAAACCCGGCAGATATTGTTCTACCCTTCATCTCCCTCTTTCCCCTCCCATCACCGTTTCTCTCTCTCTCTCTCTTCCTACCACCCTCACCCTGTCCCTGTCTGCTCTGTGTCTCTGTCGCTCTCTGTCCCTCTCATTCACATTTACTTGCAAATTCTGCCCGTCTCTGAGAAGGTGAGGTAATATCGGGAAGCGCCGTACCAGCAAAAATATAGAATGTTCAGGAAGAGTTCATTCTGTAGATTACAGCGTGAGAAACGTTTCTTTGAGGCCTTCGGCCTCAAAATGCTGCCGAGTGTGTTGCAGGTTGCATTTGACGTGAATTTGTAGTGGATATGTAGTGAATATGTAGCGCTATGTAGTGGAGTTACAACAGAATTAACAGCACATAAACCTTCGCGGTGAAAAAAAAAACAAAAAAAAAAACAACAACAACGTAGAAGTGCCAACTTTCATGGAAATCGGTCCACCGGTGTTGGAGTTTTGCTCTTATAAACATACCAACATCCTGTTTTTTTTTACCTTTTTAGAAGTATTCAATAATTTAAACCATTTATTATTCCCATTTACGTATTTCGTTTGTCGTCAATCGAGAAATTCAGATAACCTGCATTGCCTTTTATTTTTTTGTAATGATAGATGAAAAGTAATTTATTCTTGAAGTGATGTATAAACAACTTTCTCCTTGTTACTGTTTAAAATATGTTTATTTTCGCAATAAATTATTAATTTTTGCGATGTTAATTCATGATGGCGTTGGTGCAAAATATTAAAAATTCTATTTCCAGTGGTGTCTCCTGGCTAGTAGACGTGGGGATGTGATCATGATATTACAAGTTGAACGCATAATTCCATATATTTAAAGTCTGCGTGATTCTACTTTACTCTGAAGTGTTTTAGAAGTTTATGTTACAAATTAGATACCTTCTGAATCTTCCTTGAAAATCATCATTTTCTCATTGCATGCACTAACTTACATAAACAAAACAATAAAACTAAAAAAAATAATCACAAAAAAGTACATACCTAATTTTTGAACTCGAGATCTATTCGCGTTGTCTTGGTTGTCCATCATTATTTACCCTAAGTTTTTCGGAATAGGAGAAAGAAGTACAAGGAATTTCACGAATCCTGTCTATAGCACAATGAAATGTTTCACTACAGTTCCCTGCCACAAATAACTCATCCACTACCACAAATTAACTGGATGAGCTCGCCATGTCGCGTCCTTTCACGCACATACACACACAAGTTTTATTCTTTCGCGTTGCAATTTCGAATTCACGATTTCTTTAACGCATCACTAATTAGACAAAATAGTCTATTTAACGCACATTAAGTAGGAAACAGCATTTACACTAGAACGCAGGACACACAAGAACGAAATAACATCGCACGAGTTCACGGATTGTCTCTGTCAAACCACTTTCTTACATGAAGGGAGTGATATTGTTTTGTCAGGCCTGCTAACACACATCGAGTTACCCAGCTGTACTGAGTCAGGTTGAAATGTCCCTAAGAATAGTTGGCAGACTTGCTTGAGTTGTGAAGAAAGACAGTCCTGCCGTGTGTCCCCCGCTCCCGGGTCCCAATCGTGGCACGTGACTTCTGGGATTCCCAGGCATGCTGCTGAATTAGGACTGCCTCAGAGGAGGGGGTATGGAAGGTTATTGGGATGGGATACACAAAAGCCAATGAGAAGCCTTTGATGTGAAAAGCTATGTCACATCTCCGACAGTTGAAACCACACGCTTGCACACAGCCCATGGCCGTGAGTTCAATGACCTCGCCAACGAAGTGAGGTCGTTCAAGATATGTTTCTCGGCCCTTCACATCCAGCGAGGAGACTAACGCCTATTGGACCGCGCACCTAAATGGCGAGAAGGAATAGAGAAACAGATGGAGATACTTCCAGAAGAAAATAAAATAATTTACTGAAAATATTTTTAAGTGATTTAAAACTAGGGGATGTAACACATCACTCGCATACATTGAGCCTACGCCACTGTCCATTATCAATAATATCAACATTTTGTAAATGGACAGCTAATATCACCCTAAAAGAAGGAATACTAGGTGGAGTCATTGCATGCATGCACGAGAAGGGCAAGGTAATGGATCCACTTGATCGAATGTACTCCATAAAATTTGATGAAATGTTGAGGCTTTTATGTTTTAACTGTATCAGTGTTTCGTGGTTAAACGAAAGGAAATAGTTTTCCTTTCCCATTATTTGGTTACTCTTGTATGATATGAAATTTTCACGGAATTCACGCGCCAACACGTTAGTTCACGAAGAATCTTGTTGCGTGTTGTTTCGGAAAGGCGATACCAACTTTACGTAAGTAATTCAACTTTCAATGCAGTCGATACGCGCGTATTTATTCTTTTTTCCATGAGCGATGAGGTCCGCCTCAGAAGGCTCGGCTGCAGATTTTCAAACAATGGGATCTCCACGCGTCTTATCCGGAAGGAGCTGGTTTCTCTGAATCTCTCAACAATGCGCACCGTTGTCTACGTTCGGTGCCTCCGACGCGGGCGTCTGGGATGTGGTGCGCTCCCATGGCCATCTTTAGAAACGGTTCAAAGAGTTTTATACGATAAATTAATATCTTCCTCTCTGTAGGATATTCGCTGTTGAGATCAAATTTCTAGAGCGCGCGATGTTTGAAATGTATACCCTTTGCTATTAATTCGCCCTAAAGAGTGGTTATAATTGATTATATTCCAAGTACGGCGCCAAATTTGAAATAATTTGGCCACCTATATGCCAACAACTAACATTTTTGAACTTTGCATTTATGAGGATTTTGGATTTTTTCAAACGAATAATGACATTTAATGTAGTTAATATTTCTCTGAACGATAATAATTAATATAATTTTCTAAAATAAATGTTTAAAGAGCTGACAATTTATGATGGAGTTTATATATGGAGGGAGTAACTTATACTCAAGTAGCACAGGGATTCAAAATTCATTGGCATTTTTCATATGCGGTGAAAGGGCACGTGGATCTGACATGTCTGTGCGCGCCATTTTGAATTGGCGTGAGGGCGCGCCACTGCAGCGCGCGTGTCAAGGTAGCTCGCGGTTCTGGGTCAAACAGCCAGCAGAGCCGGAGGCGGGCGGCGAGTCTGGGGCGTGTCATCGCCGTCCATACTTGAATACCTGCCGGCAAAAACGTTGTAACCCCCCACTTTTCCGGAATGCTGGGTTTCCTCCCATTAAGGTCGTGTGTGGTCTGAGAGAGGCACGTAGTAAACAACGTTGGCAAACATGAACATTAAGAGCCTTTTTCTTCTCTTTTAATTTCGCCACTAAATCGCACGGGTATATAAACTTTGTAATAATCGAGGAGGAAAGTCGTGTGCCGCTAAATTTACACTTTGAGGGTTACAATGTTTTTGTCGGCACGTATTCACTTATACTGCGATTTTCGTAACTTTGTCTCTGACAGGAATCAGCTGTTCACGGTTTTATCCAATAGGGAGCTTAAACATCACCAAAGTGACACCATTGTCGCGAAATATAAGCTCCCGATTGGATGGCAGCGAAACAGCTGATTTCTGTCAGGGGCAAAGTTACGAAAATCGCAGTATAAGGAGGCCGCAAGCCCCAGGGCAGCAGTAGCAGTCGCAGTCAAAGATACAGCCTGGACTCGTGCGGGGAGCCCAGCTTGAGCCCGAATCCCCATAGCCACGAGAACAGTGGGCAGCTGCCAGCAGGACAGAGTGGGCGCTGCACCGTCACTTGACGAGACGGACGAGGACGGCCGGCGGATCCTGCACCCAGTCCGTCTAAGCGGTCGCCGGGGGCAGTAGAGAGAGATTTTTATAACTTTGCCCCTCAAGGTCCGTCTTCACGATGGAATATGTCACGGTATTTCGCGTCTTTCTCAGTCGTGCCGCTAGATATCGCACGATCGCGACCGTATCATGCAGTGCTTGCGAACATGCGATATCTAGCGGTAGGGCCAAGAAGGTCGCGAAATGCCGTGTGATATTCCATCGTGGCCATAGGCGCTCGAGGCGCAAAGTTATAAAAATCGCACAATTATGGAGGACTTCATTGGCGGCAGCGAGCCGGAGGCTCGTGCCCGGATGGTCGAAACACGGACCAGGAATCCTTCTGGCAGCCGACAGAGCTGAAGTCACGAGGACCACGCCATTGGTTGATTGATTGATTGATTCGTGTTTCCGGGCGCGTCAACGGCTCAGGTCATTAGTCCCGTAAGTGTAGTGCGTGTTTTCCATCGGGAGGTGGCGATGATTTTTTCCCCGCTGGATGGCGAGATCTGGCGCCGACCTACCGTCGACTAGCGGGGTTTTCCCCTCAACCAGGTATCTCCCACCAACGGGGCACCGCCCCAGCCGGGACAAGTTGTAAGCTCCCGACCGGTCTCCCGGCATATGTGGTAGTGTAGTGCATGTTAGTGTAAGTGTGTGTGTAAGAGGGAGAGGATAGGACAAGGATGAGGATGGAAAGATCGCGCGCGGTCCGTGGCCCGTTTGTTAGGGTACTGCTCCGGCATTCGCCTGGTGTTGATCGGAGAAACCACGGAAAACTACCGATCAGAACAGCCGGCCGCTAAAATTCTCCTCCAGACAGCGACTGAATTCGACCTAGCTGACAAGCCAGTGTCGAAAATCCTGCCGCCGTCAGGACTCGAACCTAGGACCTCCCGGTCAGAGGGACTGCAGTGACATCAGGTTGATGAGCATGAGGTTGATGTTGCACTGAGCCATCTCTCCCGGTACGCCATTGGCATACTTCGATTAATTCAGAACTGCACTTGACGCAAATCAGCTATTACGGTGTCATACTTACATGTCCCAGTGACGTCACTTTGGTGACATTCAACCTACTTTTTCTACTTACAATTGATGAGGTTTTGAATCGGTTGTCTACTCAGGGAAGTCATCTCCCATTGACGCTATAAATGCACGGTGAATGAAACTGAGCGGACAAGCCGCTGTGGTGGCGGGTCTGAAGGTCACATGAGAGCAAGGCGGCGGCTGGGGGCGAGTGGTGGCCCGGGTTAATTGATTCGTGTTTCCGGGCGCGTCAACTACTTAGGTCATTAGTCCCGTAAGTGTAGTGCGTGTTTTTTCTCGGGAGGCGATGATCTTTTCCCCGCTGGATGGCGAGATCTGGCGCCGACCTACTACCCTCTGCCACCAGCAGGGCACCGCCCCAGCCGGGACAAGCTGTTAGCTCCCGATCGGTCTCCCGACATGTGTGATAGTGTAGTGCATGTTAGTGTAAGTGTGTGTAAGAGAGGATAGGACAAGGAACAGGAAGGAAAGCTCGCACGTGGATCGTGGCCCATTTGTTAGGATTCGCTCCGGCATTCACCTGGTGTTGATGGGAGAAACCACGGAAAACTACCGATCAGAGCAGCCGGTCGCTAGAATTCTCCTCCAGACAACGACTGAACTCGACCAAGCTGACAAGCTAGTGTCGAAAATCCTGCCGCCTCGAACCTAGGACCTCCCGGTCAGACGGACTGCAATGACATCAGGTTGATGCACTGAGCCATCTCTCCCGGTGGTGGTCCGGAGTCTTGATGGAGTCCGAAAGCGGTCAGGTACCCGGGGTGTGGGAATCGCCCACAATGCACGCGTCTCCAGGCGTCGGCGTCGAAGCACGCGATGACGGCGTTACTGCAGCGACTGGGCTGTTTTCAAGTGCAAAGTAATTGCGGAACTCGTTATTGTCAGGCACTGCTACGCGTGATCGAGTATTGTATGCTTCGGTTTTTCTTTCTTGGCGCACGGGGGGGTGTCAATAAAATGGAATATCTCACGGTATTTCTTGTCGTTCTCCGTTGTGCCGCCAGGAGTTGCATGATCGCCAGCACTGCTCAGTACAGTCATCGCGATCATGCAACTCCTAGCGGCACAACCGAGAACGACGCAAAATACCGTGAGATATTCCATTTTATTGACACCCCCCCGTGCGCCAAGAAAGAAAAACCGAAGTATAGGAAATCGTAAAATGTTCAAGTCGCGAGTAGAAATTGGAGGTGGGAGCTTGCCGGCCAAGTTGAAGTAGTGGAGTCAAGATTATTTGATTAACGGAGTCAGAAAGTTGATTAGTTGAAAAGTCAATTAGTTGATTAAATGGAGTCAAGTTGAAGTAATGGAGTCAAGTCTCTCTGCAGTCTTGTTTCCCTCAAAGTCAAAATCAGTATCATCTACTCGAGGTCCAGTTATCGTCTAGTTGCGTAGGCTTCCGCGACCAGTGTCAGTATTGGCTGGGCTATCCAGGACACGCCTCGTCTCGTTCGTTGTGACTAACGTTTCGGCCAACATATCGTGGCCTTCCTCAGAGCGTACTGCCGCCAAATGGCTAGCGAGGTCGCCTTATATGGGGGAGAAGGGGTGAGCGTGATTGGTCAAGGAGACGACCAATAGGAAGCAGGCAGGTGGTGCGGGATTGGCTGAGAGACAAAAATAGCTTTAGCGGTGTAGGGGAGCAAGTGGAACGCATGGGAGGAGTAGCAACAAGAAAGAGAAATTCATTGCTTGGATCGTCACCTTGACCAATTCCACTCACCCTTTCTCCCCCCATATAAGGCAACCTCGCAAGCCATTTGGCAGCAGTACTCTCTCATTCTGAATCAGTGAAAAACTACTGATTGACAGTGACTATTCACTGATGGTGTCAGTTATAACCCTGCCACTGACAATCAGTGACTTGAGCTGAACAAATCGGTGAAAATTGAGTCCACTTTTTGAATCAGTGAAACTTCAATGTTTGAATCAGTGAAATCTGTGACACTAATTGCACGTGACGACTGAACGATCCGTGAGCGATGGTGGCGCGTCACTTTTACCACTGACGACCAGTGAAATGCTGGCAGTCATTGTGAAAAGGTTCGCATATTCGCTGATTGTCAGCGAAACTACACATTTCGACTGAAGATATCAGTGACTTCGGCTCTCAGTGATTGAATCAGTGCCAATTTCACAGATTCAGATTCAGAGAGTACGCTCTGAAGAAGGCCACAATATGTTGGCCGAAACGTTAGCTACCACGAACGGGGCGCGGCTTGTCCCGGATAGCCCAGCCAATACAATCATTATCTGTTCACCTCAAAGTCAAGTATTCAGCTCCTCTTCTCGATGTCAGGTATACGTCTCGTGCGCTCAGCGAAGACCTCCTACCTCGTAATCCTGTCATCCCGCGCAAAGTCTCGATCCCGCATTATTTTTCTCCTTTCGTCCAATCGAATTTGAGTAATTCCGCAACGCGGAACTCGCGTCGGCGCCTGATTTGCTGTCGATGTCATCACATGGTCTAACTTCTAGAATTTTCTTTCGTTCTCTACATCTGATTCCGTGAAGGGGCCTTCATTTCTTCCTCTTTCGCAGCATTCCCCTTGTCGGAATTAGGCCACGATTGCTTTTATGGGAAAATATTTCCACGGCTGTTACATATTAAACCCTCGTCGTCCTGAGCTCCTCTTCCTGGGATGGGGGGGGGCGGTCGAAAGAGATGGCATGGCTCCTGGTGCTTGCTTCGGTAAAGGTGATTGACGTCCTTTCTTCCGTAATATGTATTGAAGACGACGTGTGCGACGCGTCTAACTCCGAACATGCTCGTACAATTCCATGGCGATTTGAGGCCTTCGGCCTCATAAGAAACGTTTCTCACACCGTAATCTACAGGATGAGACCGTTATGAACATTCTATTACATTTTTGCTGGTCCGGCGCTTCCCCATATTAACTCACCTGCTCAGAGACGCGCAGAATCTGCAAGTAAATGTGTATGAGAGGGACAGAGAGCGGCAGAGGCAGACAAACAGGGACAGGGTGAGGGAAGGAGGTGGAGACAATGAGAAAGGGCGATGGGAGGGGATGCTCATGCTCGTCCAGTTCGTCAGTGGCTACTCAGCGACCTGAATCGACACGTTTTCACTCTCTGATTGGCAGCTTCCATGGAAACGGGAGAGGTGTCCCTATGTCACACACAAATATCAATCATCAACTTACATTAATCGGACCTTAGAAACAATCGCTGTTCTTTATAAGGTTCACAGGTTCACGCAACACCCGAAAAAATGTTAGAGAGGGCGATCCCCTAACGACCATTGCTTTTGCAACACCTTTCAATTTAACACACCCACCGCTACTGCTTAGAGTCCAGAAAACAGTTTCTAGAAACTCTGAATAGTGCCACTGGTCTGAAATGCGCCGAAGGTGAAGGCGTCGAGTAATGTCGAAGAAACCTTACATCCGTCGATCGGAGCTGACAGTTTATCATACAGGAATGACATTAGGGCCATTCTAAGGCCATTTGTAACATTGCAAATTGCTATTTTATTTATTGCCAGGTTAATATATCATTCTAAGGCCGGGAAGGTGCTTCGGCCAGTGGCTCATTCTCGAAATCGACAGCGCTCGTGAACGAACTGTACCCCAAACTGCTTGGCATTTCTACCGAAATAAAGAAAAGACTTAAACAATTTTTAAAATGAATTAAACATTCATTTAGGGACTTATCGCTTATCGTTACGAATGAACTCCGACGTAGCAAGATTGTAAACAAAGGCAAAGAAAACATGGCGGGAAGGGGGCATTCTATTTGTAGTTCGAATGAGAATCTATAAAAACGTATTTTGATATAAAAAGCGTTGAATATTGTGTATTGGACAGGCTTTAGGATGCTTTATGTTAATTGCCTTGTTCGTAGACTGGTCGTGAATATCGGTACACGTAGCGAAGCGTCAACACACTTTAATAACCAAATTGTAGATACGACGACATTCTATCCGAGGGCCCTTATTCAGCAAGGATATTTCTTACACCGTGTTGTTCATGGTGGAAAGAGATGGATGATTGCGCATCGCATTCAACTTTAGCTAATGAGGTTTAGGCACCAGTTTGCGCCACAATATTACATTTTAAATGATTTAGCCAGATACCAAAATTATTACCACGTTACAAGTCATCGAAAGATTTATACTTGGGTTTTAATTTTTTGGCGCGTGACGACCTGTCTAGTATTCATCCATGGCCTGTCTTTATGATGGAATATCTCACGATATTCATGTCTTTCTCGGTTGTGTCGCTAGATCTCGCGTGATCGCCAGCACTGCTCAATACGGTCGCAATCATGCGAGATCTAGCCGCACAACCGAGAAAGACGCGAAATGCCGTGAGATATTCCATTATGAATACAGGCCCCACGCGCCAAGAAGTACGAACCCAAGTATAAGAATTATTTTTTGAATATTGCAATTTTTATTTCAATTACACCTACATCATATTATTTTTTGTTGGTGACCGTTGAAAATTGACATTTTATGCAGTTTTCAAAACGTTTCTTAACACTTATCGCTCTCCTTGGCGCATGGTGGCTGATTTGGCTTCAAACGAAGTGCCCCTATTGTGGTCACGTGATTCGTGACGTAATCTGGTGATGCACAGAACGAGCAAAAAACCTGGTCACCCATCCTCCCTATCCACGGTGTAAGATATATCTTACACCGATAAGGGCCTATCTTAGGCCCGCAACAGACTACACCGAGGAATGTGTTTCCAGAAATGTGCGACGAGAAATATGGAAAATCGAAACAAGGGACTCTTATGGACCCCCATACACTTGAAAGAGTTTCCTCGTTCGCCTCTGCGGAGGCGAAAGAGTTCCTCGCTCGAGTCGGTCGGCGAGCGAGTTTTCTCGGACACTTTTCTACTCCTTCACTTGTTATACGACATTTAGGAGTTCGCTGCCGCAGAAAAACACCAAACAGTGCATAGAACTGAGTGAGGTTATGACATTTGGCAGTAAAAGATGCGATAAACCACCAGTTTTTTAATTGTTTTCTTGAATTTTCTCTTAAAACGGAAATGAACAAGTAAAAACTTGAATGGAAGATATTCTTATTTGTGTGAAACCCGCTCATAATGAGTAATATAAAATTAAAAATTTGAAGCAAGAAACTTGAAAGGGTATTTTGAAAGAATTGAATTAATTTATTACTTTTCTTAATTGGTATTTATGAATGAGTTTATTTATTGTGAAGTTTATGAATTATTTGATCATTCATTATCTATTCATTATTCAACCAACAAAATAGTAAACCAGAGCGTGATAGAGATTACGGCGTTCAAAAAAATTTGCTGATGTACAACTTCTCCCTTATACGTCACTTAACTTACTGTTTTTTCACATGAAATAATGATTTGTATGCAATGTAATAGTGTTTCTCTCTAGGTAATTCGAACTCGTTAAACAAATGGTTTACGATTATTGTAACAAAACAAGGATATCACGAGTTAAAATTACATAAGAGCATTTAATAAAACAAGAAATGGGACTCTCAGATGATCTCATACCTAAAACTGCTGCCATCACTCTCGGCTTGTGGCACATGCAGGTATTTCGAGACATCGAATAACCTCTTTGTAGTGTGTGGACGCAGCCTCGCCGGCCTCTTTCCACATTTCTCGTCGCACATTTCTCGCAACGCATTCCTCGGTGTAGTTTGTTGCGGGACTTACACCGTGTCCCTATCTCTTTCACAATGACGATGTTCTCACGGAAGTGAGCTGATTCCTTCATATTCGTTCCGATAAGGGAAACAAGTCCTAATTTCTAAAACAAATAATATGTTTAGCATGATTCATGATTCATTGATTAATAAATCCAAATATACGCTGAGAATATGTTTCTATTCTCTACTTGGTTGAATGCACGGTGTAAGATATATTTCTTACGCCGTTGTTGAATGCTATTTATAATATTTATGGACATATAATGGTAATAATTAAAACACTTAATGAAATCACAGAAAATTGGTACTTGGCACTTGTAGGCGTGTACTGACGTGGTTGATTGTCTCAAAGAAAATTTTACCATAGACCAACATATTCATCCATGGTTCCACCATGTGTTTCACCACAGTATCTTTCCACCATGCGTTTCACCACAATATAACCATAGACATAGCCCACTCTATGTTATAGATTTACATGGGCTATGCCATAGATTTACATAGACAACGCTATCTACACTAAGTGTAGATGGCGTTGACATAGATCACCTTAGATAGATATAACATCCATAATATCACCGCCTACAAATTTCTTTTGGTCTTTATTGGACTATACAACATTGCGTTTGACTGGTCATGGACATTGCAGTGCTAGCTGATTGGCACTCCACTCTCGCTACTCTGTGGTGTGTTGCCGCTGCAATGCTGAGATGTGGAATACAATGAATAGTATAGATGGCGATCGAGGGACCGATGCGTACAAAAAAGATGATGCCCGAAAAATGGCGTGAAATACAGCGTCTTGTGGAGAGGTTCAAAGAACGGTGGTTGGGGAAGGTATGTAACGTTATTTTGATGGAAAGTCTAGGAAGAAGTTCTTTTAGAAAATTTGTCTAATGCGATATGTATGTATAGTTGGTGTTGCTTTCATATTCAGCTTTTGTTTTCGGCAGAAATTTCATAGTAACGAAGCCAATGTATCGTAAACGGCCCCTAAAGGCATATGTTTGTTGCCTCTTAAATTATTTTCGTTTATTACGAATGGAATTCTAGCCATCTTATTAAGACGGCTCTCGGTATGTGGTAGTTATTTTTTTATCTCTTGAAGTAGTTAGCAGCAATAGTAAAGGTCGAAGCATGGAGGTACATGAAATTGTAATACCCGATAATTGATTTAAATAACTTGTTTAAATACGTTTACGGGAAATAAACAAAGCAATTTGCAATGTTAGAAATTGTAAGTGAATGCTGTGTCTACGTTTAATGTGAAATGATGATTTATAATCAGTTTTTGTGCGAAAGTTAACCGGGAGATAAATGCTAGCGTCGCACGCCCTCAGAGTTCATCCGATTTAGGGGAGACCGTCATTTCTTTCATGGGACTTGTTTTTTCTTCTAAAAAAGTTCATTGATTTTTGGACATGATAGAAAAATCTATTGAAATTATATGTATGAGTATATATCGTTTTTGTTGTGATTGCCTTAATGCCATTGGCTTGTTGAGAAATTATTTGTGTGATCACACCAGAAATTTCGTTTGGCATTGCATGGAAATAAATTATCTTTGATACTTTATGTATTAATTAAATTTACCAAAACAACTTTTTAACAATGTGTTTGATTTATTTATAAGTTGCAATTATTTAATAATTGGTGTATGGACAGTTATTGGCTATTTTTATTTTTTGTATTAGATTGTATTGTATTGAATTATATTTTTTTTGGTTTTTTGCAGGAGGGTGACTGCCGCAGATAAAAATTATGAAGAGTTTGCTTTCCTAAGTGAATGTATGGTGATTCTAGGAGTGTATGTAATGGCCCGCAGAAGGAAAGGGGCTGGAGGAAACAAGGCAGCAACTAAGGCAACAGGACGAACTGCCAAGAAAGTTAATGGTGTACCAGAAGAACGACCTAATGGATCTCTAATTACTCCAATGGTGGTAGAGTCTGAGGAGTCGTGCGTTAGTCAGGAAGAAAACCATTTGCCTTTGTCATGTAAGACCCCTGTGGAAATGTGTCCCGGAGATCCAAATTTGGGGGAGCCTCCTCCTATGGCTCCTTTCTCAGTTCACTCAGTACCTCACAAAAAGTTTGGAAAATTTCGTTGCCTTTTGGAAAATGCAGAAACTCTTCAAAGTCAAAATTGTGTGAATTTAGAGAAAGGAGATTTGAGTGTACCTGAGACTCAGATGGAAGAAGTTGTCATTGAACATATGGATGGAGATGTAGGAGAAGTGATTATAGAACATGAACCTGTTGAAATTGGTGAAGCGCAAGAAGTTGTGTGGGAAGAGGAGGTTGTGGAGGAAACTGTGGTTTGTGAAGGTATGGAAATAGAACTTGAAGAAAGTAGAAGTCAAGATGGTGCGCAGTTGTTGGAAGAAGCTGATAGTCAAGAAAGTGATTATGATCAGATGATAGAAGTTAAAGAAAATGATTATGGTAACCAAGATGAGCAGGTGGTGGTTGTGAGAGACGGAGAATTCGATGGCCAAGAAATGGTGGAGGTTTCAAGCATTCCTAATATGCCAGATGGTCATTCAGTTTTAGTCGTCAAAGATGCAAGGTATGAAAACAATTCAAGACACAACACTGTCATAGGTATTCACAACGAAGTGGTGACATCTAAAGAGGACCTTGACAGTGAAGATAGTTTAGGGACAGTGAGAGGAATGGAAGAAAGCAGTCAAGAAAGTCACATGTCGGTTCAAGGAGTAAAAGTGGAAATTTCTGATATACCTCGGATCATTCAGGGTAAAGGTACTGCCTATAATACTGAGCACTTTACTGTAAATAATCAAATACTAACTCATCCATCAGTAATCATGCAAGCTGCTGGTAAAGATGTATCTAGAGTTCTTTGTAGCCAGGAAAATATAAACTCCTTAAGAGAATGTGATGAGAATAGGAGAGAGAGTGATTCTGTGGGCAAAAGTCTTTCTCCAAAGCATAAAAAGAATTCAAGGGTAAAAAATTTAGAGTATTATGTTGATAATTTTAATTCAGTTAGAAATATTGAACTGAAACCATCAAATTGTTCATTTCGTGTAAATAATGAAAATATGAACAAGGTTAAGTTAATGTTCAGTGCAGAGTGTGGTCAGTTTCCATCGCAAGAATTGAACAAGAAGGAAGATCCATTTTCTTCAGGTGACAGGGAGGATCAAGAGGCAGAAGTTAAGGGTGATTGTGGGGAGGGGCAAGAAAGCAACTCTCCTCATCCTCAGTGTTCTCATGATTTAGACGAAGTTGGAAAAAACTCACATGATGATCTGGACAGAAAGCAGACTTCAAATTTTCGGAATCGTAGTGGTAGCACAGATACTACTGGATCAGAAAGTGGTTCCAGCTGCAGTACAGGTGTGAGACGTAGTAGTCGTATTCGATCTATTGGCCTTTTGAAACAGAGGAATCGCAAAAGAAATGAGGTTGAACCTTCAGCAGTTGTTAACGAGTCTGAAAGTACGGAAGGTAAAACAGGTGATTCCAGGGATGTAGTAGATAGTACACAAGAAGAAACTGTTAAGGATGGCTCAAGTACAGTCAAAATGCCTGTTCCTGTAAGCTGCCCTGCTGCAGTTTCTGCTCCTCCTGTTGTACCTTATGAAGTAGACTCTTCAAAACCTGTGAAAGTGAAATCACGATGGAGGCGCTCAAGTGAACTTGAAATGGGTGGTAACCGTAGTAGTGATAGTGATATGACAACTCCTCCTACGCCAAGTATATCTCCTCGTCCTGTGGCTCCATTGGTGCAAAACCTAAGTCCTCGGCCAGTGGTTTCATCAATGTTGCCACCGGCAAGAGTTTCATTGCTCCCTGTTCCCATAATGCCACTAACAGAGATTCTTGATCCCAATTCATATACTGATATCAGCAAAGAGGAACAAGAGAAAAAGGAAGATGATGAAAAGGAGAAGCAAGAGCGGCTGAACAGTTTTATTCCTTTGACAGAGAATGAGTATCTCACAGACAGGTTAGTTGCAGTTTACTGAATGAAATTTACATTTTGTGCTTGGGATTTAAGGGTTATAATAGTTAAAATATGTTTATCATCTGGAAGTTGCTTTAATATTCTTGTTCTGTTGTCATCCCATGGGTGACCTGTGACATCATGACCCTCCTCCCGCCTCTGTGAACCCTATGAAGGGTTCATATCTTATTCGCTCTGTGACATTTGTAGTGAATAAATCAAGTATGCATGTAGCTTTTTTTGGAGTTCTGCGATTCCTGATTCCTTGGATCATGTCAATTTGTTATGTTATCATCCACTCTTCAAGGGGGAGGGGGGGTTGAGGGCTTTGGCTAGATGGTTACTTTCCAGTTCCCACCTCTAGGGAAGTGATTTGAAATCCTAGGAATGAACATTTTGTTTTCCTTGTCC
Source organism: Acheta domesticus (assembly GCA_031308135.1). Lineage (NCBI taxonomy): Eukaryota > Metazoa > Arthropoda > Insecta > Orthoptera > Gryllidae > Acheta > Acheta domesticus. The sequence continues at coordinate 133,932,890 of JAHLJT010008756.1, read as the reverse complement.
TCCATTGTTTCCTATTGGGTCTACAGGGGACCATAACTGACTGCAATAGGTTTCAATATGCTTAGAAACTACCATGGTTATTACTCTACCATGGAAACTACTCTTGGTTATTTAATTCTGTTGTTCAGTCTCTGCAGTGATTTGAGTGCACTTATGAGTAGCATTAAGGTTTGCTCATAGTTGTGCCAAACTGATTTTTGTTGGGGTATTGTAAAGAACTCCAGTTTGAAAAGTGAGACATGTTTAATAGAAAACAATGTCTGAGTGTAGAAGTTCAGTTCCCTTCATGTAGGACTGCAGACTTGGCACAAGAGAAGGAAAATGCCATTTGCACTTACAAATTGTAATAATTATTGTTAAATGGAGGTTATAGAAGTTTTTTTTGGAGAAGTTAGACTAGAGCCTTCCTGTGCCTTGCCAAATATGTTACCTTATGGTGACCAAAACAACACATTACACAGGTGAATTTGCATCCCTTGGTTAGAGATGGGAAATAATCAGAACTTAATTCCCATGGATCCCACAAGTGCATAGGACCTTCACTTTTTTACTTAAATCCTTCAGAATTGCTTGGGTGTATTGTGAGAATTGTATCATCATTTGTATATCATCAACTATGTTCTGGTTGGATGGAACAGAAAATGAAATTTAATGAAAATGTCTCCTAATTTGCTTAATAGCAGCTGCTAATATTGTCGAAAATCATTATCTGCCTTCCTTTGATTCGGTGAATGAGTGGGCAAAGTTGTGAAATAAAAATATTTATTTCCCAACTTTGCTTACATTAAATGTGTAATATACTCATAAATATTGATTTTATTTAAATGCACAACATTCTCATTTTAAAATTTTGAGAAATGTTGGATGAAAATCTATATTTGAACGGCTGAAATCAGTATTTTAGAAAAAGGTATGTAATGTGTTGTTTTGTCAGTGATGCAGTTTTCAGATAAGTAATAAGTAAGATTAAAAGTGAAAGTTCATTCTCCTTTGAAAAGCATTACATTTTATGTTGTTTTTGGTCCTTTGTTTATTTTTCCACTTGGGAAAAGTTGCATCATAAATTCAAGATAATGTTTATTCTCAATAAATTGGTGTCATTTGCAGTGGGTTTGATTTTGATTAAGTGGGGAAAAATGAGAAGAATTAATAAAGCGAATGTTCCCTATCCTTTTTTTCCCCCAAAATTGTCACTTTATGCTGTACCATTTGTTAGGCAATTCATATAACTGTCTTAAGTAATATGTGGTTCAGCACTTCATCAATTTATTAATTATTTAAAAAGTTTCTGTAGGTTTTTATAATTTTGTGAAGGAAAATAATGCTTGAAGTATTTAGTATTGTTATCAATAATTTGAATGTTAACGTTTTCTCAGGTCAACAAGCAAAGAAGCCAAGCGCATGGTGTGTGACTGTTTCCTATCCAAAGAAGAAATTATGAGAGGTGATAGTGGATGTGGAGAAGACTGTCTGAATCGCCTGCTAATGATTGAATGGTATATGTTTACCTTATCATTACCATCAGCAACACTTGTGTCCAAGTCAATAATTTATTATTAACTACAAATGAATTGAATATAATTGTAATTAAATAATAAATGAAACTGGAATTGAATGTAGTAAAGTCTTGCTTTTACATTCTGGGAATTTTTCATTTTCCCGGATTTTTTGTCATTTACATAGATTTTTTTGGTCCCCTTCACTCCAGTTCCTGTACATTCATAATGCAGATTTAGCCCTGATTTACAATTGCAAAATTGAAATTTCTTACCTTGTACGTTTTTGCTCTTGACTATGCAATCACTGTCAAGGATCATAAGCAAGGATAGGATGGCTGATCTTTTAATTCGGGGTGTTTCCATTAAGTGCTGGAAATATTTTATTGTGATCTGGGAAAGTCAGAATTTGTCAATATTGTCCTAGAAGTGCCCTGAGCTAGGGGTTATTGCTTTATATTCTATTTTTGAAATATAGAGAAAATTAATAATGTGTTGCTGGTGCATACATGGTAGAAAATTTTCATGTATTGCTGATACACCACTGGTAAAACACAAGATACTCTCACTTCACTTCCTATAATTCTATTATACCAGTTAATGATGATAATAATAATGTAGGGAGTCTGCTGTTCTGCAATTATTGGTGACTTATGAGGATCCCTTATTTTACATTCAGAGTATGTATTAAAACACTGAAAAGCTTATCGTCGAGTGTGTTAGTGGAATTTCAACTCGTGTGGTAGAAATATCTTTCAGAGCAGTTTTTTTTAAAAATTTATTTATCGAATAATACGCAATTATGGATCAGGAAGCCGTGCTATTTCACTTTCTGTCATAAACATATTTTCTTGGAATTTTGTGACAAGGTATAGTGACATGCTTATTTTTTGTCTTATGTTTTTAAATAAGTTTTCATTTTCATTGAATCGTAAAATTTTGTGTATGATTTAAATTTTTTCAAAGTTTGTTAATTATTTCTATAAGAGAGTCTGTATTGTAGAAAAAAAAATGTCTGCCGAAAATTTGCTGGTTTTTTGCACAGCAATACATAACTTTCTCTTAAGAAGTTCCTTCTTACGTGTGAGAAAGTAAAAAATAGAAACTGTGAAATTAGTGTTTTTTGAAGTGCAAAGTCTAAGAAGCCCAATAATTTCTCATTAATATAATTGTGTAGTGCTTGGTCTCAGTCAACTGGCAGTTTTGACCATTTTTGTATTTTCACTAAATGGAGCTTTAAAACTAATATAGTTGTATTCAAATGTTGTTAGAAGTAAAATTTCCCCTTTACAATGACCTATTTCATCAGTAGGCAGGGTGTTTATATCCTTTCTGAAATTCTGCGTGAAAAGTGTATGTTTTTCAAGAATAAAAAACTTCCAATATTGCATAAGCTCTTATATATCTACAATTATAAGACAGAAACCTGTATTATTTTTCCATTATTTTATTGGCATCAAAAGTGATACAAAAATATATACACTTCAAGACTTAACCATGTTTAGAGTGCATAATGTTGCAAACTTACATCAGTCATCTTTGAACTGCAGTTCTCAGCTGTGTCAGGCACAAATATAAAATGTAAACAAACATCTCTTAGTAGGTGCAGTGACCTGGTAGATTTTTCTGTATACTTGAAACACTACTGCCACACTACAAATGTGCAGCACTTGACTAAGAGGATAAGAAAGAGGAGAAATAAGCACTCCTTACCTCCCCGTTTCCTTAGCACAAGGCTTCAAACCTGAAGATGACCAGTGCTTGAGCTTCCTCAGCCCAGCATGGCTTGCTTGCCCGAGTAGTGATCGGATGTAGTCCGGAAAGTAGTATTAAAGTAGTGGATTATTTTCAGTATTTTATTTTCAAGCAAATGTAATTTCTTACATTTACATTTGCCCATGATTTACACCCTTGAACCCTTGAAAAACTTAAAAGGGGGTTTTACTGAATTTAAACATTTAAAACCCTAACAGTGAGTTGCAAGAAAAGCGTCTTCTAACATTTTATTTTGTTGTTAGCAAATCTATCTTTAAAACTACTTGGTCCTTTAAAGAGTAGGTCGTTGAAGGAGTGATATTTAAAGACCTGTGTAATATGTACGCATGTGTTCTTGATCCTCCAGCCCCCTAGTACTCATTTAGCCCAGCAGAGCATGGCCTGGTAAAAAGTATGAGCTCCACTCAGAATGTCATGGCTCAATTTGCAGTGCTGCCCACCTTCTTCCTTTCCAATACGGAGTACCTAGTTTTCGGTCTCGCTTTCTATCGATTTGTGCATACAATGTCCTTTTTCCTTACTCAAGTATTTCTATAAAAATTAATTCTTTGAAATTTAAAAATAACTTGCACTGTTTGTCATTGCTATATAGTCCAAGACTCGCTATTATGCTGAGTTTTCTGTCGATGACATTGCCAGCACTGTATTGCTGTAACATAGAACCTGGCTCTTCCCTCACCCCCTGCTGTGGAGGACCAAAAAAAGGGTGTAATTAGAACTAATCCTTCTTTAACCCTCGAATGCAAAATCTGACCCCAGCATTTTTTTTTCTGGTTGTGTCTTCTACAATTTTTTTCTCTGAGATCTGAGCCTTTGTGACATCTTTTATTACAGTCTTATTTATTGTTAAAAGTAATATTTTTAACTTTCACTATTTTTAAATTCTGATTTGAAGCCTTTTTTACAAAAAGGAGGAGGTTACAATTGTGGGGACACTGTTAACTTACCTATCTATTCCATTACGGATATGTAATTATTTTTGTAGTTCGTATTCCTTCCCTTTTTTTAGGGTGGCATGTTGTATCACTGCAAAACGATTTGTACTCCATGATTTTTGTTTAGTATACGTCCAGCATTGTTTGAATATATACACTTAGGCTTAGTTGCGTTTGAGTTTGATTCTTTCACATTGCATTGTTTGGTTGGATTTGTTACATTATCAGTGTCAACAGTGGTGTGGAAACCGCTTCGCGAACATGAAATAGAAAATGTCTTGATGAATACGGCTCTATTGCAAATGAAAGTTAAGTATCAGGCAGTGATGCAGATAATTTTTATGTTTTTACTAAGTTTGTTGATTATTTCACTCCAGAATCAACATCATACTAATGATAGTGCTCTCTTAATTGGGGATATTTTTTTTATTTAAAAAAAAGTATTTCTAAACATTAATAAATGTCATTAAAGGATGATTTCCTTTTGTGAAAACCATTAATGGTTAAATTCCAGAAAAATATTCTGAGACCCATTACCGTAATTTATAATGCTGGGGTCAAACTGACCCCACCTTTGTAATGGACTAGGTAAATTCATGATTACTGAGTGTTAAAAAGAAATACATGAAATGGACTGTAGTTTTGAAGGTTTGTAGATGTTCTTTCCCGAGGTCCAAAGCCTCCTACTCTTTTCACAAACTTCCTTCAAATGCTAAGTTGATGATTTAAATTGATTGGTGATCCAAGATTTTTAAAATTTGGGAATTAAAATAAAAATTTTATAATAATTATCTGCTGCAAACATTTTAAATATTAGTTTGTTTATATTTTTTCAATTTAATAATTACATATCCTAAAGGAATTTTATTATTGATGTAAATATTTATATCACAAAAATCTGATTTATTTAAAAATTCTGATAAAAAAGTGACATATCCCATCCTAATTACAAGAAAAGGAAAGTATGTTTTTTGTGGCTCTGGGGCTTGTCTATTGATATGATTGCTACTTGGGAATGGGGAGGGGCCATGATCACTATAAAAGGGGAGAATGGATATTCTCTATCCTGACTTCGAAATTGAATTTTGATTTCTTGCATCTAGGTTCACAATAAAATTGTGAGAAAATGTAGTCTTGTTCCTTAATGATGACAATCTGTGAAATATCAAAATATATTCTCCCTCTCCCCAAATTTGTTCATGGAAATGTTACACTTAAAAGAGAAAGAAATTTGACCAACTTGATAAATCATGGGATTTTCTAGGTTGTTCATGAAATTAAGTTCATTTATTTTACAACTTAAGCAAACTGCTCATGGTAATGATTTTTGCTAACGAAAATATAAGTGTATTATGATTAAATCTAAATTTAATACAGTATGCACTCGGTATTTAAAGTTTTTTAAAATATTAATTAATTTTTTATTATCATGACATTTACTGGTTAAATTTCAGTATTTTTGAGATTTCAGAATGATTGGAAGTTCCTCGAAATTTAGTTCGGTATGAAATTTTTTGCAGTGTATTGGTATTTTGAATTAACAGGCTCTGGAGAGGAAACAATAAAACTTTGAAAATAAGCTCTTATGTCAATTTTAAGCATATTTTGTTTAATAAACTTCTTTATTTCGAATGGGTGAGCTGCAATAAGCACTCAAAAGTTGGTTTGAAAAATACTTTCTATGCCAAATTTGCATACAGAAATACATTAACACTCCAGAAACCTAAATTGTTTATTATTTACAAAAGAAATAAAAACATTTGTTTACAAAGAAAAATTAACGCATAAAAAAGCAATTAAATTATGTACATTGGGTGCTTTTTTATTTCTGTGTTAATTTTTCTTTGTGAACAAAGATATTCTTTTCTTTTGTAAGTAAACAATTTCCATGTTTCTGTAGAATTTGTTTCTAAAATGCAAATTATTGCATAGGAAGTCTTTTTTCAAATCTGTCGAGTTCTTATTGCAGCTGAGCCATTCCAAATCTTGAAAGAGGTTATTAAGCAAAATATGCTTAAAATTGATGTAAGAGCTTATTTTTGCAGTTTCGTTGTTTCCTCCCTGGACACTGTATATTAAGTAAAGAACACTGAAAATAAATTTTACTTAAGCTAATTTTTCCAATCATTAAAAACCATTCACTACACTGATGGGACAAATAACCTTAGCAGTTGATGTGCCTGGAAACATCAATCAATCAAATAACAACTTTGATGATGTTAATATCTTTCTAATACAACTTTAAGAAAATATAACATTGACATTGATAATGAAAGTTAAATTCTACATGAAAATTGCAAAGTTCCAGCATTATGTAAAAATACTTTTTCTTTAAATCACCTTTAAAAAATGTAATCTTTTGTTGCTATTTTTTTTTCAGTGGTTCACGGTGTACGGTTGGAGAGCGGTGTACCAACAAACGTTTTCAAAGACAAGATTACGCAAAGTGTGAAATTTTCAAAACTAATAAGAAAGGTTTTGGATTACGCACCCTTTCTGATTTGCCTATGTAAGTAAACTTCCAGGTTTTGAGATTTATTAGATGAATAGAACAATTATAAAAATGTATCAGATCCAATTTTCATTAATCTAAGAAATTTTGATGATGGCAGAAGTTCAAACTTTTGTGGGCCTAAAAGTATGTTATTGAAAATAGAGATTTTTTTCCTGATAATTGTTTTTCAAAATTAGGCCTTAAATGATATAATGTGAATTTGTTTTCAAAATAAAAATAGTTTTTGTATAATGTTGAGGGAAATCATGATTTTCAACAATAAATTAACAAAATTTTCTCAGAAATTAGTTGGTTAAGATTTTGTGACCTAATATAGCAAAGTTTTCTTAATAATGAGGAATGGGCCTGATTTTCATTAAAACTTCTAAAATTTCAAATATGAACTTTTTTTTTAATGAAATGAATTCTTCAAAATCTTTAAGTAATTATACAATTTTTTCAAAAAAATTAGGTGTTTGGACATAATTTTGAGTGAAATAGTGAGAATTTCTCAAAAATACTTAAAGATTTTGTAAACAATAGAATTTCTGGCTACAATATTTTACTATAATATATATGTTACAGAGTTTGCAGCATATACAGCAAAGAAAGAACAATATTTCACTCAAGCTCATCTTGATAACATTGAAGTAACTGGCAATTTCGAAATACCATAATCATATTGATTTCTGAATACCATAAATTACCATCCTTTGTAACATACAGGAAAACATTTGCTGCTGTTTTTGAGAGAAAAAATTAAGTTAAATTAAAAATTGCCTAAGTTTCATGCAGAATTATGGAAAATCTACTTACATTTTTGAAAAATTGTACATGACCTTATTTCAAAATGTATCTGTAAAGAACAGATTTCATTAAAGGAACAAAAATCAATGTTATCTTCAATATTTATTTATTTATAATAATGAACTGGCAGTTACAACTGATTGGGTTCATATCATAATTCATATCTGATAGTACAGTTTTCATTACATAATGTGTAATTGTAATAACAATCTGTAAGAACAATTTTCATAACATAATGTGTAAATATATATATATAAAGAAAACATAAGATGAGTCATTTATACAACATATATAAAGAAACATGGAATGAGACATAACTATGGTGTACTACTAAATTCACTTATTTAAACTATATATTCCATTATTTCAATACTGTATCCAAGTATAAATCAGAGTCCTTTGACTGAATCTGTCGATGTATCTTGTATCACATTTTCAGGTATGGCGTTCCAAGAATCTGCAACTCTATAAGACAAAAAGTGTTTCCTTTCTTATTGAATTTAGTTTTATTTAATTTGTTCTGATGACCTCTCAAGTGTGTATTTCTGTTTAATTAAAAAACCTTGGTCAGTTCAGGACTATCATATTTGCGTATTAGGATTTTGTAAGTGTCAAACGGGTCCATTCGCTTTCTTCTTATTTCCAAAGTTGGTAGATTCAGTGCTTCTAATCTATTTTCATAAGTCAGATTCCAAAAACCCATTGGCAACTTCGTTGCTCGACATTGTGCATTGTCAAGAAATTAGGTATCTTTAACAGAGTGAGGTGACCGTATGGTCGATCCATACTTAGTGTTGGCCTTTTATATAATTTCAGGAACATAACCATGGTTAAGAACTTGAAAGATCTCTTGATAAAATATAAAATTTTGTTTGCTTGTTTTGCGATATGTACACAGTGGGCGTTCCATTTCAAGTCATTTTATATTATGATGCCCAAATCTTTCTGTCTGTAGACTGATGTCCATTTCATGCCGTTAATGAGGTACTCTTTCTGTGGATTATTCTTACCCAGATGAAGAACTGTATTTACCCAAGTTCAACATTAATAACCACTTCTCTGACCAGTCTACAATGTATTTATATCATCCTGAAGTGTATTTTTCAATGTATTTTCAAAAAATGTGTCAACTGCAAAGGAAATAACTTCAGAGACAATTTCTGCATCAAAATCAATCATGTAGATTTTAAAATGTAGTGGTCCCAACACTGATCCCTAAGGAACCTCGCTGAGGACATTATATGAATCTGAGAATTCTATACCAATTCTAATTTTGAATTTCCGACCCATTAATAAGTCTTTTATCCAATTTAGCAAATTACTTGTATTACCAATGTGGTCCAACTTTGCAAGTAACCGCTAATGAGGAACTTGATTGAAGGCTTTTTCATAGTCTAAATAGATCACATCAATAGGTTGATTAACATCCGAACATTTTGTTCATTTGTTCAAACGATGCAACATGTTGGTAGATGATCTGCCAGGTAGGAAACTGCTGTGAATTCAGAATTAAGTTATTCGTTGGCAGGAAATTTTGTAATATTTGACACAATTATTCTTTCCATGCTTTTGCAGACTACAGATATTAAGGATATTGGTCTATAGTTGTTTGCTAATTTTTTATCTCCCTTTTTAAATAGCGGCATTACATAAGCTAATTTCCAGTCCTCGGGCAGAGAATTATTTTCTAGAGATACATTTATCATATATGAGAATACATTACTCAAAATATCAACATTTCTTCAAAAGCAATGTTGGCATTTCATCATGTCCCATTGCACAAGTTGCATCCATTTCAACCAATTTATTAAAATTTGACGAATTATTTAAATCGTATGAGGATTCTGAAAAAAATTGAACTTTTTGCAACTTTAGGACCAAGGTATTGAAGTTCCAATCCTTGACTAAGCAAATACTTTTGTACTTTCTCGTATACGTACATGTATATAAGGAGTAATATAAATTCACCCATTAATAGGTAGCATGTCAAAAAAATTAACTTTTTATTATATTACACCATTGTGGTGAATCTAGAGAACTGCGGCAGTTGCAAAAGGTTAAGATGGTGGACTAATGAAAAACTGAATATCATAATTTTACATTTGTGAAAGCAACTGAGGAACATTTTTGGTCCCTCCCAAAAATTCCTTCTGAACAATTCGGTAGGTTTGATGTACAACCTATTGTGGTTACCATGGCAATGTGAACAACACTAGTGCCCAAACTATGTATAAGATTTTTTTCGAAACAATACTCTGTTGATCTGGCTCAAATTGAAGTCCTGCAGTTTTGAAACACATTCTTAATATTTGGGGAGTTGATTACTTGAAAGTGGCTCCAAATTTTTTCTTTAAATTTCTTGTAAGAATAGAATGAAATAAAGGTGGCATCCGATTTTAATGGTTAACCTTGGAATTTTTGAATATTGCTAAAGTTTGAAATTTGTTCAGTGTCTTCCTACAACTACAAAATTGAAGATAGAAGTTATTCCTTTAAATGAAATTTGTTCTCTATTAGTTCTTCCGTTAAGGTCATGTACATTTTATTCAAAATTTTTTTAGTTCTCGCGCAATATTGAAATATGTGCAATATTAAAAAATATCAAAAACTAAAATTTCCCAAAAATGACTTTTTAACTTTTTTCTTAAAACTTTTGGTAGGAACAGAGCTATATGCATTGTATAAGATGATATAAACCACAGTATACATAATTATACAGTAGTACAGCTCAACCCGTTTTTTGGCTAGTTAGGGATGCGCATGCATACGCTAGTGATCCTGGTTAAGATCTAGTAAAACTATGGATAGCTGCTACTGAAATACATGGCTTTGTTTGTGAAATTGCGGTTATTAAGAGCTGGGTAAAAACAGATAATTTGTATTATTTCTTGACCTCGTGATTTTATTTTCCTAGGATTTCTGTGGCAAATCATTAAAATGTATCAGAACGTATTTGATATGCATCAACTGAATCCTTATACTTTTCCAGTTAACACATTAATAACAGTGTGTGTGTGCGTTTGTTTGTGTTGAAAGGAGTGCACTGTTCGGCAATTAAATGCAGTAATAATGAAGGAACGAACCCTGAGTTATGTAGTTTTTTACTTGTCCAATAGACCTAGAAAGGAAGACAGAAATTAGCTATCACCTAACAGAAATGTCATTACCTCATAGGTACCCTTATTTAATGCTTAGATTACTTTCATTTCTAGGTATTTTCATGAATAGTATAGAAATACTAGTTCTTCCTCATGATTCCACACTTTCAATTAACAACTTTCTTTAGATTTAAATCTTTTCTTTGCTTAAAAATTGTTCAAAACTTCTACTTCACATGCTTTAGTTATATGCAAAAGGAAATTAAAATGTGCATAAAAAACATTTACTTTTTGGTTCGATTTAGCAGAACATTTCCGTATTACGAATTGTAAGGGGGCATAGCCTTCCTTGGTGGCAGTGCGGATCACTAGAGTCATTGACCGACATGTTGTCATAGGGCATTTAATGCGGAGCTGTGCTATTGTATATATATGTATACTGTGATATAAGTTCCACTTTGCTCTATTGTTTTGTTTTTTAAAAAATTACACAATTGTAGATTTTTTTGACATTTATCTCAGGTTGTTAATATTTACAATAACAAGAATTTGTATATGATGTTGAATTTGTTAAAACAAGTGCTTCAAATGATGTGTGATAAAGTTTTCGAAAAATCAAAAGTTGTCTGTGAAAAGGAGCTCAAAATTTCGCATTATCTTATAAACAGCTTCAAAATTTGTTCTCCAAACTTTTTGTAGAGATAGTTATGGATTAAATGCACTGCATACAATGACATTACAATCATTTTGCTGTATTGTTTTTTTTTTCTTTTTTTTTCTTCTTCAAAAATTGCACTAGTATATTTGTTTGAAATATCTCTGACTCCATGATAATGCACATTTTCAGCAATTTGTATATCTTATTGCATTTGCAAGTAGAAGTGCTTGAAATGATTTTCTATGAGTTGACCTTTTTGAAAACTCAAAAGTTTTCTTTGCGCAACCATTGTACCCCAAATTTTTTGATTACAGGACAACTGTTAGGTAGAATTTACAGTTTTGCGTGTTTAATGTTTCTTTCATTTGTGCCACCTAAGTACATTCCCTTCTGTGTTACTAGATTTTCTTTCTGTTCGACTCTGGCCTTGTTTCATTAATGTTGCTATCATATTTTTTGTATGTAATATTCTTAAAGTGTGCATTGTTTGAGTTTTGTTTGATTGAATTGTTAACTGTGTACTTGTACATCTCTGTTCTACCGTTTTGGTGGTAACGTGGGAGATAGTTCCAAATTTGGGAAGTTTTGCTAAGAAAATGTTATTTTATCACACTTTTCATAGTTGGATAGAGAATGCATACATCTATCAATGTGAATTTTTTTGCATTTCCATCTCTTGCAAAATGCAGATTCATGCTTGTCAGTTGTAGAACTGAGAGACTGCACAGCCTGGTTATACAGAGGAATGTCTAGCACAATCTCTGCAATGATTTTTATTTATCTCCATGTGGCACGTCACTTGATGCAATGCTATTCATTTGTAATTCTCTCTTTATTGGACCATTCAAATAAATTGATCTGAAATGTCCAGCAAATTCCTGGTGGATGCAAGGTAGTTATGAGAATACAACGCTAGTGTGTTTAGGGGTTTTGATTTTCCTCTAGGTACTGTAAACAAAGCAAGCACATTCTGCCAGACTGTTTCAGCTGTCATCAGTGTAGGTCTGTCGCTATTTACCAGTAGTAATTTTTGTGTATTTTCAGTTGCCTGCAAAGACTCATTTTCAATAAAAAAAAAAAATATTAGGTTCCTAATTCTGTCGTCTGCAAATGTAAAATGACAAAAAAGTTCATAAGCTTGTGATCATAGAGTTTTGTTGGCTGTGCCATCTTCAAAACATTTGAATCCAAATTTTATTCAGTATTGAAATGTAAGTGTGTTAGTAATCTTACATAATCAGATGTAATTTGAATGTTTCTTTTATTTCTATTTTTGCAGTGGAACATTTGTCATGGAATACGTTGGTGAAGTAGTTGATCAGAAAGAGTTTCGTCGAAGAGCAAAAGATTATGCCAAGGATAAAAACCGCCACTACTATTTTATGGCACTTAAATCTGATGCCATTATTGATGCCACAATGAAAGGCAATATATCAAGGTTTATTAATCACAGCTGTGACCCAAATGCTGAAACACAGAAGGTAAATAAACGAAACAGAATTAAGTGTTTTTTTTGTAATTTCCATTCCTTTCATTTGTGAAACTATTGTATGTGATAATATTTTAGACCTGCATGCAATTTTAGATAATGGTTGCTTTATATTATATTGGTTTATGTATTGTATTTCCAAGCCTTATTGCTTTTGCACGCTGTCATTTGACTGTTTAAACTTCATTGAAAATTATAGTGTGTGAAAAAGAATTAATCCTCAGTGGTGGATACATATAATGCCCAGTTTCATAGTTATTTCTTATGCTTTTTATACTTTCCATTTTGTTTAATTTAATCTGTAGCTTCATTTTTATGATGAAATCAAAAATTTTCTCTGATGGGATCTATACACAGTTGACCGCTTGTAGCAACCTCTTGGGATACCATTTTATATTCTCTGTATTAGAGGTTCACACTGTGTAATAATCTCAAAATATAATATAGTTTTGCAACTGTAATTGATTTTATTATTTCAAAGGTACCAGAAAAATGTATTAAGACATGAATTTAAAATATCAATATCTTTGTTCTTTTTCCACACGTGATATTACATTCTCCACGCTCTTAAATATCGTAGGGCATTTGTGTTAGTACACTAATTCAAGCTTCATTATTTACTTGCTCTCTCTCGGCAAACAGTTTTGGAACTTTTAGCAAACATACGGATGCACACAGCAGCTTACAGGCAGCAGAGTTGCTGAGCACATGTGTGGGTTTCTCAAAAGGAATTTTGTAAATTGTTTCTAAATGTCTTTGTGCACACTCTTCAGTGCTTGTTGAAATCACAGATACATAGATTGGCAGTGCCCTTGCTAGAAGCTGGGGTGCCTATGAAGGCAAGAAATTGCATGAGACACCATCTTGCTGTCACCCTGTTTTGAGTCATTGTACACAAGTGCAAGGTGGTTCAATTGTTTTCTTAAACTTCTTTCAGAGTTATGAGTAATCATCGAAGCAAAGTGAACCACTGTCAGTTGTATGGATGCAATTTGAAACATTTTAAGCATCCTTTAATAGATGATACTCAAAATATTTCTCTTTATTTCCAAGCGTTGCATTTTCATAACTTCAGTGGCTGTCTATATAATACTTGTTGTATAACACATTTCTGAGCAATGCAGAAAACAACTTAAGACTTCATCGGAGCTATCTTAATTCGTCCAAGCATTAAATAGTTGAATGATCCAAATTAGATCTACTAGCTCACCAACGGTTGATTGTGTGAAGGCAAATTCCTTAGGAGTAAATTTAGTAAATAAGTGCCATTTAAAACTTCACTTTTCTTCCCTGTACGCTCAATGAAACATTATAGCATATAGTCATGGATGCTTGTCACATGATTGAACTAAATCATTATTTCCTAGCTACTAAAACATAATTTACAGTATTTATTACAGTAATAAATGATTGTTTATTGATCTTTTCATTTTGGAAAATAAGGAGAATTGCCGTTGGCAAACAAATTAAGTTCTTGCAAAAACGTATGAGGGTATGTGCATTAGTCATAGAAACTATTTTTTTGTCTTGTGAGAATACGAGAAAGGGTGGAAAATGTGAAATATACTCGTGAAAAGACAAGGTATGAACTAAGTGCGACACACCAAAATTGTGTTTCTTATATTTAATAAGGTATTTGAAATAACAGTTACGGTTTTATGTTCCAAAGTGTTTTAGCAGATAAGAAAACATTCCAAAAGTATTACATACCCATTCTAAATGCCCAATTAGACAGTTGCTCTGTTTCTGCCCAAGCTACATCGATCCACACATTCTTATTGTCCGAATAGTATTCCTGTTTTCTTGACAACTGGGGGTGGAGTAGAGCGATGTTGCCTCTTTGTAGGACTTGTCACATGTTTTCATGTGGCATTCTTGCATCAACAATAGTACAATAGCAGCAGTAGCAAGAAACAAATCATAATGAGAGCCCACAACAGTAGACAACAGAACTGCCCACATGATGCATAATGAAACAAGTAAAGATGCCAAGTGTTGCTCTTAAATTTTCAATTGCTTTGCACTGTATGATTTTTTTTCTCTTGATAAGCATCGGCAACTCTGCCATGATATCATCACAATCTGGAGCCTCTGATTGGATAATGGGATCCTCTCTCGCCTGTCAGCCACTAGCTGTCTAGTAGACACAAATATTCAGACAGTAGGTTGTTTCGTGTATTGTTGATGACTTGTTGTTACGAGTCCTCTCAGAAACTTGCCTGCCCATCTCGCGACCGTCTTATATGGAATAGTGTTATTCCCAAGAGCTTCGTTCAATTCCCTGTGATTTGGATTTTTCTGCCGAGAATGGCTGTCTTGGTGAATGTGCGCTACTTGAAATGAGGTCACATTCGTTTTGCATGGCAGGAGTCTGATAACTGATACTTCGTTGCTCTCTGCACTAAAAGAGACACAGAGCCATCTGTTGTTGTGAACACATATCAGTACCTTGTTGCCATGACTTCTTACACAACCCTCGTAATTTAAGTACTATAAGACTATATTAGCAATGCTATTCATGGAAGTGAAGTCGTGGATTGTGAGTGCTGTCATCTTGCTTTCTCCCACTTAGCTTCACTTGCAGGGTAGTACTACCAATCTAGTTATATATGTCTGTTGTTGAAATATTTTCTTCATTTTGGTACCCTCTTCAATCCTAGGGAATGAAATATTGTTTAAAACAAATATCGTTTATTAACTGCTTCATAAAGAAATGAAATCATCTGTTTTCTTTGTGCCTTTTTCAATTTTTATTTTCGTAACTGTTGCAACAGTTCTTTGTATGTACAGTGAAGCATTGCTAGAAAAATTTAAAGGTAAAGTTTTCTAAATTATCATGAGCCCACTCAAATTCCTGGGTAAATTCCTAAGTTCCTGGCACATTTGAAGGCGACCTTTTATTGGTAATCTTTTAGTTGCTCCCCTCGCTCATCACAAGGTCCCTTTCCGAAAGATGTTGCAAAAGCGAAGAAGTTGTTTGAATTTTTTAATAATCTGACTCCCATTTGATTTTTTTCATGACTTAACTGAGGCTTCTCCACGAAATACCTTTTCTTCAAGGGTCATTTTGATTTTGTGTTGTTTCTGTCACAGTTTCTGTTTAAGTTTACTTCTTCCAATCAGAATTTCTCTGATATACATCAAACTCACTTTGAGCATTTAGCGTTCAACGTCCTTTATTTCTGTGATGCTGTCTGGAGTAGCAGAAGACAAACTAACTTGATTGGTTTCTTTATCATCAGATAAATAGGGTACATATGGGTGAGCATGCCCTAAGAGAAAAGACCAGCCTGCAAATTTATTTATCACTCTCACCACCTGATACATTTGCAGCATTCACAAATTTTGATGTTTCTCATTTTCTTGTTTTTCATTTCTGCTTGTCACGAAGTAAACGTACACTAAAACTGTAACTACAAGATTTTACAGTAAGATGGAATTAAGAATAGTACTGATAATTTTTATGGCTATTATAGTAACTAATTTCGCAGAAGATTGATATGTTTTCTGACAACATCTATGTAAACAACTGACTTGGTATATCTGCAAATGAAAGTTGTATCCAGTTTCAGGGAAGACCTAGTAGTAGCAGTTATTTATAAAGAAATTCAAGAGTAGTTTTCACCAAACCCTTTCATGTGTGACCTTGTGCATGGTTCTGTGATTGATAGCATGACGTAAGTTTCACGCTAGCATAACATTTGGGTTGTGTCATTGAAGCCCCATGGTTCAGTCAGCCTTTCTGGCAGGTGGGCAACTCATGTGGTAGAAACAAATTATTTTTTTAAAATGTTATTTATTATTGTGCTCCATTTTGAAATTTGACCGATAGATACAACATTAATGTAGAAAAACATGGGTGTTTAAAAAAAAATTAATTTGTGGTGCATTTATATGAAAATTTATATTTTAAAAATGAAAACCTATTCTAAATACTTAAATATTATGTTTACAAAAATTATATTCACATCGTGGGAAAGTACAACTTTAAGAGGTTAATTTAAGTGTAGTTGTATTTTACCTGTAGAAAAAAGGAGATGCGAGAAAAATATTTAAACTTTAGCACATGCAGGCTTCATCTGATCAAATAATTAGTAATATTTCTGAGAAGAATGGAATTAGAGGAAAAAAAGAGAGAGAGAGAGAAAGAAAGAAAGAAAGAAAGAAAGAAAGAAGACCTCAAACCTTCTAAAAGAAGTTTCAAATCTGTATATTTTATAAGTGTTCAATTTGACATAGAATGACTAGAATAGGTAAATTATGTAATTATACCAGTATTTAAGCATATGAAAAATAAAAATGTTTTATTTAATTCAGAATGTCTTGCAAACTTAATGCAGATTTCTTCTTCTTCTGCTTCTGCTTCTTTCTTCTTCCTTTTCTTCTTCTTCTTCTTCTTCTTCTTCTTCTTCTTCTTCTTCTCTTTTTTGATGTGACCACTATTGGATGTAACATTATGGTATGAGGATGAAACAAAATGGTGATGTTAGGGGGTGAAAGGATGAACACATACAACCATGCTCGAGGCGGGTCTTAGCAATCTCGGCCACAGGGCTGACGGCAAATATCTTGATGCTGACTAAATATGTATTTACTAGTAAATTTTACAAGTCATGACACTTGTTTTTTTTCTGTTCTGAAAGACCCTTTCACTACATTCATAATGTTCTAGCTGTATTAAATGTCATGCATTTTCGATTTGCAGTTCACATAGTTTTGGCTGGACAGAACTATTGAGTGAAGCAATTTTCCCAGAGGCATGTTCCCTCGGTCCCTTTCATTCACCATAATAATTATGAAACTTACAAGATCCACTACCTGCAAACCCTTGGTGTTGTATGAATACTCGTTCTGAGGAGGAAATATTTTTACCTGCAAGTTGTGTTTACTACATTATCTGTAAGGGATATTGGGAGTTGACTATAACAAAATCTTCTAATGCTAATTTGTAATGAATGTGGATTGGAGCCAGAGACTTGAGTTTGTCATATCTTAAGTTACACGGCATCCAGTCTGCTGTATTGATAATAATTTTATTAAAAAATCTTTGTTTCAAAATTTCTTTCATTCAAAATTTGCAGAATTTCTTGTTTAGTCAAAAGAATTATGAGCATATAATTTTAAGATATGGGGAAAGGAAAGCTATTTTTCTTTTTAATAGCAATTTTTGTTTGATGTTTTTCAAGTTATTTTATGACTCATGCTTTTGTTTGTTCTGTAAGAAGGAAGTTTTTTTCATTAAAAGAGGAGGTTTGATAGTAAAAAATATAAAATGCAGTTGATTTTTACATGGTGGTCCAGATCTAGTTTTTAAGGACTTCCATGAACAAATATTTTTCCCAAAAAATTTGAAATGACACTTTCTTTTATGAACCATGAAAGGGTGTGAAAAACTCTCCTAGGAAGTTGAAAGGCAGGTGGTTTTACATCAACTTCTCCAAATTTTAGCATTTTCAATAAATACAATATATGTTTAATGATTGATTTTGTATGAATGCATCTAATTCTAATGTCTTTTTCAATTGTAACCAATGACTGCACTTACAGAATTGCCATTCGTTTTCATATTGGTGGATTAATGTTAACATGCACTTCTGTGAACATGATGCTTATAGATTCAATCTTCCCCTTTACGGCAATTTATTTTACACGTAGTCCTCTTAGAGATGTTGTTCCTAGGCTGTAGCATCGATTGGAAAGATTGCTTCGAGTTCTTAACTTTGTTCTATCTCTTGGAGCGTAAAATTAGAAATGAACATTTTATTTTATCATGCCACGTGTACATTTCCATATCATACTATGTATTGTTGATTGTTGACATATATTGTTAAGAAGGACCAAATAATAAGTTAGTAAAAATGTTGAATAGATGCAATGAAAGCATCTTTGATGTATTTACTCAGCACAGCACACTCCAGTTCCAAACATCGTTCCAGGTGATGAAACTACGCTTCGAGTTATAGAAGATAAGGGCAAAATAAACTCCTCATGGATTGGTTGAATGCAGTGCTCAAATGGGGAAGATACGGATCATCCTTGCAAGAAGCAATTCCACAAGAAATATTATGATATTATAATTTGCAGTTAGAATACCAGAACCGTTCTGTTGCACATTAATGATGGATTCTGTGGTCGTCGAGGATGTTTAATTAAATATAGTAAGCTATTAATTTCCTTGATTTTCTTTGCTGTTGAATGTTGTAATTGAAAATGATATTTCAGATCTTATTTAATTGTATAATTTTCCATTAAGTAATACTTAAATTTGTTTAATATCTTAGAAATAGGTGATCTATCTTATCCATAAATTATATTGTATGGAAATCAGCCAATTTCTCTCAATGACAACTCTGCACCCAGCATATTGCAGTCTTTGAAGAGATCCAGCATGGTTTTGGATTAGAAGAAGAAGAAGAAGAATTACTTTGTCAAAAAATACAGATGTCCCTGGCAAAGAAATCGAATGTTAAAGGAGTGTGTCGTGCTGATTCAATAATTTTGATATATACTGAAAAAGAAAACCTTTTCTTTGGACTGAATGATGGAGTTCTTGAAAGTGAATGTGCCAGTGTTCTATTTTAAACAAGTATTACGTTTATAGTATTGTCTGGAAAATAAGTTTGCGTTTTGTGGACTAATGATCTGTTCTGATTTGGTTCAACAACACTGGTGCAATATCAAGTACCACAGATCAATTACGTATCAATTGTACTGCTATCACCAGACCTCTCTAGCAGTGAGAAAGTCACTCTCTGCTTTCTGAATATACATTTTATATTCTTCACCTAGTGAGGTAGCTGGCTAATGCACATTTCCTCAGAATGACTAAGAAAATTCAAGGTCTCGTGGTAGTCTGTTAACTTAAAAAGTAAAACAAAAAAACAACAAGAAACAAAAACAAAAACGCCACACATACAATTGAAGAGTAGAGAAGATGCTTTGGTAGAGTGAAGTCCTGAAGAATGCAATGCATCACTTCACTCGGAGCTGTTTAATTGTCTTGACCAGGACATATTCCAGTGGTGGATAGAGCCCCAAGAGGAACTTAGTGCAATGTTAGCATCAATTCTTTGGAAAAGGAATTAAATTATCTGGGATAGAATGTGAGAATCCTGTTCAAAATTTGTGACTGTTAAGGAAATTACTAACAGCCATTTCACTCCCAATCCTTCCAAGAACACTCACTTTATGGAACATGTTCTCAGTTCAAGTTCGATCCTGAAGTGCTGTTGGAGAGCGTTGTGAATGACTTGCAGAAGAACTTACAAAAGAACCTGTTTATGGTAGAAAAAATATATACCCTGATATCACCTAGGCCAGGATAAATTCTCCAACTTATTACATTTACTTTCAAAAATTTTGAAAGTACAGGAAAATAATTCTTTGACAGTGTAGAATCTGTTACTACAAGAAGTTTAATAATTTAGCTAACTACTCAACTTCGGCAAATGTGATAGAAAATTTGTCCTGGAAAGAAGAATATGCTGCCAATTGCCTTTCTACTTGCCCATATACATACGTATGTATGGAGTAATACATGTGTTATGGAGAAAGTTATCTAAAGCTGTGAAAAACTGATTTGAAGATTTCAACGGAAATACACGTTTTGCAGTCCTCTGAAACTGAATTTTTTTTTTTTTTTTTCCTCCTCCAAATATCCTTCTGTCAGACTGTGAACACGACTACCACCTAAACCATAAAGAGGATTTTTTCCAAAATAGATGTTCCCCAGTTTATCTGGCTCAACTCGAGGTGCTGTGATTTTTAAAAACTTTCTTCAAAATTTGGGGATGCTTTACTGAAGCCCCCCAGATATTTTGAGAATTTTCTCCAAAACCGCTCCAAATTTTCTCAAAATCTTCTTTAAAAAAACAACAAATTTTGTGTAAGAATAGAGTACAATACACACAAATGTGGCATAGGTCTGATTTTCACGGTTAATGGCGTCTTCCTACAACTACAAAATGAAAGAGATTTATCCTTCAAATAAAATTTATTCTCCATAGTGAGTTCTTTTATTGTCATGAATATTATTTTGAAAATTTTCGTAGTTTTCTGCAATATTGCGTGCAATATATGCATTTTAAAAAAATAACAATATCAAGATTTTTCTCAAAAATTGGCCCAAATTTTTCTTTAAATTTTGGTAGGGATAATGCTAAATGTACTCTGAGATGACATTAACATCAGTTTGCTCTATTATTTTCTTTTCTAAGGAATTACAAAAAATTTAATTTTTTGACTTGTCTTGCACTTCGTTAGTATTTACAACAGCAGCAATTTGTTCACTTTATTTTATGACTACATGTGCTTTAAATAATGTCATATAAAGTTTCTTGAAAACTCAACAATTTTCTACAACAACGTAGGCTTTCACGGCCGGAGTTGTAATCAACATTTTCTTCCGGGCTAGGGGGCCGTGGTCTATAGGAAAATATATTTCCAAACGTTTCGTCCGTAACTGCGACGGACATCCTCAGTGGCGATGTCTCGGACGAAGAATCCACTTCGATAGCTCCATCAGTCATCAGGGAACCATTGAAGTGGATTCTTCGTTCGATACATCGCCACTGAGGATGTCCGTCGCAGTTAACGGACGAAACGTTGGGAAATATATTTTCCTATAGACCATGGCCCCTCTAGCCCGGAAGAAAATGTTGATTTCAACAATTTTCTGTTAAAATGAGCTCCAAATTCCGCATTTTCAGAAATACTCAAATGGCATTTTTTCAAATATGGCTCCAAATTCTTTTTTCAGTCTTTTTGAACCAATAGTGCTAATGGTACTCTTTAATATAACATAATGTTCATATTTTTCCCTTTTTTTCCCTTCAAATTTTCACAAATGTAATTTCAAAAATTACACACCATTAATATGCACATTTCCATCAAATTGTAAACAGTATTGTACTTGTGAGATACAGTGTTTCAAATGAAGTTTTTCGAAATCTCAAAAATTTTCTATGAAAAAGAGCATAAAAAAATCGCATTTTCGGTAACGCTTAAAAGCCATCTTCTTAAAAACTGCTCCAAATTTTTGAAAAGAAACTTGCTGATTAGAACGAGGTTTTACTGTTCTTTAATATTCTTAAAATAATATTTCTGTACAACTATTAGGAAACCGAAAAATTAAGAAAATGTAAATAATAATAAAAAGAAAAAAGGTACTTTAGGAGGCGATAGATGGCAGCTGGCAAGAGTATGTGGCAAGTCCAAATAGCTAGCCGAGACCAAAGGAAATAGAAAACTAATACAGGAAAGACTGTGCCATTCTGTAGCACTACTAGTTAGATATTTGCGATAAATACAAGGTCAAAACATGAAGAATTCTGTGTTGCCCATGTATTTATCACAACCATATATAATGCAGGAATCGGGATTTGCAGGACCCTTCCGCTCCACCACGCCTCTTTCCGCTCCACCACGCCTCTTTCCGCTCCACCACGCCTCTTTCCACTCCACCACGCCTCTTTCCGCTCCACCACACCTCTTTCCGCTCCACCACACCTCATTCCACTCCACCACGCCTCGTTCCGCTTCCACCACTCCTCTTTCCGCTCCACCACGCCTCGCCCCGGCCCGCTCCGCCCCGCCCCACTCTATCCTGCTTTGTCCGACCCCGCTCGATCCGGCCCTGCTCCATCCCGTCCCACCATACTTTGTCTGACCCTGCCACACCCAAACCCACTACCCTCCACCCAACCCTTCTCCGTCTGGTCTTCCTCTTTTGCTTTTGAAAATTCAAATCACTTAACTATACTGTAGTTTTTTTTATATATTTAAAAATTTTTTTTTTTTGCCTTATTTTGGCAATTGATGCCTTTGTTTGAGTATTTTGCCTTATTTTGGTGACCTTTTTCTTCCTTTACTTTATTATTATTATTATTATTATTATTATTATTTACCATTATTTATCATTATTATTTACTCTTGATCATATCTGCAAGGCTGGATGATATGAAAGCACTGTCATTTTTCTTTGTGTCCTTTTTGTCTTTCTGTGCAAGCTTAGACATATCAGACGTGAAGTGTTTATGAGTTCCAGAGTTCTGAAGTATTATTAAAAATCATTGGGAGAAAGTGAGATTTTCCCAGTGCTGTAATTACACAAGTTGGAAAAACGAGAACAGCATTGTAGATGCCATTACAGGATTTGAAAGAGAATCCACTGTAGCGTTTAGTAGAGAGATATTTAGAGCAAAACAAATTAATGGTCATCATAACAAAATTTAGCATGCTGCTAACTTTAATTTTCAGTAGTGAAAGTGGGAAATAATATATTCATCGACAGGAGTGTGAAAAAAAAATATGCGAATGAGTTTACAAAGAAAAGTGTTTCCTTTCATGTAAGTGTTGATGCAAATTTTAGTGTTGGAATAAAAATGTAAATCATATTAATTATGAATTTTTGACTATGTCTTTAAAATGATTATATTTCATTGCTTATATTCCATTTGCATTCCCTCCTTTAGTCAAAATAAGTCCTTTTTCTTTGCCAATTTCAGTAAAATTAAAAGCTTTTTACTTGGGTATTTTAAATAAAATAAATGCCTGGACTTCTCTGCTCTAGTTTTGAACTAACTTCATGTTCCAACTTCATGTTTGGATTTGCCTTGATATAGGGTCTAGAAGTACATAGTTTGGAGTGGAAATGAGAATGCCTAATTAAGATTTGAGGTTGATGTCTTTTTATTTCTTCTAACTTGTAGACTACTTATAGTAATGTAAATCATTCCCAGAATGCTCTCTTAATGAACTTCTTATGCAAGAGAATTTTTTCTAATTAAAAATTATCTAAAACAGATATACATGATTATTTGGATTCATAGTAGTAGTAGTAGTAGTAGTAGTAGTAGTAGTAGTAGTAGTAGTCATGCAAAACATATATTGCTAATTCTGCAAATATTGCACAATGTGCAGAGAACATTCTCCTAATTTGAAAATTGCGAAACAATTGGTATTTTTCCCTCCTTTTTTTGAGTACGTATAACCCCAATCATTCTCAAAGGTTTGCTTGGAATAAAAGTCCTAGATCAGTGAGATCCCCAGTGATTTCCATAGGATCATTTACATCATAAAGTGTCTCAATGATGCCAGTGCAACATGCTCACTGCAGACACTTGTGGCAAAAGTACTAATATGTGTTATGATCATTCTTTCAAAGAATTTTAGTAATTGTTTCGTTATATTTTTCTTTTGTAGTGGACTGTAAATGGAGAGTTAAGGATTGGTTTCTTCAGTAAAAGACTGATTCAAGCTGGTGAAGAAGTGACTTTTGATTACCAGTTTCAACGATATGGGTAAGTATGTGATATGTACTTACTGTTGCATTGTTTTGGTGTTGCTTTTGATGGAGAACATATTAACCTTGAACACAAAACAAAATAAATGTTACATAAAGCACTTTTGGACAAATGAAACAAAACTTCAATAAGTCCATTCCTTTGAATACCTATTCAGTGAGGAATTGCATGTATGAATATATGAACAAATGCATGAGATACAAGGTGTATTTTTTTAGAAAGGTTTGTTTTGAAGTACTAGTAGAAAATGTGAATTGAGATAGTAAATGTACATTGTAAGTGTACAGAAAATAAAAGTTCAGATAGCTAGTTATTTAGAATTATATAGGAATAATTTGAAATTGGAATGAGAGTTCCTACTGTGATCAGATTTTAACAAAAAAACATTAGAACAGCTTGGATGTTAAAAGGAAAAATGTTATGAGTTGTGATCAGAATTTATTGTAATAAAAAACAAATTCGTGGTCAAATATGTATATACATATGTACTAATTTTTTCAAAAATATTTTCTTGAATCAACCATTTTTTCAAAGAAAAGGAAAGCATATGTAAAATAAAAATTCATTATTGTGTTTAAAATTGCTCTGTACAACTATTTTTCCAAGCACAAACTTCACCAGTCCAATTTTTACATAGATTTGAAGGAGCTGAATGAAAGTTCTGTCCCTGTGGAAGTAATTGTACACTAGTTTCCATTTTCAGGAGTTTTATTTGAAAAATATGTTCCTTGATTATACAAAGTTATTTATGTGTAGCTGGTGCTCAAATGAATAGTATAGTAGAGCCCAGAAAATCCAAACAAAATTCGAGATGGAGGAAAAAATGAACAAAAACACCTGATGTGTATTAATTTCATTTATGGACAAAAAAGCATGAACACGGTCTTAAGTCAGCCCAATTCTGAATACTGTTCATAGAATACCTGTTAACAGCAGCAACAAAAACTACTTCAACTCATCTAAACAATGTAGCAACTACTACGACATGGGATCAGTGATGTACGTACTGTACTCCATTGTTTGCGACATTGCCACTTCCTCATAACACTATGCTACATTGCCATTTTCTCACATCGCACACTGCGATGCATTGTGTCTGGTAATCTCATAGATGTATTTGTTTATGTACAATATGTATGCACTTTTTTTTTTGGATAACCTGAAGATTTGTGAATCCAAACAAACCACACCCCCAATCATTTTGGAATACTGGGGTTCTATTGTAGTACCATGTAGACAGTTATGGATCCTGGAAAGGAGGGGGTGATTAATGAGGTAACTCCCCACCCCCACATAACAAAGTGACAATGATCTGTCAAACATATTTGTTAGTTTTCAATTGAGTAATGCGTGCGCTCTGTGAAACGTGAGCAAGCAAGTGGGTGATTGAAATTACATCTGCTTCACAAACACCTGTTCATCCTTGATTCCAAGAATGTTTCCAAGAAGTAGGATGGAGGGTATGTTTGACAACTCGTGGCAAAAGTCGAGAGGTCGTAGAAGCAGTAAAAGCATTTCATTGCTTTGTGAGAAGGATTATTTCAGTAATATAGATTGCATCAGAAATGCTGTTTCGAAATATAAATATTTTCAAATGTTAAAAAATATGTAATAAATGTGTACTTTTAAGTAAAATATGTGACATAAAAATGGTTCTAATTCATACTTGTAAATGTTTTGTGATGTCTTGTAAACTGTAAAAAATATTATTGAATGCAGATACAATATGTTGATCCTGTAAAAATATGTATTTAAATGAAAATCCATTCCCTAGTTATGGGACACATTAAAGTTAGGAAATTGTTTTGTGTTTGGGAAAGGACAAATTTTCTTGGTAAAGACATATTGTAATGTCTGACAAACAGTAGAAAAGTGAAGAAAAAATCATAAAATTTGATATTTCATGATGTTCAGAATTTCATTTAATTTCATGCTCAGTATCTTTTAATATTGTGTTTGACAGTTGTCACTTTGATATTGCACTCGTGTTTTTAACATGCACTCACTAAATACAAAAAATTTATTTGGAATATATGCATGTGGTGTATTAAAAATCAAGAACTCTACTTAGCATTACATGGGTTCAGCAGCTGTTTGTCAGAGTGATCTTAGATGATGTCTTTGAAATACGTTATGAAAAATTGCTAATATTTCAGAAATAATGTTACTGGAATCTTAAATCCATGAATCACATTCAACAATTGTTTTTATTTTACACATGTGTTTGATGATTTATTGTGTAGCTTTTTATAGGATATTGATGAATATGACAGTGAAGTTACAGTTTACTAATATTAGCAACCTTTTATTGTGTGTGTTTAAACAGTCCCTTCTGATAAGACCCATTTCCAGATTCCAATCCTTTAAAATTGTGGGATACATGAAACAAACATAAACAAACAAACAAACAAACAAACAAACAAGAAGTTTTGTAAATAAGAAAGGCAGATCGTGTATTTCATTTCAGTGAACTGTTTTGGAAAATGAGTAATTGAAAATGAATTTTATACTTCAGAGGAAGTCTTCTAAACTGCTTATAAAGTGTACATTTGCCAAATTTTTTGGTGCTTTTCATGAATGGTATAATGGTTGATTTGTTGCATATGTTTATAAATCAGATTTCAGAATATAAGTGAAATATTTAGTTGCATGAAAGCTTTGGTTGGTGGTTTCAGAAAGGAAGCACAACGCTGCTTTTGTGAGACCACAAATTGTCGAGGTTGGATAGGTGAAGACCCAGAGAAAGAAAAGCGGGATAGAAAGGAAAGGAAAGAGCGTGAGCTCAAGAAGAAGAGAGAAGAGAGAAGGAAAGATGTCAAGGAATTTTTGGACGATATGGATGTAAGTGTGAATACATCAATAATGTTAATTTTTCAGTGTAAATTTGTTTGTTAGGAAAATTTTCCTTGGCAAGTTCTGAAAGCTAAATGTGTTTATATATATTCCTAATTTCTAGCAATTATTGTATTATTAAATATTTGAATGAAAAACCCATTTTTTACTAGAAATACAGCAAATAGGGACCCGTAACAATAGCAAGTAGTAGCATGAAGAAATAATATCACTATGGTTCTGTAATTCAAATTAATTTATACTTATGTGATTTGTTTTTAAAGAAGACTGTTAGCTTTCGAACATAAAACATTAGTTTTTGGTGTTTTTTTAAGTTTTGCTGTTATTTGCTGTATGATTAATTCTCTTTGTTAAGAGAATTAATCATATACACGTAACTAGTCCTACAGCAGCACACTCTTATACACACTCTTATATGTATTTGTTGGGCAATATTATAATACCTGTAATAGTATAATAGTATTTGGGCAATATTATAATACCTGTAATAGTATAATACCAATATAACATGTAAAATCCTTTACAAGGTGCAAAAATATTTCTCTGCACTGGGATTTGAACTTAAGGTACTGGCCCCCTGATCATTGCTCTTATCCATTACACCACTAGCATTGGTTAAGTTCACTAATGTACCAGAAGTGTCAAGCAGCTTTTGAAAATTTTGGTATTTCAGAGTTTTTAATGAAAATTTGACCTATGCCGTATTATTACATAACCTTCGCTGTTTTGGTGCAAAAAAATTTTGGAACTGTTTTAAGAAATTCTTGTTTTTTAAATAATTTTCATGATTTCTCCCAAACATCTAATTTTTAAACTAATATTTTCAAAAACTTGTTCATTAAAGTCAAGCAAAAAATTTATAGGAAAAATTTGGAACCATTTTTGAGAAAATTTCAAAAATGTTGTGGGGGCTTCCTGAAAAGTACCTCAAAAATTTAAAGATCTGTTACAAATTCAAGAGGCTGTGACGTCAGCTAGAATGAATCAGGAATATACATGTTGATGAAAATTCTCTGTGCATTGAGGCAATAGAGATGTGCTCGTAAAGATATTTCGTGAATAAACACTGTTTTTGTATCAAGGACCCTCAGAATGTGGTTTTTTATTACTTTCTCATGTATTGTGTACATAAGAAAGTAATATACTGCAAATAGGAGAAAGAAACAAACAAACCGCTTTTTCAGAAACAAGGACCCAGTGAAAGATTTTTCTGTCTATTAGCTCTTGTGAGTACACATGTGCTCGCAAGTACTCACAAGTGTAAATGTGAGTAAAATTTGGATGTCAGAATTGTGTTGTTGATGACTGTAGAGTTCATGTGTATTTACAACATATTTAATTCAAATGAGTATTTTGTAGTGACGTACATTATATAATGTTTTGATGTATTTGATAAGTTTTCATTTTGCCGAGACAAATACATCAAGGAAAGTCCTGGACCTCATAAATAATGTCATAGTTGTACATTTAGAAGTATAAAACAATTTCATAGTAGCTAAATATTGTGCGAAGTATAATCATAAAATTTGATGCATGTGTGCTCTTGTTAGAAGACATTGCAGAAGAAATTCGTACTGTTGTAAATTGCTAGACTTGCTGAACATCACCGTAGCAAAAGAACACTGTCACTTTAACAAAAGAATACTGAACAAAAGAAACAAACTTTAACAAAAGAAAAAAAAAAACCCGAAAGCGAAAGAAAACACTTTCACTTTAGCAAAAGAACACTTTTACTTTAGCAAAACTGGACAGCATGATATTTGTGTAAGTTTAGAACTATTACAATTTTTCAAAATCTGTAGCAATTCGTAACAAGCAAGCTGTTAATGGTCCAAAATAATTTGGACCAAGTACTATTTATTCTAACGTAGCCCCCTAAAGATTTATGAAGTATAGATTTTATTGGTTATATCAGTAACCAATATCTGTATTTAATTTTCTAAAATTTCGTTTTAATTTTAGCTGTGTAGTTAGTAATTAAGTAGTTGATCATCTGAAATTGCTCTATTTATTTACCACAATCATATTTTATCTGTACTACCTGCCTCTGATGTTGTCATTATAGACTTATCATGCTTTGTTTATGAGAAAGGAAACTAAACTTTTAAAATAAATTTTTAAATTATATCCGTTTTAGCAGTTCAGTATTGTTAACAAAACCAAATGTGAATAATTTACAGGTATTTCGGAAAATGAATAAAGTTTTAAAGGAAGCAAATTTGTTCAATTGTTTTATGAGAAATAGAATGTTAATAAATTTGAAGAAACACGTTTTGCAATGCTTGATAGTTTTTAATGTATATCTATGTTTCAAATAAACTCGATTAAGATTATTTCGGAATTACATAGTAAGGAACATTGTTGCAGTTGGAAGAAGAAATAGAGAAGCTCAGTGCTTCTGGTCTGAAGAACAGAACACATACACTGACGCTGTGCCGCTTGATGGTCCGTGCTGAAGAGAGAGACTCTCGAATCCAGTTACTGAAGCTGATTCAGGAAGGAGAACCAGCATGTCGACGCTTGTTCCTGGACTACCACGGCCTCAGACTCATATGGAGCTGGATGATGGATGTTGGCATTGGAAAGTCAGATGACGAACAAGAGCTCAGGATTGAGGTAAAATACTTTTCCCCTCTTCAGGAAGGAAAGGGATATCTTACTTTGTAGTAGGTTCATTACATACTGGGTTCAGTTGTATAAGCGATTATTTTGATATTATTTTCTGCCAAATCATATTTAGGGCAAGGTCCATGTGTAACTTGTCAAAATGATTCGCATTCATCTCGCACACATTAGCTACCTTATGTGTTGAAGCTGTGATATTTCTTATAATTTGTCATTCTGCCAATGAGAATTTTCACATGATTTGCAACCAGTGTATTTATGTCTGTAGATTGCAAGAAAAGTACTTGTTAAAAGTATTACTTCAAATCTTCTATTTAACCCTTTGACTGCCACAAACTTGCCTGTACGTTCGGCAGTATCCTTATCCCACATGCCATGAAGATTTGCGCATCCTGAATTTGAAGTGTCCTCTGTGCTATAGACATACATGTAAGCTCTCAGTGGTGTTTGTTTTCTTTCTTTTCAAAGATCACACACTATCCATCTTTTACTGAGGTGACATCTGGGGCCATCCTAAGGTTCTAAGACTTCCTTTCGTTACAAATAGATAAAGCTAGGGTCATTTTTCATGGTCTAGACAGATACCGCCCTTGACATGGTGTCGCACAGCCATGCAAAGTCCTCAGCACAGTGAGTCACACTTCTGGCCGATGACTCAGCACAGTGGATATTCAAGCAGCGTGCAGTGATTAGCCATCAAAGGGTTAAAGAAATATTACTTACATGATTGAATCTTTGAATAAGTGTCGATATGTTGTGAATTTAGTTGAAAGCGAGTTGGAAGAGAATAGCATGGGCTTTTTGATATTCAGTGTTTGTGTGTTGTTTGTTTCTCTTTGACATATGCAGCCTCATTTTTCTCTATATCTATTTATGTCTTACCATAATGCTGAGGCTGTGTGCCATTAAGTACGTAGGTCATTCAATAATTAAAGAGACAAATTGGTCTGGAGAAAAACATTTGGTAGGACAAGTTTAGTAATTTTATAGCTTTAAGTTGGGATCACTGAGATGAGCTCTGACCATCTGGAGGATCAGCATTGTAGTATTCATAACCTCAAAATTAAGTTTAACAATGGCGAGTTCACTTAAAAATTCCACACTGATTGAACAATGTTTTGCGATTAGTTTTGAACTTGCTGAAGGTGAAAAAACAGCTAATATATACTCTAGAATGACTAAAGTGTATGGTGAAAGTTGTAAAAACTGTGAGAATTTTTACAAGTGGGTAGAACAGTTCAAAAGTGGTCGAGGCTCAGTGACTGACAAACATCGTTCCAGCCGCATCAGCAAGAAAAGTCACATTGACTGTGTTTGGGGATGCCGTAGGTCCATTTTTGGTGATTATCACGAAGAACAGTGTATAACAAACAGCCATTACTGCTTAGACATGCTTTTGAACAAGGTGAAGCCAGTCACGAGAAAGAAACTGTTGTGGATCTCAGATGAGAGGTGCTGTTCTCCAGCAAAACAACACATGTTCTCACACTGCTCTACAAAGCCATGAAACCATCGACAAAGTGGATTGGGAGGTACTACCTCATTCTCCTTACAAACCCGATTTTGCGCCATCTGATTTCCATTTGTTTGGTCCATTGAAGGAGACATTATGGGGGAAAAGTTCCAGGGTAATGAGGTTGTCAACAATTTGTGGGAAATTGGTTAAACTCCAAGATACAGAG
The DNA here is from genome assembly GCA_031308135.1 of Acheta domesticus. NCBI lineage: Eukaryota > Metazoa > Arthropoda > Insecta > Orthoptera > Gryllidae > Acheta > Acheta domesticus. The sequence goes on along the minus strand of JAHLJT010008756.1, from coordinate 133,901,674 downwards.
TTCTTTGCAGCCGTTATAAAAAAGCTGGTAACCTGTTGGAACAAATGAAGAAATGTTGGTGAGGAATATATTAAAAAGTAGGAAAAGTCTTGTTTTGTGAAAATAAATGTTTATTTCTCCAGACCAATTTGTCTCATTACTTATTGAATGCCCCTCGTATTTGCTCTTCAAGTAGTAATGCACCCCTCCCTAAGCCAATGACATATATTCAAAAATATACCTCTTGCTAATTTTCTATGCTAACAAAAGTCATTCAATATATCAATTGCTAATGAATTTTTTTAACTATAATGAAGGAAGTAATGGTACACTTTAAATTCAGCATAAATGCAAAATTCTTTCCATCAATTCTGTTTGACACTGTACCTGTATTCAAGTGTTGCATTATGGAACAGCAATGTTTTTGATATTCGTGGTATGTAACGAACATCTGTATAAACATATGAATCATTTTGTTAAAATATTTAATTTATTGCAGTATTTTATGAGTGTGTTTTATTTGCTTCTTTTGAGCAGTATGCTATTGTTGTTAGTAGCATCAGTAATATGAAGAAACTAGTAATTAGTAAATCAATACTAAGTAACACAATATTACTCAAAAACTTAAAGAACGAAGATGGCAAAGGTACAGAAGAACAAGTTTCTCTGGCTTTGGCCTGTAGTAATAAAGATTGAAAGTACTCTCTGAAAGTACCTACATTGATGTCAGTGGTGGTCCACTGATATGTGTATAAATCATTGAATTTCTCACTGACACTAATTTGTAATTGCACCATAATAGATGTCATCTTTATGGAATAGTATAGGATGATCCATTTTCTATTCTTTTTCTTCTTTCAGTATATCATTTTACCAGAATATAAGACCACCTCCCTAATTTTAAAGAGGCCTCCTGAGCATTTGGTCATTTGGAAGTAATTCTTACAAAATAAAATCAAAATAAAATCGCAAATTGTCATATTCACTAGAAAATTATCTTGCTGAAATTAAATTTTGGATTTGCATTCTTAGTCTTCAATGTGTCTCCACTTCCAAACATTCACTTGTGTTCCTTAATTTTCTTTCTCACATTGCTTGTGGCTGCCGTTAGCAACAATAACTTGAAGTTAGCATCGTTTAATGTTTGAGTCAAGTTGTGACCTGTATACACCTGTGTCTCTGTAGGTTCTTTTCATGCGTAGTGTGGAAGAGAGTGACAAATTAGTGTTACAGCTGCTTTTTCTATCTAAGAGTAATTTTCTTGTAACCAAGGATTTCCTGAAGAAACTGTTCAACAGTGGTGCAATTTGAGTTGCTTGATGCTTAAGGTATAAAATTGGGATACTATCAACATCTGTTGAAGAGTTGGCCCAGAATCCAAGTATTATCCTTGCAGTTCCATTGTCTAAAAAATCCCAATCCTCAAGTGTTTCAGTGCTTCTATTTTGATCAACAGATTGTTGATCAACAGATTCAGATGTACGGACGATTCGAAGTAATCACAAAGCATTCTGCAATTTCAAAGGAATCATTTATCCTTGTTCTCTAAACTTGGATCATCCGAAGCTGTCCAGTTTTACTAGCTGTTTGTTTTCTGATATATGAATAAAACCTCTTCCAACCTTGTAGGACAATTTGTTCTTCATACATTTGTCTAAGTGATCATACTTCAATTGCCACACTGTTGGAGATAGCTCTGAAATCCATACATGCTCTGGGTACAGTGTGGCCATACTTTAACCAAGCTCATTTTTTACCTCTGGCTTGTGTCTTGATTGGGAGGAGGATCCAGGGTTTATCTAACTTCATTCCTTATGACCGGCTCTATGCGAGTGTGATTTTAGAAGTTTGTCACAACATAAAATCTCTCACATTCAATTTCCAGGTCTTCACTGCCCACTACATCTCATGTGCTGTTCAATAAGTAACCTTCAACTTCAGTTGTGGTACGGACTGCTCTAAAGTAGTTCCAGCTCTTCACGTTTTTTTCATAGTTGTTTCCAACAGTATATTCTTCAGTCTGAAGATCTGTAACAATGACTTATGTGGTCACTCAAACCTATATTTGCTATCAGAGTAGGAGGGGTTTTAATATTGTCATCATTAGATAGTTCCAGCTCTAATATAGCTGGTATTTAATTTATTCTAAATCTAGTAGGTTCAGAAGTCATCTGGGTGAGACTGGATTCAATGTAATGTATGATGTCTCTCTTAACTCTGGAATTTGAAGTAGTACTATTCTCTTTCCATACAATTGAGGGTAGTTGAAAAACTTCAAAAATTGAAACAGATATACTTAACCTATGAGCGTGCCGATGAGTTTCATACTCCTGTGTTATTTGCATGTCTGGGACTTACAGTGCCCCCAGTGCTATAGCTTATCATGCTTCTGCAAGTGGGACGACAACTGGGATTGTCCTAAGGTTCTAAAATGTATTCATAGCAAATAGATGGAGCTAGGGTCATTTTCATGATAGGTGCTGCATAACTGTGCGAAGTCCTCAGCACAGCTGGCTGTACCCCCTGCCGATAACTCGCTGAAGTGAACATGTCAGTGGGGTGCAGTGATTATCAGTCAAAGGGTTAATTCGTGGACAGCATGGAATTTGTCAGTGATCTGAGTGCCTGGGCCTGGTGTATGAGTATGATGTTGATGGCCTATATACTTCTCCAATCAAAATTTGCATGTTCGCAATTTTTAATTGCAGCCATAGTGCTTTGACTTCAGGGTCATTAAGTTCATGAACCTGTGTCACTCTGCAATTGCCTTACTAATCACCAGGGAGCAGATTTCTATGCATATTTTTATCTGTTGCCTCAGAGCATAGCTAAGTGAAATTTCTAGACATTTGGTTAGAATTGGATGCCATGTACATCAATATGTTGGAGTATATTTGTGCATATGTGGCAGATTTTTCATCTTAGTGCATATTCCAGTAAATATAGGGGTATATTTTGTGTATTTCATTGAAATAGACTAGTTGCTAAAACATTTCAACTTTTCATACAACGTATTTATTTGTGAGCGTTCATCGATTACAGCTTGTCACAGTTTGGATTTTTTTCTTTTCTATAGATGATAAAATACTTGTGCAAATGTAGGAAATTTCTCGATATATTTGTTTTAAACAAGGCAGAAGAAATGCAACAAGACATACAATGTACTTCTCTAAGGTGAATATTTACCTTATTTATTTCTCCTGCGAAATAAGTTTGCACAAAAATATATCTCTTTATTCCAAGCACTCTTCTTCTGAATTTTCTTAAGAAAGGTTAATGCAGAAATTAAATATTGTTAATTTTAATTGCATATTTGAGTACTTTTAGGTTACAAATGCATACATTTAAAAGCATATGCTAAGATTTATTCGGGCATAAAATTCCTCTCCGTAGTAATCATATCACTTGTGTGTATAGTAGCTCCAACACCCTGTGTGTCCAAATAAATAAATATATATACACACGCCCACACGCGCACACATGCGCACTTATGCACACGCGTGCGCGCACACACTCACACACACATACACACATACATACACACACACACACACACACACACACACACACACACACACACACACACACAACAAAGTTAAGTTAGTTACACCATTTATAACTCAAGAATGGCTGGACCAATTTTAATTATCTCTGTTTTGTTGGATTCATCTCTGCCCTGAATAGCAGAATAAGTATTAAAATATCAGATCAAGAACTGATGAATCCAGATTAGATGGTGCTGTAGAATAAAGTACTAAATATTCAAGTCAAATCCACTACACTTGGTAGGATTTTTGCATCTATAACGTTAAATAACTCCTAAATGATGCATTCTAGGGCATTAAAAACTAAAATTTTGAGGCTAAAGGCCTCACGATTCTCTCACTGTAATCTACAGGATGAGATCTTCTTGAACATTCTATTACGTTTTTGCTGGTTCGGCACCTCTCAATATGACCTCACCTGCTCAACAGATGTGTAGAATCTGCAACTAAATGTGAATGAGAGGAGAGAGACTGAGACAGATAGAGAGAGACTCACACACACAGAGAGAAGAGACAGAGAAAAGGGAAGAGGGAAGGAGAAAGAGGGGATAAATGGCAGAACAATGTCTGCCGGGCTCCACTGGTTAGGAATAATTATCAGTGAATCAGGATATCAGAGTTCAGCCATGATTCTATAATTTTTATTATGTGTGGTTTCACTGTTTGTACTTCTGAGAGGAATTGATCTAATTTAGGGAAAAGAGAGATGATAAAGGTGTAATAAATTTAAATTATATTTCCTGTATGCTTGCTGCTGCTGCTTTTTATCATTTCCCTTGCCAACGACGATTTGGGGAGATCGATTATTTCTAATGGAATATATATAACGTTTAGGATAAAATGTCATCTTATATTTGGATAAATACGATATTTATGATGAAATCCAGTTAATGGGGCTTGGTCATTAAGAGCAAAAGAATTTTAACACTGTACCACATTTACCTCATGGTTACAAAGGATTCTCCATGTTACAATAACTTTTTAAATTTATTTATTTCCAATAAACGGGATAAACCCTTTACAACAAGAAGGGGAGGGGAAAAAAATCACACATGACAAAAACATACGAATACAAAACAACAAAAATTGAAGCAAAGTGACAGCCATGGAGAGGATAAGAGTGTTCTAAAAAAAAATCGTTAGGCATCAAGAGTGCTTAAAAAAAAACAAATTTAAGCTGTTTTTCATATCACTTACAGTAAGGTCTAATATTAATAAAATACCCCAGAAATTTAACATTCTCACTGCATGTCAATAACAAATCATTGTAATATTTTTCCTTGGCTATTTTTAACGTATGTCCCAATATGTTGTTAGATGTTTTGTATTTATCTCTAATTACAGTTTCTAATGGATTAAATTAATTTAATATGCACTCATAGAATGAATTAAGTCTTAGAATTGAAGATTGTCTATACATTTAGGATCAGTGAGTAAGAGAAGTTTAAGACAACTTTAAAAATTTTTAATGATTGAAAAATCAATACTATCAGCATAGCAAGTGGCGGTTCTAGGTAGTCTCTTAAAGATATAATAGCTGTAATTAGTAGAAAATGCATCCAGAAGCAGGTAGGATTTTTCATTCTCATCTGAGGGATGTGAAGAGAGAAGAGAAAGAAGTTTAGGGCAATTAATGGGACCATGTAGTATTTTGTAGAAGAAAATTAAATTGCAGAATTTTCTTCTATCTTGAAGAGTTTCCAATTTAAATAAATTGTAGGATTTGGAAAGGTCATGATCAAATCTATGAATTGGTGACCTGTTTCTAAAAGCTGGGTGTCATAGAATTACATGTTAATAAAATTACATGGTTCTTTTCACTTCGGGAATGCTTAGTGGCCCTTTTTTTATTTAAGATTTCTAGTGTTTACCATCTTAAGCAGAATCTCTTTGCATGCAAGGTTGAATGTTCTCAGCGTCCCATTTCGACATGTCTTCCAGTGAACACAAGCATTCCTCCCTAAACAAAGCTTCCAAATAAACATAACTCCACAGTTTACGGCATACATTTTCTCTTTTAGGTGCCACCGGGGTTAAATCTGGGCATCTTGGGGGCCAATTCCATGATGATGGATAACTCTGCCAGGAAATGCAACTAAAGCCCATGAATGTGAAATCAGCGTGAAATGTGGCAAACTCCATCACGTGTGAAGTACAGTTCATCCACGTCATCTCTGGTAGCGACAATGGAATGAAAAAAGTTTGTGACATGTGCACATCCTTTTCTTCATTTATATGACAATTATTGTGTGGGTTGTAAAGACCGCACACACCGAACCTTAATGTGATTGGAGAATTGGAAAATCTGCAATTTTCCACTTGTAAAATTCAACCTTTTCTCACTAAGAGCTATAAATGAATCCCTATTATTATGGGAATATCTCAAATATAAAATATGTCATAAATAATTGATTTGTTACCCTTGGTAAATTCTTATTACATCTGCACAATATCCAAGATGTCCTGCTGAAGCAAGGTGTTGGAAATATTTGCATTGTTTGCAAATGAGTGCTGTTAATTTTTTTTTATGTAATCTAAATAAAACAAGCCTAACAGCATTGTAGATGTGAAAAGAACCATGAAATGTCGGTTAAGACAAAAAATATTTCTCAATAAGAATAGGGTTCAGTTGGTGAATTACCTTGTGCGTTAAGTTCAAAATAACAAGAAGGTAGGCATTTCTGTAGCAAAGATAGATACATTTCCCTCATGCCTACTTAGAAGCTTTGCCACGTCTATAAAAGTGTCAATAGGTAAAATACTGCAACCATTTGTAACCTTTCTTTGATCTAACTACACTACAAATTAAGATCTGGCGGGTTCAATTAACAGTTCCCTTTCTATGATACTGATTTGTTTACGCATTTACTGGCAACAGAAATTGTATAGCTTGTATCTGCATAATTGTAACATTCAGTGGAACATAACAATTATTTTGCAAGTTGTTTGTATCCTATTTGCATTTAGTATGAAGTATTTTAATTTAACACAACACCGTAATATGTCAATAAAAAAATTCTATTTGTGGTTTAAGAACATGAAAGCCAGGTTGATCTTATGCTATTTAAATTTTTGTTATAATCAGCATGCAAGACTGATGTATCACCACCACCCCAATTGTGACGTGGCAGTACAGTTATTCTTCTATTCCCTTTCCTTTGTTGAGTAAGGAACTTTGTGTTTCCTTTCTGCCCTTGTTGTGAAAGTGCCTTTAGCCTGTTCTGCTTTCGTTAATGATAAGTTAATGTTAAGTTATCGTTAATGATAAGCTCTATAAAATATGAGAAATTCATTTTGTTGAGTATGATAGTGTAGTGTCTACAGCAGGCTTGCTCCACTTTGGCTTGCAGAGGAGTTGCGAGTGGGTTGCTTCTCACATGCCCAGAAATTCATCCATGAGCTCACTTGAGTCCAGGAGGCGAGGGATGCCACTCAGCAGCAGGGGAAATTGCTTCAGGAAGGCATTGTTGTAAAGACAGGAGGGCTGTTGAAAGTGTTCAGCTCTTTGCTCCAGAATGCATGGTGCAAAAGCTAAATGAATCCTCTTTTGCTTTCTGGTCTTCACAGTGGACAATGTGCACAATCACGCAAGACAGTATGAATAGAATTTGAAAGCAATATAACAAGTTTAGCGATTTGAAGAACTTGGTCAGTAATGTTGAACTAGTAGCAAAATGTTTTGCTGTGGTCGTCATAAAAGTTATGTCGCTGTTGCAGTGTGAAGTTGAATATTTGTGGACTCACCCACAACTAAAAACGTATATCTAATATCTAAAACCTTGATTGAGACTTTGGGTAGAAACCAACAGGGCACGGCGTGGCGCGACAGCATGGTGTGACACAGCGTAACATAGCAGATTTGGTAGTGCATACAGGCTGTGAAAGATGCGACGTGAAATGGCGTGAATAGGTGAAACATGGCACTGTTGAAAGCATGAGAGTTATGTCTATGAAAATATGTATTTAAAATGGAAGGTATTAAGTCGCAAGCGAAGAGAATGAATGAATGCTATCTGTTTAGGGAGACAGGAATGGAGATCACCAGCTATTTCCCATAATTCATATAATAAAAATTCTTTCAGGGTTGTATGAATAAAAATAGATCAGAAAATGTATGAGTTACAAGCATATAAAAAATTTCTGCTACTTGAATCCATTGCCTCGGCAATTTCTTCCTGCATCTTGGTAGTAACACTTCCTTTAATATGGTACTTGTGCTTACTCTGCCAAATTGGCGGCCTCAAAAACAACAGTTTCCTTTCCATGATCACTTACTGGCGGGTTCAGATTGCGGATAGTTTGCGGGCTTTTAACTTGTACCCGGTTAGATCCTTTTCTAAAGATGAACCATATTACAATATGAAATGTATGTTTTGTTTTCACATAAATATTGATATTAAACAGTTAGTGTAGTGTATTAAATGGTATTATGGAATACCAATGTGTTTGTTGTGCCCCATTTCTCAGTTTCCTCTTGCTGGGAACTTATCATTGGGTCTTTGTTGCCTGAGGCCAGTAACAAACCAGTCTAAAGGTCACTGGCATGCCCTTTTGTCTGAAGGCCCTGCATTCTTTATTTCCCTCCCCACCACAAGCTTTCCGTTCCCTGTGATAACTCCTTTCTCAGCTTGCATGCTGAGCCTTGAACCATCAAGAATGCGAATCCTCTTCTGAAGCCAGTTCGGCTGACCTTGTCTACAGCCTAATGGGTTGAAATGAAAGTGATTATTTAGATAATTTATTTGTTATTTAATACAGATAATCATCCAAAATACAACAATTATACATAAATGTTAATGTGGTTACAATAATGGGGTCATATACAATACAGAATTAATAAAATAAAAACATATACAATAAATACAATAAATGATCTCAATTAACAGAACACATATATTGGAATAAAGATATGAAATAATAATTTTGAAGATATGAAAAATATAAATAAAAATTGTAAAAATGATGCAATACTAAAATGATAAAATACAGACTAAAAGCATTTAAATAATTTATTTATTCAACAGGCTTTTTGCCCAAATGAAATTAATTATTACACATAGTTGACGTACATAGTAAGAAAGAATGTTATTAACCTCAATAACATTAACAAAACAAAACAAATTAAATACAATTAAATACAAGTTACAAATTAGTGATAAATAATTCTAACTAGCCAAAATCTAATATTCTTTGTTTCAGATATTTTACTAAATTCTCCTCACTCATACCTAATTGTTCATTGCTCAAAATAATAAAACTTACATACAAATAATACAAAAATATAAAAATATAAAATGTATGGAACACTAAAATGATAAAATGTAGACAAAAAATATGTGTTATGCAGAACATGCATTATTTCATCAGAATTAACTGTTGTTCAGAGAAAGGTTATGGTTTTGAATTACTTTAAAATTCGAAACTTCAATCAAATTTAAAAATTAAATTTTTCACTGCATGAGTAAATAATTATGTCTGGAATCGAAAAATCAATGAAAGAAACAGCATTTTTACCAATTCTATCTACCAGTGAATTAGCTAATTGCGGATTCGATGGTGTAACGGTTAGTGTATTGGACTGTCATATCCAAGTTCGCGGGTTCAAACCCGATAGAAGTCGTGGATTTTTAAGGGCGAAAAAATCCTTCGTACGCCTTCCTTCGGAGGGGAAGTAAAGCCGGATGTCCCATGTTAGTAGATTTACTTTCATGTAAAAGATCCTCAAGCCTAAATGACGCCTCTGAGCTAAATTCAAATCGCCTGTTTCGTTGCTCGAGATAATACCTTCTTTCTCCGCTAGTTGGTGAAAGGAGCATAGTGAAATTTGCGTGGTCAGATGGAAGAGCGGGCCTGATGGCCCAAGTCTCGCCATGTAAAATAAGGCATTAACTAACTAGCTAGCTAATGATATACTCTGAGTGATAGAATCTGCTTTTAAACAAATCAGATATTCTGGTTCTAGTTCTTAACACCCTTTAAGACCCAATTGACTCGGCAAGAAAGAGCATCCAACATAGCTTGTCAACAAATTTGTTGACATAATATACAACCTTTCACCTCTTTACATGACTAATGTGGCTATATTCAATCTGGTTGCTATAACTTTTTATTTGTGGGTGAGTAAAGGATCCACCAAACCCAAATCATGTGCAGTCATTCTAAAAAAAATTTGCTTTAACTGTTTCCAATTAACTGAAATTGGTTGAAAAGAATGGAAAAAACCTCAAGTGGGTTTTATTAACACCACATAAAGTGATCTCAATGCTTGTAAGGAATCAAGTTAGTGACAAGTGAGACATATAAAGCCCAAAAGTTGACAGGACTTTCTAACTATTATCATATGTTTATCAAATGCCATTCTAGTGTCAAAAAGTTCTCCCAAATCTCGAATAGATGTCACTCTCATTAGGGCAGGCAAGTGGATGGAATAATCAATTAATGATTAGTGAGAACCTGTGCGATTAAATAGCACAGTTAGTCAAATAACCAAACTGTTTTCTGCTTAAATTCTTTTTTTGTATTCCATCTTTATAAACGACCTTTTCTGTTGCAAGAAATCGTTCATAATCAGGCGTTTTATAGCACAAATGATGACGTTCATTCTCTTAGAAATTTATAATGCTGTCATACAAAAAATAGCGTATGCAACTCGTTTATAATGTTGCTTTATTGCATTCGTACAAATTTGAAAACTCGCTCCTAACGTCGCTCGGTTTCAAAACACCTGCCACCGTCCGACTGTAATTTTCTTCCGATAGATCGCGCGGCAATCAGATATTACAGATCCCGAATTACTACTTTTTTTTAATATTTAGGTATTTTTAATGCCCTTTTTCAATACGAATGTCCCATGTGCAGGTGAAAAGAAACACGATTTTTCAATCCATTGCTTCTTTATACAGATCGGTTTCATATGTCGCCCAATTTATTGAAAAGACCAAACAGCCCTTTGAGAAATAATATATAAGATGATCTCAATCTGGAGAATGAAATTATTTTGCATTTGCTTGGATTTAAAATAAGATCATTATCAGAAAACCAGATAGCAAGATTATCTAGTGCTCTCTGAAGATTAATCCCATCAAGAGGAGACTCAGTGTTCACAAAGATCTTCAAATCCTGATATCTGGCATATTTCGAAATCGAGGAATATGAATGTTGTCTGTTTGGAAAAATAATTCATAACAACATTATGGTTATGTGATCAAAAGTCAAGATATTAGAGATAAAAATCAACAAGATGACAATACTCTGTACTTTTCTTTTATTCATTGATAAGAGGATGAGATTGAAGATTTTCATGTGAAAAATTTGTTGGTTGTGACTTCATCATTCAAGCATAAAAGGTGATGCTCATAGGAAAGAAGACTTTGACAAAGTTTTGTTAAAGTTATTGCATAGTAGAAGTAACAAATCGATATGCATCTCCATTCTTAACAAAGAAAACACACAAATTTTTAGTTGAGTAGATTTTAATTTTTATTGTGGATGAAAGCATTTGAACACCAATTAAATTCTTTCTGATTATCATCTGCAAAAGAGAATGACACAAACACTTATTGGCAGAGAAATCTATGGCAGAAAGTTGACAGGTTGGCAGAAAATATGCATTGTTTGTAATATTTGCATTGGAAATCTTTCTTTCACGATTACAGGACCCATTTTCTTCTTATGGTATTTCCCTCTGAAGCATGTAGTCGTTTCACATTTTTCAAAATCTGAGTTAAAGAAAATATATTCTAAGAGCAGTCCTCATGGCTTAAGTCTCGCCACATGAAATAAAGCATCAATTCAATTCAAAATTCAGTTCTAATTACTTCCAAAGTAAGAAGGTAAGTGATAAGAAAGAAAGAGATCACATTTGTCGTATGAGAGTTAACCAAGTACCTGTATCCAATTAGTTACACTGTTGTAAATAAAATTTATTGAAGCGTAAAATTGATTTTACTTATTATTTTGGATCTTGTTTTGTGAATTATTTACATTTAAAATTAATACCAAAAACATTTGGTATTTTGTGATAATGCTTAAATCTGCCTTCAGGCATGGGTTTGTTTGAGAAGTCAGATAAATTAATATGAAATGTTTTTAATGGAAATGACACTTGGAAAGTGATTTTTAAGTTTAGTTCCAATTTGATTTGATGTGTACTGAAGATGTGACGGACCTTTGATTTGTTCGCTGTTATTTGTGTGAAGATATGTGGAGAAAAAATACAAAACATACATTTAGAAGATCTAAGCAAATTGTTACTCATGCATATAGTTTAAACAGAATGAATTTAGAAAATATACGTAATATAAAGGACCTCAATATAGTATTTGATGTTAGAATGACATGAATTTTGATATCCAGATGACGAATGAATGAGAAAGCAACTCAAGCTCTTGGTTTTATTAGAAGAATTTTCCAATATTTGAACATGCTTACAACCTAAAGAAAGATGCATCTAATGCTCCACCAAGCCTCTTGGGGGCATTGAGCATGTTTTATGTCAAAGTCAATTCTCAAGAAGAGCACTAGGTAGCATCTCCGCATACGTGCCTCAAACCGCGCCCCAAGCGTCACTACCCAGCGGCCAGAATTAGGAAGGAATAAGGATATGGGAAAGGTTTAGGACACTTCCCAGGGACTAGCCCTTGTGGAGCAGCCTAACTCGGAACAAATTTCACTGAGATTCGATGGGAATCGAACCCGGACCTCCTTGGTGAAAGGCGAGCGACTTTGCTCTGAGCCACGAGCCAGCAATCTTAAAGTACGGGTCCATTGTAAGGTACCCATATTTTTAAAACAATTTAAAAGAATTGAAACAGTTCAGTGCAAGTTTTTTCCAATAGTTTCTTCAAAGTGAATTTATAATTCCATCACTGAAATATGCAGGAGTGGCAAATTACTTAAAATTGTCTATAAACTACCAAGTGGCTCAATTGACTGACTCAATTTCCCATCAATTGGTGCATCAATTGAATTTTAAGTGCTTATTAGAACTTCATAAAAAAGTACATTTATTATTGATGGATATCAAACTTGTGTTTATTAAAAATCCTCTTATGAGAATGAGCACAGCTGTGAATTTTTATGTGTTCGATATCTTCACTATAAGTTGGTGTGAACTATTAAGCTATCTAAATGCTTATTTATTTATGATTTAGTTTTCTCTTGTTTTAAACTTAGTTTTCATTATTTTATATTATATGTAAGTTAATGCGGTTTTGTGCTTTACTTTGATTGCCTATTTACTGCCTAATTTGACTATCATGATTTCTAATAAAATATCAATTTTTCATGTAAATATTTGTATGCCATTTTAACCAAGTACTATAGCTAGAAACATTGATAAAAGTAACAGGTCATACAAAAACGTGCTTGTCAACATGCAGGAATATTTTCAGTGTGTATGGATTGAATTAATATGTTCAGAAAAAAGCCATTTCGTCCTCAAATGACAAATAGATATATTTGTATCAGTATCACAAAGTAAAATAATTCAAATTAAGATGTGATGAAGAAAGGTTTCTACAACTAACTTTTTTTGGAATGGTTTGATTTGAATGTTGTAAATTATTTGATGATAATAGTGACCAAGTGTAAAGTTACTCAAATTCATTTAGTAATGAAAAATTATAACATTACTTTGATTCTCTTACTCTTAATGTTAATGTTTCGTCAGATATGGAATAAAGGGAAGTATATGCAATACCTCACTTTTTAAAAGTAATACAAAGTAGTTATTTTTAGTAAGCTTTACTCTAGAATTATAATTAAATTATTAAATGAGCAATATGCCAGGTCTGGTTGGTGTGAATGTATTACTGTTCAATCAACAGTGTTAAAATGAGATTATCACAAGACGTAGGCATTTGCATCATTTATGTAATGTTAAGGTGGAGGAGAATGAATGATATATCCAAAAGAACAACTTTCTTATATTCTCGTCTTTTATTCAGGAACACTAAAATGATAAAATAAGCACAAAATATTCTCTGCAAACATGAATTTCTATGTAATTGGATCCGGTTGTGAAAAGCAAAATATTTGTATCTTCCAAAAGTTGGAGAAAAGTATTTCTTAAAAGGATAGATAGATTTATTAAAGTTCACTTTAAACTAATGCTCACTGGGTAACAAGATTACAATTAGAATTAGAATTCAAACTATTTCAAAACTATTTGATTATGTGATTACAATTAGAAATAGCATTTGAACAGTTACTACTACAAAAAATTACAACTAGCATTGGGAGTTGATAAGTTGTAATTAATTTCTAATTGTCTCTAAATTATCTTTTTGTATTTATTTTCTTTTGACTTGTAACTTCTCTAACTCGCTCCACTCCACTGCCCTCTCCTCCCCCTCAATATAAGGAGGTCCAACGGTATCTTATCTGTTTTATAAAAAAAATTCCAGAATCAAACATTGGCTATTCGATTTTGTTTGGTTTTGTGAACTGCTTTCTAAGCAATTTTTTTTGTTTGTTTTGAGGGAACATGGTAGAATATCATACTGATCTTTTCTGGCACGCAATTGAGCAAAATTGTCTGATTAATGTTAATGGAAAATGTTTTATTATTGTAATTACAATTTTTAATGGACTGAGAGAATTATGTTCAAATTATTAATTACAGATATTGCAGACTCTTGCAAAACTTCCCATTCCTAACAAAACAATGCTCCAGGACAGCAAAGTGATGACGATGGTTGAAAAATGGCTGGGTTTAAATGCAACAGCTGATAGTACTAGTCAGGATGACAAAAAATACAGGTGTGTAATTGCTTTTCAAAATCTTTGGTGCTAGTGCAGCTTTTCGTATATTAATTTAAAATGTTCTGTATCAGAAACCAATTCTTCTGATTTTTAATTTTTTACTCAAAGTGACCTTGATGTACTTTGTTTTGGCTTTGCATCTTCATATTTCATCTTAGGTATTTATGTTGCATTCACAGCCAATCACAAGATGAAGAATCTGGGAGTGACCAGGATGCATGTAAACCTCGCACTGATGACTTGATTCCGTCAGTTGATGTAGCAGATGATGACACACAGCAAGGTCTAGAGAGTGAGAAACAACTGGTTGATGGTGCACCTGACCTTGCGCCAGGTGATGCGTTGGCTTTGGGACGGCGGGGAAGTGAATCAGATGAGGAGGGGGAAGATTCTAGTGTGGACAGACGTCAGGCCTTCACTGAGCTTGCTACACGACTGATGGGTGAATGGAACAGCTTGAAGGAAGTGTTTCGCATTCCGAAGAAGGAGAGGCTTGAGCAGATGAAGGAACATGAACGGGAAGCAGGTGAGTGGATAGAAGATAATATATACACCAAAGGTGCAAAACAATGTAATGTACTGTCAACCCCGTGACCGACATCGCTAATGCAGTAATGCCGTGGCGAACTCGTACCAAGGGGTCACGGGTTTGAGTCCCGTTGTGGGCATGGTTGTGTTTGTCCTTTCACACCGTATCATCACCATATCATTTCATCCTCGTACCATATCGTTAAATCCAATAGTGGTTGCTAATGACCTAGTAGTTGATGTGACTTTAACCCTCAGCTAGAGTGGTGAAAATTCTAGGACAATAAGTGGAATTGTGGGGTCGAAAATGATACCACCTAATACTGATGAAACTAAACACTTTATTAGTTGTATATGTTTTGAAATTATGTGAATAACCAATAATATGGGTAATAATGAAGAACTGGGCCAGAAATTGTAGGAAAATATTTATTAAAAATTCAAAAAATAATTAAAAGAAAAATTACTGCTGAGAATAATATATTGAGTTATTTAATAATGGAATGAACAATACTCAATGATAACACTTAATAATACTTATCAAACTCATACATCACATAAAAATAATTATATATTTTTTAAAAGTTTGACCATCTGTTTATTATAATTAATTTAATTAAAAAGTTTCTAGTCACTATATTCTATATACATAACGCATCGACATGCCTGGCAAGCAAATTTATGGCAACGAAAAATTACTCCCAGTTTGTGACGTAGTCTGTGGGTCAACGACGACAAAAGTGAAAGCTATACAGAAGGCATTAACCCATTTCTGCCTGAATTTTTATTTCACGTGAAACTAAGAAAATTCATTGTTGAATTACACCTTTAGACTATAGAAACACAAATCAAGAGCTCACATGTTGAAATTGTTTATAGAAACAAAATTATTGGGTGTTACATATATGTAACGCTAGGCAGAAGAGGGGATAGGTTTAGGGACATATACCTTACCATACCAAAATCCTATTTCTTTTATGTTTATACATCTATACCTTCTGTATTACACAAGAAGTGAATATTTTACTTTCTGTGGAATGTTTACACAACAATCTACACACATTCATATGTCACATTTTATACACAATATCCTTGTTGAACTCGTGCAGTTTGTTGCTGCACATCGCATTCCTTTCATGTCTCGTATCTTTGCGACCAAATGGTTTCTTCTATTATATATAAGGCCATACTGCACCCTTGCACATGATAATGAGTTTACTGACCTGGTGGGACCTTTTGGGAGTGATGCGTTGTCGTGAGATAACATGTGGCTACATAACGCCGGATTTGTGTAGAGTAGTGTTTGTCCCGTGTAGAGTGAATTGTTTTCTGAGTTTATCCATCAGTGCTCTAAGTTTCCACATGTTATCATATTAATCAACTGTGTGTCACATGAATACATAAATTTCATTATTCCTTCAAATCTATCTCTTCTCAATTGTGCTGCATACTATGGAATTCCTCATATAAAGTTCTGAAACCCAGTAACACCTTCTTGGGAGTGGAGTGTACTCTGACAGAAAAATAATTCCTACAACTCCGTTCGTGATAAGTAATTTTAGAATATGTGCAATTTTTGAAAGTGCATAATTCGTTTCTTCAGAAATTAGAAAAAGTCATTTTGTCATTCCAACCAGTTCTAAAAGTTCTACGGGAGATAAATTGAGATTATCACTTGTAATTGCTTTCTGGAAAAGGAATTTTCCACTTATATGTCCTCTTTTTCAGAGTCATTATACCCCTATGGCACCTAAATCGTGCCTTCCTTCCAAAAGTTGCACGATAACATGATCAGAAACACTCTTGAAAGGCAGTAGATAACATGAGGTATAATCTGCCTAGTGTTACATATATGTAACGTAAAATGTTAAGTTCGATAACTTTGAAGATTTAACACATTAACTTCTTTAACAAAATTCATTGCTTTCTTAAATATGTTTACTAACATAAGCAATAGATATTAAGATTTTAAATTTATTCAGGAACCTTTAAAAAAATACTAACTATCTGAAGGATGCCATGACACGGGAAATGGAAGCACAGATTCAAATTCTATCAGCTGTAAAAAGAGAACGACTTCTGAGAAGTAGAAAGATACTGTTGCGTAATCAACAATAGACTCCAGCAAACTGCATAGAGATAAAAATGAAGCTTTGAAAATCTTTGCAACGTAGCCACACGTTGCCAAAACTAACGTTACATATATGTAAAGCTAGGCAGAAATGGGTTAAAGAAGAAAGGGTTTTCAAAGAAACGCCAGGGGTGTACAGTTTGACTAGTATCGAAAATGATCCCACAACTCCACTTAAGAGTTTATTTATTTATTTCTTCTCTTGACAGGCAATCGCCCAATATATACAATAAATATAAATTAATATTTCTTATCATCTAAAATCAGTACAAAACTTTTCTCTCGCTGTGTTTGAAAATTGCTTAACATTTTTATCGGTAATATCTATGTTTGTAGTGTTCGCTAAACGGCACATTCTCCATAAGGGTTGATGAAAATATAAATTTGTTTTTGCATGTGGTATAAAAAATGTTTCGACCTTTGTGTTTCTGAGTCCACGCTGTGGAATTTTCCATGATATTTTTGATAATAGTTGTATACTATCAATTTTGTTATTTATAAGATTAAACAAGAAAGTTATATCATTTAACTGTCTATGAGATTCTAGTGAGCTCAAGTTCATAAAATTTGCAATTTGGGTATAATCATGATTCACATATGGAGATGGGAGATATAGTTTCCAGGCAGCAAAATTCAAAAATTTGTGTTGAACTTTTCAATTTTACTAATTTTGTTTTGGTAATAAGGTGACCAAACCGGTGACGCATATAATAAAATTGGTCTTACTAAAGATAAATATAATAATCTAAACGTATTTTTATCAGAAAAATCCGAGGCCATTCTCATAATAAATCCTAATGTCTTTAGTGCCTTGTTTGATATACAATCTATGTGTGCATCAAATTTTAAATTTGTATCAAAAATTATGCCCAGATCTTTAATGTTTGTGACTGGTTCAATAGTTTCTCCATTTATTGTGTATGAAAAATTATGGAATGATTTTGTTTTTCGGTATGACATTAGTTTGCATTTCTGTATATTAAATGATAATCTATTAGTCTTGCACCAGAGTGATAATGAGTCTAAACTATGCTGAAGCATTTTACAATCATCTAGACATTCAATTTCATTATATATTTTAAGATCATCCGCAAATAATAAAAACGAGCATGATTACCATCATGCTCGTTTTTATTATTTGCGGATGATCTTAAAATAATTTTTCACGTCATTTATATAGATCAGAAATAAAAGTGGACCTAAGTGGGAACCTTGTGGAACGCCGGATGTAGCTAAAATTTCATGCGATAAAAATGATTTAAATTTAACGAATTGCTTTCTGGCCGTAAGATAGCTCTCAATCCAAAGCAGCAATACACCATGAATACCCATATCGAATAGTTTTTTAATTAAGATTTTATGATCCACCGTATCGAACGCCTTTGCAAAATCGGTGTATATCACATCGACTTATGACCTTTTTTCTAATTTTTCAGAAATGAAATTATGTAATGTTAGTAAATTTGTGGTTGTAAATTTATTTCTCCGAAAACCGTGTTGCTCATCAATCAAATATAGTTTTACATTACTGTATATCTTATCTGTGATCAATGATTCAAACAATTTCGGAATTATACTCAATTTTGAGATTTGTCTATAGTTTTTTACATCCGATCTATTACCGCTTTTGAATATGGGAGTTATGTAACTAGTTTTCCATATATCGGGAAAATAACCTTCTCGCAATGATCTTACAAATAACAAATGTAATACCGGTGTTAAATTAGCTATACAGTTTATCAAAAATAGAGGTGGTATTCCATCAGGCCCCGGTCCACAATTTTTATCCAATTTTCCGATTTCTACAAAAACTTCATTTTGCTCCAGTGACAGATAGCTCAAGTTCACACCAGTTTCACATAAATTTTCGTTGGTCCATACATTTACATCATTTGGTTTATAAACCATTTCGAAGTAATCCGCAAACATATTTACAATATCCTGACCAGAATTAACAGACTTTTTTCCACTAAACAGTATACCTGGTAATCCTTTTACATTTCTCTTTGTGTTAGAATACTTCCAAAAGGACTTCATATCTTGCTTTATTGCATTTTCTGTTTTATTTATAAAATGTTTATAATCTATTTTCGCTTTATTTTTAGTTTGCTTTCGAAGGTCGGAAAATTTTTTATAATCTTTATCTAATAGTGTCTTTTTAAAAACTTTATGAGTTCTATTTTTCTCTTTGATGAGTGCTTTTAATTCAGCTGTGTACCACTCAGGATATTTAGATACTGCTGTAATATATTTAAATTTTGGTACTTGTAACTCAATAAGATAATACAAGATGTGGTACATGAAATTAATAGATGATTCTAAAGAATTCATTTGAAAATATTCTAACCAATTTATTGTAGACAATTTCTCATTTATAGTTATATAATCAGCTAATTTAAAATTATATCTCCATTCATATGACTTAAGAGTTAAATAAAAAATTTAAAAAAGAAAAAGAAAGTTATGTACTAGTACAACAAACCTGAAAAAATAAATTTAATCAACTTGATTATGAGGACAGTTGATTCTGGATTTTTGCCTAAGCAATATTTTTCTTGTTGAGGGTCCAACAAATTTTATTGCATTTTCTAAAGTTTTAAGAGAAATGTCATCTCTTAGGGAATTTTATTAACTTATATTGTAAACTTTGTAGCAGTGTAAACTTTGCAGCAGTGTAAACTTTGCAATGTTTCTTCGCTTTCCCAAAAAATGTTGCAATTTTTAGATAGATTTTAAAATTTAACCATCAGTATTCTACAAAATTCTATAAACGTCTCAATCTGAGATAGTTGTGGTAATGCTTACTTTCTTGTATGGAGAATAAAGGTTGATCTGTAAAGTTTCAAGAAAATGTGCCGATTTTGTGGACGGAACAACAATTTGTTTAGGTACTCGAGACCGAAATAGAATTTTCTTGGTTTTATATGTAGTAAATTTCTCTCTTGGGTATGTGGTGTAGTCCGAATCCACATTTTGTGAATCTTTGAAAATGAAAAGTTTTTCTCAAAGTGTCAGTCCATCTGGCTGATGGCAACACTTCATCTAAACTACTTGTAAGATTTTCTCCAAAAGTAGTAATTCCTTACAATCTACCCACACTCAAGACCTGGCAAATTTAAAACAAAACCTAAATTTTTGGGAATACGCTACTTGAAGTTTCAAGATTATATTTGTAATTTTTTCAAAAATGTTTCCTAATTTTTTCCGATAAAATGATGCAAGTCCGATTTTTATTAAAACCTTTAATTTTTGAAACTTGCATTTTTTTTTGTGGGGGCCCCCTTACACAACTACATTATTTAGGATTTTTTATTTCTGAGTGAAATTGTGTTTGTAATTGCTGACTTAGTAAGTTAAAAGTAAGTTTTGATTAGTGATATGTACTATGTTTTGAAAATACAGGATATTTTCACATAATTTTAAGTGAAAATGTGACAAAGAAAAAAATATAAACAAGATTCTCTTCCATTCTTTATTTAAATTTTTTGCTCAAATAGAACAACTTTCCATACATGTTTAATAATAAAAAACTCTGGCATTTTGAAAATTGAAAATGTGTAATCTTATTTTGAACTTATTCTGTACCTTGAAATTTTGAAGCAAGTCATTTCTTTCTTTTTACAATCTATTCCCCAATATGAGACACAGATCACTTTTTTGAAAAATTATTAGTTTGGAGGGAATTTTGAGTTATAAGGATATGGAATAGTTGCAAAATTGAAAATTCATTGCATGATTTAAAATTGTTCCCTTGTTGACATTGCTTTTGCTACATCTGAGGGTTAAAGACAAATTTTTCATGTACCTCTGGTGCTCAATTTAATTAAGAAATTTTCAAGTGACTGTTGAAGTGTTCATAGAACACAAGTTGCAATAATATAACATCACTGTTACCAATGATACTTGAAAATAGGAACTATTGTTTTCACTTATTTCGATTTCTCAAATTTGCTGCAACAGTCATAATGGCTGCAACAGTCAAAATTTGGTAGTCATGTTGTATTCAATGAAATAATTGTATTTTTTATGCTCTTTCTATATTGATAATGGCTTAACAATGCTTGGAAATTTATTGCAAGAAAGGTGTTGTATTGATAGTGACTGTTGTATTTCTTATATTCGCATTCCTTATATACCATTGTTCCAGTAAGTGAGCAATACAATGATTTCTACTTACTGTTTCAGATCGTGGTTACAAAGAATATTTGGATAAGGAGGGAAACCAAGATACTAAACAATCGTATGATAGGTATGTTTGTAAATGTTTTCATATATTTGATAATTGTATTTAAAACATCTGTATCGAAATATGCAATATGAATACACAGGATTATTTAATATTTTCAATATTTTAAGTTTTATCACAAATACATTTAAAATGTCAAAATACTTTGACTTATTACTACTCTTAAAAATATTGAAATATTTTTACCATAGCTCATATGTTTTCGTCTGATGTTTATTTCTTGACTAAAAGCAGTTTAAATGTATTCTTTGCATTAGGCCTGGACCTTTACCCATCATTTTGGCAACTAGTAACTTTTGAAAAAGCTGTTTTAAATGTTTTTCATAATTAGAGGAAATTAGCTATGACAAAATATCATTCAACAGCAGCCCTCTGCCCCCCTTTGCCCCTTAGAAGATTTGTTTGACAATAATGTGAAGAACATGTAAATGTTCTGGTCTAACTGACATGTGGAAGTGTTTAACAGACCATTAATAAAACTGCTGTCTCCTAACAACAGCAGATATTCTTCAGAATTTCCACTTTAAAAATGTAATGGCTTGTTGGCTTGGGAGCCTAAGATCTAAAAATAACCTTATGGCTTTAATTATGTAACATCATGTTCGATTTTCGATAACCAGCCATGCCTATTGAATAACATTTGATGTTACAAATTGTGTGTTTACTGTTTTGTAGATCTTGTTTGTTTCAAATATATACAGTGTGTGGTGACAGATCTGGAAAATAGGGAAAACTGGGAATTGTTATTTGCTAGGAAATAATAGTAGTAGTATTAGCGAGGTTCTTTACAGCTGACGCCTCTTCTCGCATCTTAGTCCTTTGATCTTCCCAATCTTCCTCTTGAAGATCTCGTTCCTTCATTACCTTTTCTATCTCCTTTTCCCTGTTTTTCTGGGTCTGCCACGTTTCCTGGTTTTTTGAGGTAACCATTTCAAAATTTTCTTAGGCCACCGACTTTCCGTCAACCTTTGGATATGACCATACCACCTCAATCTTTTGACATCAACTACATCCATTATATCAATATTAATACCCATTTGATTTTTTATGTCAACATTGGGTACTTTATCCAGGAGTGTAAGGGCCACAACAGCGTCTCCAATAGTTCATTTCCATTGATTTTAATTTTTGTTCTTTGCTCTGATTAAGAGTCCAAACTTCTGAGCCATATGTACATACTCTTTCAACCAATAATTTGTATATTCTTATCTTTGTCTTGCTTGTTCTTTTTTGGCTACACAAAACATTATTCAACAATCTTGTCACTACTCTTCCTTGAGAGATCGTATGTTTTTAATACACCTGTTCCCAATTACTAAATTAGTTCCTTGTGCTCCTGCAACAACATATTCAGTTTTCATTGGATTCATAGTTAAACCCCAAGCTGTATATTCCTCATTTAGCTTCCTTAGAATGTAACCTATATCTTGTTCATCTTCAGCAAGAATAACCTGGTCATCAGCGAAGTGAAGGGTAAAAAATTTATCATTGTCAACTTCTATCCCCATATTTCGACATTTACGTCTCCAATTTTCAAGAGCAGCGTTTAAATATATTTTGAAGAGAGTAGGTGCTACACAGCATCCTTGTCTCAGACCTTTAGAGATGTTAATTGGATTTGTTACCTTCCTTCCAATTTTGATGCAGCTTGTCATTTCATTGTACAGGTTTTGAATTGCTGTTATTAATTTTATATTTATATTTTGATGCCTTCCCACAATTTTTCCAATGGAACATTGTCATAGGCCTTTGTGAGATCTATAAGGACCATATGTGTCTCTAAATTATGTGCCAGCCTCTTATCTATTATTTGACGAAGGCAAAATATTCCATCAATGCAAGATTTTCCTGCCCGAAAACCATTTTGTTCTTCAACATCCTTGATTGCGTTTTCTAATCTCATCTTTATAATTTTCCCATAAATTCTAGAAACAAAATTTGTCATACTAATTGGTCTGTAATTTGTACATTCGTTACGATCTCCTTTTTTATATATATTTGTAATATACGCTGTCTTCCATTCTGTAGGGACATCCCCACCTCTTATCATACAGCTGAAAATAAAAGCTAATTGCTTGAATAATACATCTGGGCTACTTTTTATTAATTCTATTGGTATACCATCTGGTCCAGCAGATCTACCATTTTTCATCAATCTTACAGCTTCTTGGATTTCTTTCACAGTGATTTCATTAATGCTTTCGTTACAAGCTAGGAAAGTGAAGGAAAAATAAGGGAATATTTTTTTCTGTAAAATTGCTCGAAAATTTCATTGCTTTCAGTTAAAAATACACATTTTTATGAGATGAAAACTTTTGTTTATTACAGACACTGGCGTTTTCGGAATGAGGAAAAGCGAGAGAGAAAGAGAGTGAAAGAATCACCAGATTCAGATCGAAACAGGAAAGGATGTCGTTATGAAGATAGGTAAGTAAAATTTATGAATGTTATTTCCAATCTAGCTTTATGTAGTTTCAAAACTTCGTGGTTGCTTTATGCTTGTTGTTGTTCCAAATTTCTTAATACCATTTATAGTAAATTATGGTTTGAAAAGTAGGTTTTATTTTATAGGGATTATTTACACTAAATTGTACATTACATTAGCTGATTAATTACCCAAAATGGCCTGGGCATTTATCTTAGGGCTGTCTGTTGGCTGCACCTAACAATAAGATTGGGGCAAGTTATGAGTGAAGGAAGATTGCTTGGGCGAGAAATGGTTGATCATAAACTATGCACATGCCATCATGGGTGATGCAAGAGCAAGAGTCTACAGCGCCAATTTAAATGCATTCTAGAATACATAACATCAGTTTTGAATATTTTCTTCGTAATCATACCGATTCTATAAAAAAAATTGAAAAAATATTTCCATTTATGTAACAATTTACAAATAATAACTTTGGTTTATTTGGTTTATGTTTTTAAAACAAATTAATTAGTTAATATTTTGGTGTTTTAGTACTGTAATATTGGTGTTGATGGTGTGGTGTGGGCACGCCAAGGAAAAACTCTAATAATTTTCCTTAAATTAATAAACTTCAAACTTCGTTATTTGATCTTCTCACATACACTACCGTGGTAGCTCAGACCAGTGGGTTCGAATGATGACTATTGCTTTCCCTTTGCACAATACATCACCCGTTCTGCTTTCCGTACGGAAGGCGGAAAATCTGAAAGTTCTTATCAGTTTGCACAATAATAATAAGTTTTTCTTTTGAACAGCATCAAGTAAATTTATTCATTAAATTCTATAACATTGCCGTAATTCTGAATTCTTTTGAACCTTTTGTTAATGACCGCATATTATTATTTGAAAATAGTTCGTACGAACTGTACCACGAGCTTTCTTCCTCGACGAGGGGGATGGCGCCTCGCAGAATTCTTTCAAAATCTTCTAGTGGCACTGTCCGTCTCCTCGACCCAACCTCAGGTCAATCAGTCACTGAATTCTTCTTCCTTGCTCACTGGCACGTCTTCTCACTTACGGAACATCACAATTAACGCTAGTTACCTTTGTTCATCTATGCATACACCTTATCACTTGTGTCTCGGGCGGACACCTATTTGCGAACTGTTTTTCCCCTCGGAATCTTGCTAAATTCTAAGTTCAACTTTCATGTTTGAAGAATAATTCAAAGTCCTAATGTTCCTCACCGCTAGCGAAATATTTCTAAGTTTCACTTTTGTATTTAAAGAAAATTACAAAGTCCTACTCTGTTCCCCACAGCTAATTCAGACGATGTGCATGGTCCAGAGTTGTATCGCATAAGGACTGCCCTCTGTCTCCGCCTCTATATAGGTGTCAATCTATCAATTGTTTTACCCACAATTCTATTACTTCCGGTTAGTTCGCCTACACAAATTTTTGATACCTTTTTGCATTACTCGGATGATTTCAACGCTCAGGTTGCAAATACGGGAACCTTCCCCCAGAATTGTTTATACGGTTCCATAGCAACCTCAGGTGGTCATCAATTTTTAATGTATTTCTTACCGTTTCCCAAGCGTTTGCCCTGAATATTTAATTTCCAATATTTTGTATATCACAGTACAGGTCTCAAAAAAGGAATTATTTCAGCAACTGTTTGGGGGAAAAAATACAACAAACAATGTTACATAATACTTAACTAATATCCCCTACCCCTATTTAACGCAGCGTAATGCTGCTTCAGGCCCCCTCCCTCCCTCTTTAGCATTATGTAATTTAAGGACGACCCCTCATATCAAAAATATGTTTTAAACAGCCTATCCCACTAAGCCAGCCTGCCCCATCCCTTCCACTCAGGGTGGCCACTTTCTGGAACACAAGGAAAACCAGGAAAATCAGGGAATTTCATTGCTCTGATGAAGTTGGGGAAAAATCAGGGAATTTGTAGAATTGTTAAGGGCCAGGGTAAATTGTGAGATTGTTTTATAACTTGATATTATTCCTAGTTCAACAAAAAGTAGTGACACAATTTTTATTTCTTGAATTTTTTTTTTAATTTGTACTTTATTGCAGGAAATGAAATCGGAGAGCTGACAAATCAGGCTCTCTTTAATATTTTTTTAATAGTGTGAAAAACTGTACAAATCTTAACTGTGAAAAATAAAAAAAATAAAATGTTCTGGAAAATCTGGAAAAGTCAAGGAAATTTGTTCCAGGAAATGAGTGGTCATCCTGTCACTACTGTCCTCCCCTCACCATCACTCTCCCCGCCCCATCCCTCCTAACTGTTCCAGGAATCTGGTAACTGTGTCTTGCATCTTGAAAGAAAATGGATGAATTCATGATTTGTTGAAACTGTGTTCCAGGAATCTGGTACCTGTGCCTCGCATGTCAAAACATGAGCGCAGGCAGCTCTTTGCATTGAAGGTAGCACAGGAAGAAGAGGAGCGCCGGCAGCAACAAGAACTCTGGCGCCAACATGAGGATCAGTGCCTGGCTCTGGGCATGGATCCCACTGTGACCGCTGCCTTTGATCCACAGACTGGCTTTCCTTGCTTCTTTGATCCAAATTCTGCCACCTGGCAGTCTTATCCTCCACAGGAAACGAACACACTTCCACCTCCTGAAATGGTACCGTCACCACTGTTCAACCCTAGCAACCCTCACCACATCTCAGGTATACCAAATCAAAGTGTTCCTCCACCAGGGGTTCCTCACTTGCCACCTCATGGAGTTCCTCATAGCGTACCTCCTCCTGGTGTTCCGCCCCATGGTCCTCCGCCTCATAATGCGCCTCCTCCCCATAATGCTCCTCCTCCTCATGCGGGCCCTCCTCTTGGAGTAACTTCACACGGTCCTGCCCCCTCCCATCCGGGCCCTCATGTGCCTCCGCCTCATACCCTTCCTCCTCATGTTCCCCCTCACGGACCCCCTCCTCATGGGCCTCCTCCACACCGAATGCCTCCTCCTCATAATGTTCCTCCACCGGTGCCTATCCCACCTGCAGGTTATGACCCAAGCAATACCCCTGTTCCGTATGACCCAGGCAATCCTCTGCCACACCCCAACATGCCTCCGCCTCAGATAACACAGCAGCCTCCTCCGACGCCCCATCCAGTGGCTTACAGTGAAGCAAGACCTGCTCCACATGAACAGCAAGGCCCCTTGTCTGACATGCTGCCTCTGGGATCTCAGCCACAGCCTTTGTACCAGCAGCCACCTCCCACCCAACAGCACATATACGCTCCTCAGCAGCCAGTTGAACCTCAGGTGCGACTTTCTCTTTCAGTAGTGTTTTTTCTGTGATGCTTGTGGTTTCAAATTACATGTCATTGGTGCATGACTGAAGAAAACAAAAGTCAGTGAAAAAGAGTACAACAGCATTAGTTAAAGCATGCATTAAAAAAATAAGGTATTAAAGGTGACTTCAAACTAGTGTTAAATATATTAGTTTGTTATTAGACAGTGAAATATCAATATAACGAAAGTTTTGGGGACTTTGGTTATTATTTTGCTATAGTGGAATTTCATTATATTGAAAAAAAGCTATTCTTAAACCTTTCCAGAGTCAACTTCCAAACATAATTTCGAGATACATTACTTCTAAACAAATTTATCAGTACAAAAGCTTAATTTATTAATGAGAAGAATCTGAAATAATTATATACTGTAATTGCACGGGGGGGGGGGGTCACTACATTTTTCGAACTGGTTTTAATAATTAACGATTATATAATAATTTTGGCTCTCCTGTATCACAATGAAAATGAAAGATTGGCTCACTTCTGCGAGAACATGCCAAACATCATCATGTGTTGACGAACGGAATGGCATTGTATTTATAACCTCAAACTTTTATGGACAATTGTAGCTTCTTTATACATGTCCAATTTCACAACCAGGATCCAACTGTGTGATCAATAGAAACCATTCATAAGTCTGTCTT
This sequence comes from Acheta domesticus, assembly GCA_031308135.1. Taxonomy (NCBI): domain Eukaryota; kingdom Metazoa; phylum Arthropoda; class Insecta; order Orthoptera; family Gryllidae; genus Acheta; species Acheta domesticus. Next base: position 133,874,104 of record JAHLJT010008756.1, on the reverse strand, counting down.
CACGCATTTTAAGCCTAAATACTTCAGTCTCATTGCAATTATGAAAGTGAATGTCTTTGTTCCTGCCACTTGTTCTATGCTTTCTTCTATCAATCTCACATTTGTTACGTAAGGGATAATACCAAGGTGTAAGAGAACACTGTGGATAAATCCCTTATTTTGTTAAAGGAACCTTTTCGAGGAATAGAATTTGAATTGAACAATACAGTCAATCACAATGTCCATTGGTGGTTTGTAAATTTGGAGCTCCTAGCCAAACAGTAACATGACTTCATTGACAGAAATGCACAGCTCTACCAATCACATTTGTGTGTGGAAAATGGCAGCCATGGTATAATGGTTTGAATAAAATTAATATACAATATAAAAAACAAAATTTTACTTGGGATGAACTTCAATTACATTTTGAAAGAATGAAAAATTCAACAAAATTTTTATTTCAGTGAAAGTTAGGATTTTGTTAAAATGAAATTATTTTGCCTGCAATACGTATGTAAATTGGAGGAGACCTGAAAATAATTTCATTTAACTGATATTGCCATATATCAGTGTTGTAATGATGTTTTACTGGCGTTACAAAGAGTCAAAATAAGATTCTTTTTGGAGACTGATAAATTGTTAAGATAAGGAACTGTTTATTTTCTTATTAATTAGTGAAAATTAGATGTCATTTTTTTTCTTTTCTGAAATAGGATTTTACCTATTTTTTGGGATGTTGTTGAGAGGTGGTTTTTAATCATTTTATTATTAAATATAATAATTATTTGGCTGGTGTAGAACTGATAGAATGAGATTATTTAGGTTTATTGTAGGATAGAACAGTTAGGGCATGTGTGCACTTGTACGTGGGTTTGTCCATGTGTGCATGTGAATACATGCATGCAGCATGTACATGTATAAGAGAGTAAATGTGAGTGAATATTGAAAGCATGAATGTTGAATGATACATGAATGGCTAAATTTTTAACATCACATATCTCAAAATTTATCTTTTTTGAGATAATAATGTTACCCAAATTATGAGATCATATCCTGAAGTCTGATGACACTTATTGCGGAAGTTAATTGAAAATTTGTTAAAATTGCGCAAATTGGTCACATATTTACTAGCTTGTAATGGAAAAAGTGTTGTTAAAATTTAGCCATCGATGTTGATATAATTGTAGATATACAATATAATGAATGTACTATTTGTCCAGATCATCTCTGTAGAAGTGCATTATATGTTCTCTCGTATTGCAGTCAGTCTGCATTTTAATGACAATTTGCTCCTTGACATTCTTGTTTGTTTCTATGTTTTTTTTATTTCCTTTGAATTGAATTTGTTGAGATTTGTTATTTTCAGTGTTTCTGCTTATCTACAATTGTTTTGTGGTGTTAATTGATTTTCCTCTCCTATTCTCTGGAATTTATTTTTGGCTTTGTTTCTTATTACACACATACTTCTGATAGGGAAATTGCAGGTTACCTTCTTACCTACAGGTCAGCTTACATGTAATGTAGATTACGTAGGTAATGTTTGCTTTTTTTTGTTTTCTTAGTAAAACAACTTTTATTAGACAGTAATGTATTTGACATTCCAGAATGACTTTTGAATAGTGTGGAGTTGAGTTGAGTTTATCATAATATGCTGCTTATTCCTGGAATTACACTACTGTGCAGGAACCTTTTCTACTTGCCTTTCTGTTGATTACAAAATTGGAATTTTTTATGCATTATTTAGGATAAAATTGAAGGAAAAAATTGCATACATTTGTGGAACCAAGATCTTTTTATCTTGCTTAGTTGACTAGTTACACTATAATGGATCATAGTTGATCAATGTGTCATTCTGATGTCCAAATCTTACGAGGTTTTATGTGATTTTATAGATCAGCAAAGGGCTTGCCAAAGGTAGTATTAATAGCAATTTGTTTCAAATTTTGAATTTTGTAATTATAAGTATCTAGCTGTTCAGCCTTATTTTGGTTCATGAGTGTAGTGTAGATAGTTTTGCTGTTGTTTAATTTCATTTGGTAGACTTCTTAATACAGCTGTGAATTTAATGTAGTTTGGTGAAGCCCCTTTAAGCAAGACACTTCGTAAACTTGATTAGGTTTGAGATGCTCAAGATTCAGAGAGACTGTTATTGTTTATTATTCCTTTTTATCTGGGGAATGATCCACAATTCAGAGAGGTGGATCCACTACAGAAGTGCTCTCTGCACATTATCATATCTAAAAGCCATCGCCCTCAATTTTGATAAGTTGCAATAACAATCTTTTTAGCTAGTTAATCTGCCATCCGTTCCCTCTAAATTGTTACTTTTATGTCACAACATTAGAAGAATAGTTTTGAGTGTTTTAAGGACTTCTGTTAAAAAAGACCTACCTCTTTTATTCTTTCCTTTTTGGGGATTTGTGGGACTGCTTTTAATGCACTCCTTTGGGAAGGGGTGCTTGGGACAAAGCAAGTGATAGAATAACTTACTAGAAGTGGGAGAGGGAGCATGCCTGTAGCACTTGTGGGGATTCTCTCATGTTTGTTCATCACTTATGATTTCTTTGGTTCATTGACCCCTTATGGTTTCCTTGAATGTAGATAATGTCTTGTGTATTTATTGTCTTACAGTTACATTACAGTAAATAATTTCTTAATATATCATTTCAATTTCCATTTGGCCACAATTTTGTCACAACTTTTGAAACTTCATTGGTTGATAGTTGCTGAGAAAAAAATTGGGTTTTGCTTAGAAATTGGAGGTCAGATCCCTTCACGATGTTGGTGATTTTTTTTTATTGTAACATTGAATGTCATTGAATTCAGGTACAGCTTGTTAAGATGTTGGAATAACCCTGGAAATCATATGTTCAATTCAGAATCAAACCTAGGATTGTTTGTGCTGAATCATATGACCTTGTAGATGCTTAGATTTACAAAGAGCATCAACAAAAACTATTAAAATGTCGATAACATAATAATGTATTTTGATAAATGTTTCTGTGAGGTGAACTTTCACCACCTCACCTTTTTCTAGGCAAAGAAATGCCATATTCTTGAAGTATTTTGTCATCCTGAACAACTTGTAGTTCTTTGGCTATATTCACAATACAAACTGAATGCAATGTAACAAAAACATTTTTAAAATTTTCATTTATTCATAAAATAGATGTGAATTTACCTTCTTGTGTGTATTTTCAGTGTTGTGGAATTTCCTTTTTCTGATTAGATTGTTCCTAGAGATGAACCCTATAATATTCCCTTAGAGTAGAACAGTGATTACAGGGCATTTGCCAACTTTAGAACCTTGTGTCTCAAGTACACATTGTGGAAATCTTGCCATCTGAAGAAAAGTTGGCAGTTACCAGTTGAAGTAGTAATGTCATTGCTATGCATGGATATTGCTGAGGTTTTTGAAATACTTTGTTAGTAAAACTTTTAGCTCAAAAATAAACGCAGGCCATGATGACTAAATTCTTAAGATGAAAACTGTACCAGCCCCATTTTTGTGGTTAAATACATGAATGTGCAAGATATCCTTATTTTTCAATAGGTACCCTGAGCTCTTTTTGTAGTGGTTAATAGATCACATTAACAATTGATTTCAAAGGTGATTTCTTGTGAGATTATGCTATTGGGAAACCAAAACCTCAAATTCTTCATTATGTAAATTTTTGGTTATTTGGATGAACATCAGTGAACCAGAACTTAACTGAACTTGACTAACTTGAACCATATCTTTCCTGTACTTGACTCATCTTGTTGATTTCTATCTCTGTTTTCTAGAGTTCTGCATTATCTACTGTTATACTTTGGTTGTTTGAATAGGTTTAAACCTAAGTCACCTTCAATATTTAGATTTTTTTAGCCTTGAATCATAATATCTTTATTATGAGATTGGAAAGTCATTTTCAGTATTTAGATTTTTGTCTTAAACCATAATTTCTTCATTATGAGATTAGAAAGTCAATTTCAGAATGTGTGATGTTAAATCAGTTTTCGGATATGCAGGAGTCTTCTCATAAAATTCAAAGGATGTGATTAAGTTTTATCTTGGCTTTTTCAAGCCCATTCTTCTTGCACAAGTGGATTTTTTTTTTTTTTAGATAGAATCAAAGATATGTAGACGTGGTTAGAAATTCTTTATGCTCTTAAGTGATGTTGTCTGTCTTCTTGAAAAACTTTCATATTTGACTACTTAAGAATTTCGATATCTCTTCAGTATTTTGATTTTTTTTTTCTCTTTCATAGGGTGTCCCTCAGCCACAGTTTCATCAAGTCCTCCCTGCTGCTCAGCTTCCATACATGCAGCCAGTGCCTGCGCTGCCACCCAAGTGGAAATCCGCTCGGGATAGCGAGGGCCGTGTGTACTACTATCACATTAAGACGCGAGTGTCACAGTGGGAGCCTCCACAATGGACACAAGTGGACCAGCAGCCAGAGAGCGAGTCATCGAGTGACACTAGTGAAGAGGATGAGGACGAAGAGGAGGAGGAAGAGAGTTCGTCCACTGAAGAGGAAGAAGAAGGTGAACAGGAGGATAAGGTACACACTTCCGCATTGCTTTCAAGTCTAGTAATAAAATTTAAACACACAGAATGGGAAATCAAGGAATTGCAAGAGGGAGAGACCCAGAAGGAAAGAAAAAAAACAACCTTTTTTACTGGTTGGAGTCATCAGTTTGTGGTACAATGTAATCTGGTATTTTTCCCCTATTGTTGGAATCTTCTTGCTGACTTCTTTCGTCCAGAACTATCAATGATATTTCATTACCTCGGCAAACCATTTATTTTACATTATTATTCATCTTTGGAAGAAGGAAATGACCCAGAACTGGGAGAACAGAAGAGAGTGAAAGAGACTAGATTTTGCTAAAATTTATGAATCGAAGGATTTTATATGCTGATTATTTTCACAAGATTGGTTAGGAAAATTATTCAGATGCACAGAAAGCATACATTTTGATTGTAAGTTAAGGTGGGCAATAACTGGAAACAATACAAAATATCTTATGTGCAGGTTGGCAATTTGGGCAAAAGTCTCTTTTAGTAGCACTTGTGCATCATGGAGAGAGCAGTTATCCTCACACACAACAACTTGTTGTGCAACTTCCCTTCTCTATTAGACAATGGCATAAGAGGTTAATGCAGGTGTATCTTTACCACAGAAATGTAATACAGGTGGCTCACAGACCATTTGCAGCCCCCTGAAATGTAATTTGAACAGTAAAGAGCTAGAAAGGAATGATAATCAGGAGAACGCCTTTTTCCCCCATTCAAAATCTGTGTCCATCATTTGAATTTGTGTTTATTTGGTACTTAACATACAGGTGTTCAGTAAACTCAAAAGTTAATTTAATCAGTATAATGAATAAGAGTAATGTTGGTGCGATTCTTTCCCATAAGCTCTTATTACAGTCTTATTTAAAATTGGACTAATTTATAATAGGGAGGGCAACATACTTCAAGATACTGCAATGCGTCTATGGCATTTGGATTATTGAAGGCACCCCTGTTTTTTGATGTGTTTTGAAATGTTAACTTTTGGGCTGTCATAGCACAACCTTACAACACAGAAATGATCATGGGACCCCCTAAAGTCCACTCTAGAAACAGCAGTGAAGAATGCGATTAGTTATGTGCTGTGTGATAAATGCCCCCCTCTTGAAATGCCTGTGCATGCCCTGATGAAGATTTTTTCAACTTGCCAGCCATAAATTTTAACTGCACTTAGTTGAAAGATGCTGAAATACGAACGTGGAACTATCTCCCTAATTAAAAAGACCCCAAAAAATATAAATATTAGTTATCACTGTCACAATTTTTTATAATTTCTTTTATCTTTGTCATATCACCACATCGATTAAAACTTTTTATTTTTATTTATCTATTACTTTTTATTTATAGAAAAAAGTAACAGAACTTACTTGCTTTTTAAGGACTCATTGATGCATGTGACTGTCTTTAGTGGGTGTTTCAGATCTAGTAAGACTGAAAGTGGTCTTCTTAAAGTCAGTTTGTCAATACATGAAGCAGAATATTTCTGCCCCAAAATTGAATCCTATTAAAAAGTAATTGATTGTTGAAATATAATAACTTTTGGCAGTGGTGATGGTGTAATAGTTAGTGTATCGGACTGTTACAACCCAAGTTTGCGGGTTCAAACCCGATCGAAGCTGTGGATTTTGAAGGGTGAAAAAAATCCTTCATACGCCTTCCTTCAGAGGGAAAGTAAAGCTGGTTGTTCCATGTTAGTAGATTTACTGCATGTAAAAGATTCTCAAGCCTAAATGAAGCCTCTGAGCTAAATTCAAATCGCCTGTTTTGTTGCCCAAGTCATACCTTCTTTCCATGCTAGTTGGTTAAAGGAGCATAGCAAAATTTGCATGGTTAAACGAAAGTGCCGGCCTCATGTCCTGAGTCTTGCCACGTAAAATAATGCATCAATTCAAATCAATTCAATTCAGTTCAGTTCAGGTCAGTTCAGTTAAAAAAATTGAACTATTGAATCCTCAATATTGATTGTTCAAAATTAAATTTTCTGTAGTTCTTCAATAACTAGTTTACGTTGTTACTAAGATGCATTTTTGTGAAGTATTAGTTACGAAATTGAAGCAATGCGAGTATCAAACCTGATAAATATTACTTCTCAATGTGGGTTTGTGCAACATGCATTTTCACTATTTCTGTTTCCTCGTTATAAAAAGTTGCCCGTTTAAGTTGGTGATATATTGGCTACACAAGGTTGGTGTTTATGATCTTTTCCCTTTATGTTTAAACTACATTGCTTTTTATTTGTTCAGTATTGGTATATTGTTTGTGCATTGCATGTTGCCTGTTTGTCAACATACTTCTTGAGTTTATTTTATTTTCATATAGATGTATATTTATTTATTTATTTATATTTATTTACAGTGCAACAGGGAGGCAAATCAATTTGATAATGTATCTGATCATTATGAGCATCAAATTACTCATACCAATATTGTCAGTACAATATTGTAAACATCAAATAATAAACATTGTAGATAAACAATTACTTTGTTGATTTATACATATCGTATCAAGTGATGAATTAATTATCAGTCATTAAATTTGTGTGTTGTAAAAATTAATTTGTTATAAATCGTAAAATGAAATACCATCATTTCTGATTGTTGCCATCCAAGTATAATCAAAAGTGATTTGGGAGATCACAAAAAAAAGGGGAGTGGTTGCAAAAGAGTAGTTTATAGTCAGATATTCCAATCATTGCTATCAATCTGGTGGCATGATTTGTTTGGGTATTAGGTTTCTACTGCTTCGGACTGTCGAAATTAGCCTAAGTACTTGGAATTTAATTTTGGCAATTGACATTCATAAAACAGGTGTTGGCACTAATTTTCTAGAATATGACTAAATAAGTGTAAACAATGTTCTAGTTATGTCTACATCAGTGCTAGTACATTTATTAAGTTTTCCCTTTTGTTGTATTTCTTTTTTACTTTTTTCTTTAGTGCTAATGGTTCTATTGTGTAATAACTGGTCTTAGGGATTGGATCACAATCACAAAATTCTAATCCTCGGCTCAAAGGCAGATCTTCTTTACTTGACTTGCTGAGAGAAGGCTGAACTGGACCCACAACTCTGTATGAAGAGAAAACATGAAATATAATGTAAATATTGTATTGCAATCAGTTTATGTAAAAGTACTCTTATAAAACTTATTACAGTTTTTTTTACTCTTGGATTGACTTTTGCATACAAAATGCTTTTGTGTAATATCTTTTTAGAGAGTTGTGTGCCCAGTTCACTCGTACAATAAAAGCTGGGAAACTCCCAACAATGAATGAACATGACATTCTACATTTCAGTTAGTGAAACAATTAATTTATATTACAGTTGACTGAAAACAGAAGAAATTTTTCTACATTTTCCCATTTGTTTTAGGCTTGACAAGAAATGGATTAGCAAGGGTTTGAACATGGTATCATTGCAAAACAACGTATTCAAGTTCTGTCTCTTTTATGTGAAGATTATAAGGACAAATTATTTTAAATTAAAGTAGTTAGAATTATCATTCAAATAATAATTTCTTCAAACAGCTAGTCTTTATAGTCTCAGAAGGATTCAGAATTGGGTGTCACTTCAAATAATTTAAAGTTTTCTCAGATGAAAAGATGGATCTGCACTTGGATATTTATTTCTTAGCGCTTAGGGGCCTGTCTTCAAGATGGAATATCTCAAGTCTTTCCGTGTTGTTCTCAGTCGTGCCGCTAGGAGTTACATGATTGCCAGCACTGCTTGATACGGTCGTGATCGTGTGACTCCCAGTGGCACGATTGAGAACAACACGATATACCATGAGATATTCCATCGTGAAGACACGCCCCCACACGCCAAGAAATAAAAACCCAAGTATAAGAAAGTGTTCTTGTAAAGATGTTTGTATCTGGAATGTGGTCATGGAAATCTGTAGGAAGAAAGATTTTCTGCAAATTCATGTCATTGTGTATTTTATGAGATTATGTATTGGATTCTGTGATGATGATTTGTGTACAATTACCTAGCTTTGAAAACTATTTTGAAAATCAGATTTTCTGAATGGAATGGAATTGCCAATCTAAAGGCATTCAGTAACCTTCACGTGAAAATCAGACACAAATGTGTGCTTGGAAAAATAAACCAGTACTTCTAGTGAACAGAATCAGAAGGGAATTGGCGTATGACTTCTATCTATAAGATAGTTGTATTTCAGGATTATGGTTTCATATCATCAAAAATATAACTACAGTTACTTAATATTTTCTCAGAAAGTTTTCTGTTTACTTTTTCTTTCATAATTTATTTTTCTTTGTAATATTTTTCATTTTCTGCCCAAATTGGGCTAATAACTGTCTATAGACGCCAAGATTCTAACCTTGTGTCTTCATTCATTCATTCATTCATTCATTCATTCATTCATTCATTCATTAACTTTTTTGATAATATTTATTCCAGCAACAATTTTCATTGTCGAAGAGAAACAAATTTTCACAAGTAAATAAAAAAGGTTGGAAGAGGATGGCAGACAATAATATGGCAGTTCTTGGTCACAATAACAAATAAAATTAATTTCATTTAAATATCATTTGATCAGAATTACAGAAGAAAAAAATTGTTTAAAATCAGTTCTTTAAAGGAAAGTATGTATTTGAAACTAAAAGTGACAACTTTGAAACTTTCAGTATTTAAATTGTGAATAGTATTGAAATTAACTTGGACATGAATATGATTTAGAAATTTTTTGAACAAATGTTTTCAATATTTCTTGTGAAGGGAAATTCAGGTAGTGTACAAACTGCATATTGATATTTATGCTAGAAACGGAAAGAAGTAGCTTTTAGGAGTCATTTGTCATTTTGTGAGTTCAGTTCCATTCTTTTTTCCATTTCAAAGTCCTATCCATGATAAATATACGTTGAAAGGGTGAGGATTTGAGATATGATACAGGAATATTAACACTCGCAATTTAATATCCCAGATAATCTGTGATAAAAGTTGATTAACCATGTGATTTAACAATGCATCAATTACATTAACTTCATTACATTAATTTTCAACTAAACATGATTATTAATTCATTTTGGATGTAATATTTTAAATTAGTTCAAATCATCAATTAAATGTCTACTCAAGAAGTGGCAGCTGCAGCACTTCAGGCACCCTGGCAATATGTCTCAGTTTCTGTGAGAAGCGATGACTCTCTTTGGGCCACACATCTAGATATTTTACCTCGCTCATTGTTAAAATCATCTTGTCTCTATTAGAAATTTCTCTCAATATGTTCCTGAAACTTCATTATTGTCTGGCAGGTGTAGATCTCACCTGCCAGAGCGCATGCCTAATTATTATGTTTTGTGCCTTTCTTACACTTCGGTATTTGCCAAAATGGTCATAGAGTTTCAAATGGAATTGTAACTAGCTTCATACAGTATTTCCAACTTGTGCTTATCACTGTTAACTTCTTTAACCAAGGTGGGGAACGAGGAAATGTTTATAATCATCATTGAAGGGAAAATAAGATGTTCCTGCAGTGATGAGAAACAGGCAGTGTTTCATGGAAACAATTTCCATCACACATTGTCATGTCAGGGGAATGAATTGGGGCCATGACTGGGTCACAGTATGCCATTGATTGCTAAGATAACTGTCCGAATTCCCACAGTTGTTGAGAACATGCTGTGTGTATAAATGTACAATTATAAAACTAGAAAAAAGCGAGAAGCAGTGAGAAAAACAATTTCATTGCAACCATATTCAACAACATTATCAGTTAAATCAAATCAATATAACATTCTCAATCTTGCAATGTTATTTGAATACTGTAAGTAGTGTAGAATTTACCCCTTCACTGGCACATCATTTAAGTTTGATCAATTGTGTTTGATATTTTGCCATTAGTTTTAGATTTGCAATTTCTTTTATCGTAGATGGTTTGAATTCGGGGGAGATAATCAAGGAGATTTGTTCTGTTTTTCTATGTTATCCCACCAACAATTTTATTATTATAAAATGTTACATGAGATCATCGTGAGATTCACATCCTTGTGAGGTAAACCTTCTGGAGACTTACAGTACACGTGCAAAAGAGGTACGTCTTCCTGCTCACTGTTAATTTTTTAAAAGTTCCATTAATTTTTCACGTTCGTACACCACTCACGCTCGCGCGCAATCTCTCACACGCACCCACGCTTGCGCGTAAGATCTCACGCGCACGCTCGCTCGCGCGCACACAAATACGCGCTCGCCCGCGCACCCGCCCGCGCACCCTCCCGCGCACCCGCCCGCGCACCCGCCCGCGCACCCACGTTCGGGCGCTTACTCGCTCTCTCGCGCACGCACACGTGCGCTCTCACGCTCACATGGATACATTCTCACTCGCTTCACTGGCACTCACTCGCATACACACTCTTCCTTCACCCGCACTCACTCACATACTCTTGCTTCACTCGCACTCTCACTTGCTTACTCTTGCTTCACTCGCACTCTCACTCGCATACTCTTGCTTCACTCGCATACTCTTGCTTCACTCGCATACTTTTGCTTCACTCGCACTCTCACTTGCATAGTCTTGCTTCACTCTCGCTCTCACTCTCATTGCTTCACTCGCACTCTCATTTGCATACACTCTTGCTTCACTTGCACTCTCATTTGCATACACTCTCTTGCTTCATTCGGACTCTCACTCTCATTTGCATACACTCCCTTGCTCCATTTGTACACACTCCCGCAATTCATTCATTCACGTACATGCATATATAGGTGCAAACACTCACATCCACACATATGCACATTGAATGAATGCAGTCTTACAACTTAACAGTCTGATTTGAAGAGGAAGTGTCCATGGTGCTAGCCAATATTATTATTTCCTTGTCTGGATTAAAGCCTATTCTCATCAATTAAGAATGCTGGTCATTGTTACTCATCAATCCATTTTCAGGAAGTAAGAATTTCCAGGGAACTGATAATCTTGGATTACATTCTCAATAGAACAAGTTGTGTATTAACTGGGAATCTGTAATGAACCACAATTCATTTTCTCCTTAAAATAAAAATGTTACAGGCAGAAGATGAGGATGAAGAGGAGGAGGAGGAGGAAGCTGGAGAGGACAAGGAGGATCGAGAGGATGATGAGCCAAAAGAGTCTGAAGCAAATAAAGGGGAGTCATCAGCTTTATGCGCTATGGAAGAAGTGAGGTCTTCAGTTCCTGAAGAAGGTCCAAGTAAACCTGTCCAGGAGGAGCCACGGAGGAAAGAGCGGAGACGAGAGGGGTTGGTGCAGGAAAGAATCATCAGTGTAAGTATAAATGTACCTTAGAGATCTTAAATTTTTCTTTTATAGAATCAATATTTAAGGTAATAAAAATTTCTTTTATTAAATAACTCATAAATATTTATGCTGTATGGTGTTAATTAGTTTTTTAACATGTGCTGGAAATGTTTTTTCTTACATGAAACTGTTTCTGTGCATGAAACAGTTAATTTTTTCATTCTAAGCATTTAAATATTTACGAAGCGTATGCGAAACGTGTGCAAAACATCATTGATCTTTTATTTTTAAATTAGAGATTAGAGATGTTGAGTCATATCAAATTATCATTAAGATTGGAGAGAAAGTTGTTTGTTTCATCATTTTAAATATTCTATCTTTTAACAAATATCTATTGTTAGAACAGAATATTTCTGAGAATGGAATTGAGGAATAAATTGTGAAACTTGAGATAAGAGGGTCTACAGTCCAAACCAATGTCTTGAACAATTTTAATAGGAAAAAATGATTAGATGCATTGTTGTTGTTTTTTTCTGGAAAAGTGGAAAAACCGGGAAGTGTTGGAATTTCATCAAACTGGAACAATCAGTGTAAATGTTGATGAAATTTCTTTAGAAGTCAGAAATTTTAGAGAGAAAAAATACTATCTGAACCCATGTGATAACATCAAGCTGTTGAAAAACTAGAACAGATGAGTACTACATATGCCTGATACAGAAAATTTAAAAAAATTAAAAATATATTTTCAATAGTATTTTTTCTTTTAGTATTTTTTCTCCAAAAGTAAGGAAATGAGAGGTTTACACAGTCTGGAAAATGTAATTGAAATATTTTATAATTACCAAGATCTAAATGTGTATGAAAAAGGTTTTGGTAGTGACCTTCAGCAGGAAATCTTGCTCTCCTCCTTAATTGTTGTAATGAAATGCATCTCCTAAATACAATCATTAAACATTTTTTGAAAAAGAACATTGTGTTACACAATGGGTCAACATTGTTTTAAAAAATCTTCATATTCAAAAACACTTGCTGATTTTTTTAACTGAGAAACATTGCTACCTTCGCTTTGCTAACTATATCTTCACAAGCACATGCTTACTCTTGCCAGATAATGAAATGTTGTCTTTTATGTAGATAGATTGCAACTCGCACTTTTCAGCAAAGCAAGACCTAATTAAAGTTGATCTTGAACAAAGTAATCGATAAATGATGCCAGTTGAGAGATTGTTCTTTAATAAAATGAACACTTATAGAGTCATATGTCCATTTTAAGATATTCTTAAAGTTTCATATTAGTACTATAAAACTGGAAGCAAGTGAAAACACATTACTTACTCCTTTCACTTTCTCACTACTTATGTAGAGAGAAAGTTATGTAATACTGCATGAAAAAACAGTGAATTTTTGACAGAACAACTTTTATTACAGGGCCCTAGTAATGGCAAAATGGATAAATCCAGTTGCTATATACAGTTAAATAAATTACTGTGACAAATTGTACATGGTTCTGGAGTGTTTGTTTCTGCAATACAAACTGTTGCTTAGAAAGTATTTTTTCAAAACAACTTTTGAGTACTTATTATGGCTCAGCCATTTGGAATATGCAAGAAGATTTTTAGACAAAATATGCATGTATAAAAAATACATGTTACTTAATTCCACTACACAGTTACTTAATTCAAAATAATACCATTAATTTTTTCTTTATTTTTGATTTGAAAGTTTCATATAATAGAGTTGCTTGTCACAAGGAGATCTGTAATCTCCTTTTTCTTTGTAGCTTGTATGTTACAAGAACATATTTGTTAATAATATTTATGTGCTATTCTTTTCAGCCCCGGAGAGAAGAAGACAGAACTGACAGTAAAAAGTACAAGGAAATCAAAGAAAAGTTGCGCCGAAAAAAGGAGTTGCTCCGAGCTCGCGAGCGTGCTGAACGTTCTAAGAAACGACATAGGGAAAGACAACAACGATCTTCCAGTAGAACTGTAGAGAGACCTGTAACCGTTGCTGCCGATACATCTAGTGACGCTGCACGGAAAATAAAGGATCAGTTTCGACTTCAAATGGCCAGTGTTATTGTGCAGTACCTTAACCCCTACAGGAAGGCTGATTGTAAAACAGGCCGCATTGTTAATACTGAAGATTTCAAACATCTTGCTAGAAAGGTATTTTTACTGTTAATTTGTGTAAAATTTTGTGCTTTATGATTTGATTCTGTTCCACTCTTGAATAATTTGTCTTCAAAGTTGTCTGTGATAAAACAAAATGTTGTGGTTTCTGGTAAGGTTTGTACGTTCTTGTGGTTATTTATTTTTTCATATTCCCTACTGAATCAAATATAGTATTGTAGAGTAGAGATATCAGAAGAGGAAAACAAGCACAAGCAACACTTTTGTTTTTTGATTGATTTATTTACTTTATGTGAGTTTTTGCACTCACACTAAATACACTTATATGTAATAAAATGAAAAACGTTTTGTTATGGCTGTTTTGTTTTGTTTTTTGTTTTATTTATTCCAACAGGCACTTCTGCCCACATAGCTAAATGCAAGTACATACAAGGATTAATAATAAATTGTAAATAAATAACCTACTTCGTTATTACAATAAGACTTTAATTTTTGTGCGTATCTTATTAAGAAACAAAATTTATTGGTTATTACAAAGGACCTGAGTTAAATGTCGGAATTTTGATACATTACACTTGTCACATATTTTGATATAATTTGTACTTAAGGGACAGTGCTATTATGATCTTATAACCTGAGCTTGAAAGTAAATAGACCTGGTCATTGGGATTCTTTTGCAGTTTCTTTGTCATTTTGACCTGCGAATTTTGAAGCATTTGTAAGTTGTGAAAATCAAGGCTCTGGATATAACATGTTCATTTTAATTTTTTCAAGAATATCAGAATATATTTTTTCAAGAATATATTTTTTTTTGGTCAAAACAGCAAATTTTCTGCTTTAAGGCATAGTAAAAGAAAAAGTTTTTAAGTTTGTTTTTTAGAGTTAATCTTTAAATTCTTGAAATGTAATTCTTAGTTTGTCTGATTTGGGACTGTTTACTAAGAGGGGAAAATTTAAGAATGGGATTAAATAGTTTTCTTTATTTAGCATATTAAATAATCTGACTCAATTTTCAGATTTTCACATTATTCAATACCTCATAATTACTGTGCTGCAAGCAATTTCTAATATTCAGTGATATTTTTGAAATTTCTGTATTTGTCATATTAAAAAAAATTGTCATAAGGTAGTTGAGGGTGAAAATTGCATTTTTGGTTTGTGATTAATTCTTACTAAATCAGTGCAACTTGGATCTTCTAATTTTGCATCAAAGTTTACTCATCATAATTAATCTAGTCCGAAATCTGGCTTTGCTATTTCAAATTAGAAACTTGGATTTGGTTGACTACTTTTACTTACTCTGGCCTGCTAATGGGGGGTCAAAAAATTGTTTGATTTGATCCCATCTGAAAAAGCCAACTCCTTATGATGTATTTTAATCACTAGATTTTTCCCCCCAAATATTGTGAATCTGAGATTGCTTAAAGTAACAATAACTAATCTAGAATAGCATTTTACTGGCAAAGATAAATATAGAAACGCGAAAGGGAATGGTGTTCTTTGTAATGCAAAGATAGTAAAATATCATAACATTAATACAATTAATATACTATTTCATGGATTTCATTAAACAGCTAGAACAGTCATCTGGGGAAAAAAGAAAGAAAGAAAGAAAGAAAAAAAGCATTGATGCTTTTCTCCACATCATTCTAATCTTGCCCCACCACGTGTGCATACTCTCACCCCGATTCACCATCACCCAAATAGCTTTAATTTTCACTCTTTACCGACATAATTTCGGCATCAAAGTTTTATATCGAAAGCGTTCAATAAATACATACTTAAAATTAAACGGTATTTAAATGCATGTAATATTTTCTTTGTGAAAAAATTCCTGAACTTATTCGATAGGTACATTACCACTCAAAAAGTCTTAACCTCATATTTTTATGTTGCAAGAACAGCAGAGGCTTGAGTTCTACGTGTAAAGAGTACTGCTGCCATTTTATAACGTATGCATTTGTATGTCAAAATATATTAGTATATGAAACTTGCAGCAAATTTAAGTGTTTCTAATTTTGCCCTGTGCATATTTTAGTCCTCAATCTCCCTATTTCACACATTGTTAAAGCCATTTTTTTTATAATTGCATTCTTAAATTAAAACTAGCCAAATGTGAATTTTTTTAAAACTCCTTAATTATTTAATTTTATTTTGATCAATTTTTTTTCAAAAATAGTGGAAATATTCTTGGTGGGCTGTGTTCATTGTTGCCAATGAAGTTGCTAGACAAATATGTACACCATGTATTGTAGTGTAAATTTAAAAAACTCAACATTTTTAAATTCTAGTTAATATGAAAGTTGATTTTAAATTGAAAGTTGAAGTGCTGTCATTGTAGTGGTTTAGGTAAAAAATGAATTCAAATTGTTCACTCTCTCTATGAACAAAATTTTTAACTGTCAAAACTCCTTAATTTCAGAGTTCGTTGTGAACTTTACTTGTGCGAAAATTGGATAAATATGATAACAGGTTTTGAAAGTATGGACCATTTCCGTAAAAAAAAAGAAAGATTAAAATTTTGTGATAGTTTTCATACGTTATGTAGGTGCAAGTTACTTGTTTTTGCATGTAATTTTCATACATGTTTGATTCTGTTCCATTCATTGTGGCAGGTCAGCTTAGACTGGGGTCAAAAAGAATATGGGCTAGAAATTATCCAGCTGCAAGCTTTCATAAAGATTTGAGGAGACGATACCAGAATGTAAAAACATGAAATTGTCATATTTTCATTTTAGCCTTTTTGAGTGTCATATTTAGTCATGTAATTGAATCATTTAATCGTGTTTCTAGAACATTTTTGCAATAATGATTCCTTGGAGCACAGTGAACAAAATTTTATTGAAAATCTTGATAGTTTCTTTTTCAATAAATAAGATTATTTATATCTAGCTTTCATCATTTTTGATTTTACAACTGTAACTTAAATAATGACACTTCTTAAAACATGAATTTGTAGCGGACACAATTAAAAGCACACATTGGTATTACAATTTGAGCTATTGAGAAAATTTTCATTTTCACTATTGACAAATTTTGAAAGGTGTATTAAAAGTGTTTTGACATAATACAGATTCATTTGATCCTGTGTTTTATGAAAGATAGATATCTGAAGTATACAATTATCAAAAATTTTAATCTCAAAATTCGAGATGTGTTGGGATGTATCATTATTTTTCTGAGTGCCTCGGTTATGACCAATTACTAAGAAACCACAGGTTACCAGCTCTCACACATTTTCTGAGTGGTGTAATAGTACAACTTGAATAGATTTAAATTGATTCTTTGTGCATTTCCAAGAAAGGTGGTCAAAGGAGAGAAGAGATTGAATCTGATTTTGCCTTTTTAATTAATTTTTTATTTATTTGTCGTCAAAAACAGGAAAAAGTGTTTCTGATGTAAGGGGGGGAGCATAATCTGCGGACTTTTTTTAAGCTCCAAAATACCCCTACCCCACTCTTTTATGATTCATGTTTGAATTATGAATAAAGATAGCAACAAATGTGGTTGGCAACATTTGAAAACTTGCCATGTTTCGAGATAAATATCACCTGACATTTACATGTGACTGATCATCATTATTAGTCATGATTTCACTTGAAAATAATATAAAATATAAATTTTTTATTTGATGTGTGTTGAATCCCACTGTGTATTCTCACATTACACTTCCTTCACCCAGTACTGTGGCAACTGCTTATATTGTCCAGTAATCAAAATTAACCAATCATTCAATTTATAAATGATTTCTTGTAGTTTCTGTGGGCTTATATTGCTTTCATTTTACTCTGAAGATCATAGAAACTACTGGAGAATTAATAGTTTCCAGAAGTCTGACATTAATTACATTGTTTTTCTCTTAAAATTAATAGGCATTTTTATTTTTTCGCCTCTGTAAGAAGTGAACATTGTAATTGAGTGCTGGAAAACAAAGATTTTTCAACAAAAAACTTTTATTGCTGAGCACTGGTAATGAAAAAGTGGATAAATATTTTTATATGTATGAAAAAATAGGTATATATTGTTTCCGTCTGCTTGTAGTCATTGCTAGCACCTAAACCACTCAGACGATTTCCCCAAAATTGATATTCATGGATCGATTTGAACGACCTCGAGACTCTGCTAGTTTGAAACAAATATTTTGATTTTTGGAGGTATTTTACTTGAATCCTCAAAATTTTCAAAATTTATTAAAATAAGACTTCAGATTTTTTGATTGAACTTGACCTCAGATAGCATGGAGAACTGTACAGATTGCATTTTTGTAGAAATGCCCGATTATTTTAAAATTGTTCAAGTTAAAAATTTTTTCAGCATCTTCCTACAACTACTGAATTGAAGATAGAGATATCTATGAATGAAATCTGTTCTTCAAAGATATCTTGAAATAAGGTCAGGTATAATATTTAGTTTTTGCATAATTTTCTGTGAAATACAAGCAGTGAAAAAAAGTTTAAACTACTCCAAATTTTGCCTTCAATTTTTTTTTCTTGTATATATCAAACAATGATAAAAAAAAAAGATCCTAGCCCAATTTCTGGCTCTTTTTTCAAACCTTGCAAAACTACGATATTAAAGATAAAGATTTTTGTCGTAAAAGAAATTAAATCTTTAGAAAAGGTCCTGTAAATTTTTTTTTTAATGAGTAGGATTTGTGTAATTCAGGCTCAAAATTAACGCAACTTATAAATAAAAAATATCTCCAAAAATGCTCTAATTTTTTTTCTTTAAGTTTTTTACAGGGATAGAACAAGGAACACTAAAGATTGGTGCAGGTCTCATTCAATGAAGTCGATTAATTTTTGAAAATTATAAAAGTTATGAATAATGTGAGAAAGTGTGTTCTATTGTAGCATTACTAATTCAATTCCTGCAACAAAAAACTAAAAAATTATTTGTAAAATCATGTGTAAATGATTTAGAATTTGACCTTCAACATTTTCAGTGTACAGGTTTTCAGCATTGTACTGATGTACATACTCATTAGAAGAAGTGTTATTTGCACTATATGACTTCTGGAAACAAATGAAGATACTTAATAACGGAGAGATGATTTAGAGGTTTGAAATGTTATGAACCACTGCATGCAAAAAGCTCTTTTTTACAACAATCTTCACCAGCCAGAAATTCCACAACTACAATACTACCTCTTCAAGAAGATGCTTTCTCAATAATTTACCAGCAAAGATGGCCCAGGGCATCAACTGATGTCACTGCAGTGCCTCTGAGTGGGAGGTCCTGGGGTTTCAGTCCCGACGGTGGCAGGAATTTCGACTCTAGCTTCTCAGCTAGGTCAAATTGAGACTCTATCTGGAGGAGAATTCTGGCAGATGGCTGCTCTGATCAGTAATTATCTGTGGTTTCTCCAATCAACCCCACACGAATGCTGGAGCTGTACCCTAACAAAAGGGCCACAGATTGCATGTGATCTTTCCTTCCTCTTCCTTGTCCTTTCCTCGCCCCTTTCTTACCTACACTTTCACTTGCATTCACTACCCTACCACACATGTACGGAGACCAGTTGGGAGCTCGGGTGTTTGCCCCAACTGGGGTGGGACCCTGCTGGTTGGAGATACTTGGTTGAGGAAACCCCTCTAGCCAACTTAGAGGTTGACGCCAAATCTCACCATCCAGTAGGGGATCACCACAATCTCACATGGTAAAAAATATTCACTAACAGAACTAATGACCTTAGCAACTAATACACCCTGAATTATTGGCATACAGCATGAGCAAATGATCAGAGATGAGCCATAAGTGTACATGAGTCTTAAGTTAACATCCTATGGCAGCAACAGCTAGAGCAGCTGCTGCAATGGCAACAGGGAGGAAATGGTAAGTCTCTGATCACAGTAGCCTGATTTTCCTCTTCTCTTTCCCCTCTCTAGGAATGTCCTCTCTCTCTGCCTCCTTCCTTCTCTCTCTACTTAGGCACTTGTTCGAATAAAAAGCATTTATATGTACTTATTTAATTTCACTCACCATGCACCCTCCCTCCAAAAGTAAAAAAAAATTAAGTCACCCAAAACTTCCAAGTGTCCCACCTCCCTAATGGAATGCTGAAGTCTGTTAACTGCTGAAAGTGGCCCATGTTCTTAAGAGATGCAACACTTGGGAGCACTGTGTGACCCGCTTTTAATTTAATCTGTGGAGGAAGGGTGCATAGGGAGTGAAATTAAATACATAAGTACATATAAATGCTATGTGTTCATCCAAGTGCATAATTATAGAGAGGGGGAAGAAGGGAGAGAGAGAACATTCCTTTAGAGAGGAAAGAAAAGTGGAACAAGGAATGAGGGAAGTCGAGCTACTGTAATTGCCGGCTCAGTTTTCACTCTGAGGCCATTGCTGCCCTGGATTACCATCTTTGCCATAGGTAGACTTGCATCTCATCTCAGAAGCTAGCTAATGTTGTATGCTGATGTTCTCATGGGGGCCAGAAATTCAGTGATCCCAGCTGGTCTTCAGCATTTGCTTATAAAATTGGGGAAGAGAAAGCAGCTTTGAGTGACTGTTTCAGGAAGATGATTGAAATGGCACCAATTGTGGTGAAATTATTTAGCATAGAGCATCTTCTTGAAGGGAGATTGTTATAGTCTTGGAATTTCTGCATGGTGGTGAAGAATGTATGAAATAGCCATTTGCATATAGCAGCTCATCACAGATGTCAAAGTTCGTATTATTCTCATGACCTGGTTGAAAGATTAATTGAACTTACAAGAATTCAACGCCTTTCCTGTCATTGCAGTTTGACATGTAAAATAACTTATACACAAAAGAAAGAAAGCATATTGTCTACAGCATCAACATGACAATTAGAGCCTATTGTTGGTCTTTGTATGAAACTTCTTTTTACCATATTACTTTTTAAAGACAAGATGAAATAATTGAAATCAGATTAGAGATGCACAGTTTTGCAAACCAGAAGAATGGGATGTTTCAAAAAAATAAAAAAACACATGACAAAGAGTGTATTTGGTACCATAATTGGTTCAGTAGAATACTACAGTGCGACCATTTTCTAATGTGCCAATCGCGTGGGGATTTGACCTTCGTGAACAGGGCCCCAGATGCCGGGGAAATTGACACAGGGCGGTCGTCGGTCGAATCGCCAATGAGGGAGGGTGGCATTTTGCTAGCAGAAAGTTTAAATTGAGCTTGTGTTATAGTAGATGCTGGAACTACTCAACATGGCTCTGGTACATTCTTTTCATCTGAATAAACTCTGGTTCACTCAGTAAAGGATGTCCTGTGCTATTGCAGAGATCTGTTCCTGTATATCATGCCTTAAATCTTTTTCTATATGGGGATTTGTCGCACATGCAATCTTTCAGAAATCCCCAAAGAAGGAAATCTCAGAGTCAGATCAGGAGAGCGTTCATGCCACAAACCACATGTGATAATTTGGTCTTCATAAGTGGCGTATAAACCTTTAGGGAAACAAGCAGTGTGTGCAGTTGCGGTGCCCTGTTGAAAATGAGTGCAGTTACGCTGTTAATTTTGTCAACATGTGGAAGAAAGGCTCCATGATAAGACACATATAACAGGTTGACACATTTTATGTATGTGTCATACACACACTTTCTTTTTGGTGAGAGTGAACTTAGAGTGAGTCATCACAAACGGACTATTCCACAAGACTCGAATGCATGCCTTTTGCAGGGAGAGACCTTGAGAACCTCCCCATCGCATTGTTCCCAGGGCAGTTCAGCACCACCATTCCCTGGTGAATGAGGGCCTGCTGGCCATGTCGAATTTTCCATTTTCATGGCACACTAATAAAATAGTCACACTGGATAAAGTACCTGAAATTACTTGTCAGTTTTGGGTGATTGGTTTCTGATAGAAAAGGGCTACGCTAGTAGCTGTTTCAATGTTGTGACACTTACTTTTAATTTGTTGAACAAGTAATATATATAATCTTTATAAGTAGAATTGAAGTGTGGTCTACGATTTTAAAATAAAACCTTAATCTATTGTTACTACTATTTTTATGTGCGTGTTCTCAGACAAATTTCAAGAATGTCCAAATTGATTTTGAAGGAGTTTTCTCTGAAAATTTTGTGTGGCTTAATTTAAGCTACTTTAATTTATTTTCTATTATATGAAGAATGTTTTTCTTTCTTTCTTTTTTTTTTTCCCTTATCAAAACTAAACCTTAGTGAAATTTTGTACATATGACCTTCAAAACAAAATCAAAGTACATGAGATTTCGTGAAAACTGCTCCAACCCCCCTTTCTTATCCCTTAAAGCAAAATTAAAAGCAAATATTTTGAAAACTCAAGATTTCATTTATTTTCCTGACTAATAGATGATTATATAAATATCTGGGGAACAGGGAGGGTGGTTTACGTGGAGTAGTGGCTAGTGAATATTAAGACCAAATTTTATTGAAAAAGCATGTTCAAAATAAACTTTGATCAGATCATAATTAATATAATAATTAATTGTTTCTGTAAATGAATTTTTAAAATAATGTAATGTAAAAGAAACTAGATTTATGTAACACTTACATTTATATAAATACATTAGAAATTCATCTATAGTAGAATTGGATATTAAATTAAAGCTATCAAAGGAAGAGCACAAAATTCATATAACAAAAGAAAAATAACTAATAACAATGTAACAAATAACAACACACTAGCAAATTCTAAATATAGAAAACCCAATTTGAAAATAATATAATAGAACAACAACATGGTTTTGCCACTGGTAGATCTAAATGTATTGATATATACAAATTAAGTTAGACATTGATGTAAACCATGGCTACTGAGTTGGTGTTTTTCAAAAGTCTTTGATAATGTAAATATCAAGTTATTGAAACAAATAAGTTGGTTTAATATTAACTTTTTGCTTTGCTGAAATCAAATGATCACATTCAAAATTTACAAATCCTTTGATAATGAAATTAAGATTAGTTTTTACTCATTCAGTTTATAAGCTGATGATTATAAATTTTAGAGAAAAATATGTTACAGACAAGATTCTTCCAAGAGGATTTTGGTGCCAAAAAAATTATATTAATCACAATATTAGCAAATAAAGCTTAGCTATGCTGTATGATGAGGTTACTTCCTCTCACTCTATTGATGGTAATAAATTGGAAAGAGTTCTTGAATTAAATGATTTGGGAATTATAATAGCTCATACATTTTGTTTCAATAGGCATGTAGACTTCATTATTAACAGCTTGTTAAAGAAACTTTATTTTGTTAAATATCAAACTTCGAAATGCAGTTTCTCTAAAAAATATCTCCATATTATTTAATTCTATAGTTATTTCAAAGTTAATGTTCTGTTCTGGTGTCCAAGTATGAATTATCAAATAAAAAACTTCAGAGTTCTATACATATTTCTCAAATGCTTTAATATTCCTTCCTTACAGATCTCTCACAAGACTAATGATTTACTTTATAAGTTCAAGTTGTTTACTGCTTTGATAAATTGCTCTTCATTGAGGAACATGATCATGCTAATCCTTATAATATTAGACATGAAAGGTTGCTTCATGAATTCAGTTATAGATCACAGTTCTTGTACATTATCTTGCAATACCCAGACATGGTGAACAGAAATTTAATTGAAGATGATTGGGAAATTAATTTATATTGTTTTACAGTAATTATAAAAGCAGCAATTGAGTAAATTTAATTTTGTTTTCTTTAATTACTTACTTGAAGTTAATGATATAATTTTTTATAAATTTGTTGTGTGTTTTATTTCTTCTCTAATCTGTTTCATTGATACAGTTATTGCAAACAAGTTTATTCAGATGAGTAGACATACTGAGCTTTGATAATATGTCGTGCTATTGTATTACGTAATTTGTATTGGGCTTAGCCTGTTGTAAATTGAATAAAAATTTTAAAAAAATTAAAATTTGAAAAAAGAGGAAACCCAAGAAGAAAAATGGACAGTACATAAAAGAAGGAAAGAATATGATACAAACAGGAGAAAACCACAACAAGAAGTACCAAAAATTAATAAGAATTTGTGATTGGAAAATTAAAAAATTAATGACAGAGAAAAGAAAAGCTTATAAAAGAGGACAGCAGAAGAAATTAAAACTATGAAAATATCAACTACAAAAAGAAAGATCCAAGGTAAGAAAAACATAAAAACAGAAAAGGAAGATTAGGGTACATTTTTTCAAAAAGTTAGGAAGCGGTTTAACAGGTACTCAAAAGACCAAATTTTAAGATGCTAAAAAAATTTAAAAAGAGAAAACACTGCTTCCAAACAAATACATTAATTAACTAATATACAATATTACAAGATAATTGTAATTTACTTTGACATGGTAAGAACAAAAATAAATGAAACAAAGAAAATAAGGAAACCAGATAATGGTACAACTATTAACTTTCTGAATATTTGGAAAGGATAGTAATGAACGAATGGAAGAAAGTTTATGAATGGAAGAAGCTGTAAGAAACACAAGAGCCTTAGAGACTAGTTAGTAGAAACAAGGAATTGATGGAGTATGGAGAAAACATATTGAAAGAGATGTAGGCATATCAGATGAAATGGCAGAATTAACCACGCCAGGAGTGGACGTGGGGGTAGCAGTCATATTGCATGCCTTTCACCACGGGCTGGGATTTGTTCCTCGTCTGGTCACAGTGGAATTTGTTGTGGACAAAGCAGGATTCTCTCACCTGTCATTCCACCATCTTCATCTTCATGCACGTTACTCTATCGACATCAATCAACATTGTCATTATGATTACATCTCTATACAAATGCCTTTCCCAGGAGATTCAGCAATGGTAATAGTGAGATTTCTGTATTTCACACCGAAACTTATGCCTTGTGAGTTTCGGTGTGAAATACAGAAACAATAAATAACCATCCCAACAGTGGCAGATGATAATTAATTTTCACAATAAGAAATCCTCCAAAGAAATTAGGACCACTTAGAAATTACTTTGCGAGCAGGAAAAAATTAAATATATGAAAGTAGGTTAATTTTAGCAGTGGAGATATTAAAGTATTTTGAAAAACAAGTTTGAAAAGTATTGTGAAAACTTTGGAAGAGAAATAATATGACTTTGAAAAAGGATGGAGGAGAGCAGTGGCAAAATATTAACTTTGGGTCAGGTAATCAAAAGATGTGAGAAAAACCCTGTTTATAAATCTATTTGTGAATGGTGAAAAAGTGTATGAGAAATCAGAAAAAGAGTGGAAAATACTCAGAAGAGGATCCTCTGGTAAATGCAATAAAGGTAACTCCAAAACCAAACTGTAGATCAGGACTGGAGACAAAGCAAAAGTGATCCCAATGGCAAAGAACTCTGAGGCTGCACATATTTATCTAAACCATGTGACAAAGAGATGAAAAACATTGAGTAATCTTAAAAAATATCAAGGAAATAATAAAAATAACCATAAATGTGATACTTTGACAACATCATGATGAGTACATCAAATTCCAAGTTAAACTCAAGATTGCTGATTTTGGAATGATGGTGTTCACAAGAAAGACAAAGTTCACGTCACTATAAGGAAAAGAACGGCAGAAAATAAAAATTGTGATAAATAATTGGAACATGAAATGAATTTCACAGTTAAAGAAAACAGAGATTTAGAAATGAAGATTTTGAAATAAAACTGACCAAATATAATGAAGTAATAGTCAAAGAACACTTCAAAAATTTCTGTACCACAGTGAGTTAAGAGGCATCCTGCAGAAACTGAGAATCTAGATTAATGTTCAGCCCTGCCAAATATATATGTGGGTTGATAACATTGGCGAGAAAAACTAGTATTTTAATATTATGCAAGTTACTGTATATAACGCACATGTATGTTTCCCAAAGCATTACAGCATTCTCTACATTTCTTATGGTACTCCTATGTTTTCAAAACAAATATTTCCTGGTCATTGTGGCATGACTTGGAAGCTCTGTGATTTTGAAAAACCTTTTTTAATTTTAGGGGTACTTATGAAGGTCCTGGGACATTTTCAACATTTTTTCAAAACTTGCTCCAAATTTTTTCTTTAAATTTGTTGTAAGAATGAAGTGAAATATAAAGAAGGCAAAGGTTCATTGACCATTGTTAATTCTGAATTTTAAAAAATTACAAAATTCTTTTCAGGGGGATGAGCATCTTCCTAAAACTTATGTTTTTTCTTCAGATGAATAACTAATTTCTCTATTGTTGTTATCTAGTGTGGGGTATGATTCTGGAGATGTGTGTAATTTTCATCATCATCCTCATCATCATCATCATCATCATCACTTTCATCACCATCATTGTTGTCTTTACTTTCCTTTTCAAAGCTCACAGAAGTGGGTTGTTTTACTCAAACTTTTAAAGTTTACTTTCTTTGGAATCTCAACAGCCACTAAAATAATATTTTGAGTTCATTGGATAATTCAGAAATATGACTTTACTTGAGCTTTCATTGCCGAAGTCTAAAAGAAGATATTTGGAAATAATGCGTGGAGAGATGTAAAATAAATTGAGAGGTTATTTTACTCTTATTAAAACCACAGATTTTTAGTTTATTTGAAACTTGTTGAAGTCAGCAAGGACTTAAATAGAAAGGAATTATTTTGTTTGTTATTTATAACTCAACAATTTGCTCTGTAGTCAAGCTCTGTACTAGCCATTCAAGTATTAGGACACTCATATGACTTGTATCACATTCTGTGCTATCAATGTAGTGTGATTTTTGAATCTGACTTTTTTTCTTTAATCATTCTTCATTCCAACTTGCCTGCTCCCTCTCCTTTGGGTGAAGGTATATTTCTTAATATATTAGTTTCTTAATTTTGTTTTTCTTTTGCTTGCAGTTAACACATTTTGTGATGCTGAAAGAATTGAAGCATTGCCGAAGTGTAGAGGACCTTGAATGCAATGACAATGTCAAACACAAAGCTCGTGACTTCATCAAGAAATATATGGCCAAATTTGGCAGTGTCTACCAACGACCCAAAGATGATGATTAATAGAGTGTACATGTTAATACTTGTTTTAACTATAGGTCAATTCTTCTGTAAGTTTGTGTTGTAGTGAATCCTGAAAAGTTGACCACTATTCTTTACAGAGCTGTGAGCTTCATTACCTTTGTTCAGATGTAGCATTCAGACAGTAGTTAATGTAAATATCGTCTTTTAATGTTTGTAAACAAAGACTAGTTACGGAGTACATAATGCATTTATGCTGTTGTTTTATAAGTTAGCAACCCCGAGGAAGATGTAGATTTCTCCAAGATAAGTAAGGCACAAATGTGGTGTACATGTGTGAATTTTAGCTCCTTTGTTCTTATTTCATTTCATTGTACCATCTTTATAAATTAATTATGCAGGGAGAATAGGCAGTGTGGTCAAGATTTCCAAGTGGAAAACAGTATGTTCTGATTTTAGTGCATATTTTGAAAACTGCATTTCATGAAATAATGAAGAGAACAGTGTAGTGAATGATAAGTAGTGCGATTTCTTTTGACTTTATGAATGAGTGCAGTGAATGTGCCATTAATGTGAATAATTGGTAAATACTTGGACAAATTTTAAAGTAGAGCATATGAAAATCTGTTACGTTTGCTAGCTACACCAAACCAAATCAAATCTAAAGTTCTAAGGAACTACAGACTATATGAATTGAATATAAAATATTCCTTGAGAGGCTGTTCCTGAAATGGCTGTTCCAGATGTGTTCCATGGAACTGTAGTGTAAAAGAGAATTGTACTGTTGAGACTTCAGTGATGTTTGTGACATGAGCAATCATAATGTAAGACTGTTCATCATGTAAAGAACTGTACATTTACAAAATGGAAGTCCAGTATGATTGTGTTTCAGTCAAGATCATGGAATTTATGATCTTCAGACTGATTCATGCCAACATTAAACGTAATTCGTATTACTGAACCTCATTGTGTTTCAATTTGCATGTTTGTGGATTTATTTCGCAGGAACCTTTCCCTAACAGCTGCATGATTAACAGTGTGTAAAACTAATAAGAATGACTAAAGCTGAAGACCTTTTTACTTTCTTGTATCCTCTGTGTAGAGAAAGCTCTGTAATGCTAAACAAAAAAGTATTTGTTTTCACAGAAAGACGTATTTTGTGAGATTGACTTATATTCGGGTAAATATGGTACTCCCTGATCAATCTGAGTGATATTTGCCCCCTTGAATTTGAAAGATGTGGTTTAATATTTGGGGGGGGGGTACTTTAAAGCTCTTGGGACACAGGTCTGATTTTCAGTTAAACCTACAAAATTTTGAAAATTACTAAAGTTGACAATTTTTTGGATCCCCTTTTACAACTGCCTTTTCAATTGAAGATAGATTTCTTCTGAATGAAATTTGTAATTCAATATTAGATCTCTAAATAATGTTTAGTACAAAATATAAGTGCCTCGCGGCTAGCTCTTGGTCAGCGTGCTTGCTTTCCACTATATGGCCCCAGGTTCGATTCCCGGTTAATTCTAATCAGAATACTTGTACAATTTCGTTTTTTTTTCAAAAAATTTTTTAACCATTGTATGAATAGGAAACTTTTTTGCTTTCAGCATGTACAATTCTCCATAATCTGAAAGATTAGCAATTGGTAGAATTTGACCCATTGCCTGCAACAAGATGAGAGTGATAGAAAGTCCAGCTACATGATCTGTTTTTTGCTATTGCGTCATACCTCTATATTTTTATTGTTGCTTTTGAAGGAGTTTCCTTTTTTGCCATAATGTTTTGATGCACAAGGCACTGCTTTCAAGTGGCCTTGTGTAATTTCAGTTCAACACATTATAAAATTATCATTATACGTGGTAGAACAAATGTTCTATTTGATCGTATGTCCAAGGTTGGATATACCTACGAGAAAATAAAAACATAATTATAATAATAATAATTTAATTTTAATTTATTTATTTCATAAATGGAATGAACCTTCTACAAAAAGAAAAAAAAATGAACATAATGATGAAACCTATATCAAAATTAAAAAGTTAAAACAAAGTTACAGTCTTAGGATAAGAGTGTTGTAATAAAAAGCAACATTAGACATCAAAAGTGCTTAAAAAGAACAAATTTAAGCTGGCTTTCAAATCATTTAAAGTCGGGACTAATATTTATAAAATGTATGTATTTGTATGTTTTGTATCTTTAATTACACTCTTCAATGGATTAAATTAATTTAATATGCACTCATAGAATGAATTTAGTCTTAGTATTGAAGATGGACAATAATAAAAAAAATATAAAAAAAACAAACAACTGTTGCTTAGGAGCCCTCATCCATGGGGTCCCAAAAATATGTTAGTATCTGCAAAATAATTTTTAATGAAAGTCAATTACTAAAAGTTACTCTATTATAATTGGTGCTTTTCTAAGTAAATTATAGAGGATTTTTTTGGGTGGGAAGGGACTCCAACAAAATTTTATGCATTTTATTTTATTTTTTTCCATTAACTTGGAAAAATATCAAAGATATAAAAAAATATTGATATAATATTGAAATGAAGTCTTTTGTCAATTTAGTGGTCTGGGGATATTTTTCTGTTTTCTTTGAATTAAACATGATTTAGTTCATGAAATTAATGAAGGATTTTGAAAAGGATGATCCAAATTCGCTATTCATTTTGTACTGTTAGGCAATCTGAAATTAATATTGTTAAATTGCATATGTGAATAATACATTGTTGTAGAGGCAACCATAAGTGATGAATGTTCAATGGAAAATTATAAAAATGAAAGATTGGCAGGAAAATGACCTTTATCAGCCATTAAAGCAATGTGAAAATATTTTTAAAACTCTAGGATTTAATGAAAAAACAACTTGTAGTGCTACAGAATGCCACAGACTCCCTTGTTCACGTTAGTTTTCTAATTTCTTTGGTCTGGACTATCTTTTCAGTCTTGCCCCATTTTCTTGCCAACTGAAATTTTATCGTTGCCCAAATTAGTTTTTTGAAATTTTCTCTATTTTTCTGTCACCTAATGGTAGAACCAAAATGTGGCTTAAAGAATATTTTGGAAGAATAAAACATCCTATAAGGAAAAAATTCAGTGAAAAATTTGGAGCTGTGAAGAAAGTGACGTTGAGATGTCATTGTAAATGCGAAATTAGAACCTCTTTTTCAAAGGAATCTTTTGAGTTTTCGGAAAACTTTATTGATCGTCATTTGAAGCACTTCTACTCACAAATGCAATAACGTTAACAAATCACTGGAAGGTGCATATTAAAGGCGTGAGAGATATTTAAACTAGTGGTGCTACAGAATGGCATAGACTTAACTGTATTAGTTTTCTATTTCCTTTGGTGTGGGCTAGCTATTCGGAATTGCCACCTACTCCACCTAACTGCCATCAATCGCCGCCGAAATAACATTTTTAAAAAAAAAATCTCAGTTTTTCGATTTACTAACAGTAGAATCGAAATATTATTTTAAGAATATTAAAGAAGAGTAAAACCTCATCCTTAAAGGCAATTTTCATTGAAAAAAATTCTTAAGAAAATGGCGTTAAAGTGTGACTGTAAATGCGAAATTTGAAACTCTTTTTCACAGAAAATTTTTGAGTTTTCGAAAAACTTCATTGGAAGTAATTTGAAGCATGTTAACTTACAAATACAATAGCGTTTACAAATAGATAGATATATGCGTATTACCGGTGTATGAGATCTTAAAAAATACACAAAAACAAAAATATGAAAAAACAAAAGTTTACCCCACAATGAACTTTACATAATATTAAAGAGTGCAATTAGTACCATTCGTTCGAAAAGTTTGAAGAAAAAATTTGGAGCCATTTATGAAAAAATGGCGTTTGAGCGTTTCTGTAAATGTAGAATTTTGAGTTTGTTTTCGCAGAAAATGGTTGAGTTTTCGGGAAACTTTATACGATATTGTTTAAAAGAAAAAAAATTTGACCCATTTTTGAGAAAATCGTGTTTTTGTAATTTTTTTGAAATTGCATGTATTGCATGCAATATTTTGCGAAAACTATTCAAATTTTCAAAAAAATGTGCATGACCTTAACGAAAGAACTAATTAGAACAAATTTTATTGCAAGGAAATATCTCGATCATCAATTTTGTAGTTGTTGGAAGCCACCGAAAATATTCAAACTTCTGCAATTTTCGAAAATTCAGAGTTAACCGTGAAAATCATTTATAAGTGTATTTTACTCTTCTTACAAGAAATTTAAAGAAAAAATTTGGAGCCGTTTTTTAGAAATTTTGAAAATGTTCCAAGGACTTCATGTAAAGTAGGACTTCATGAATGAATGTTTGTCAGTATCTCAGAGCTTCGTCTCAGGCCAGATGGAAAAGAGTTTCTTCAATTTGAAAAAATCGTACGCATGGTGTAGGGCTTATCACGTCTTCGCTTCATAGCACCAAGACCGATTGCTCCCGGCTTTCAGCGGGCGGCCGGGGCCAAACGCGGGCACTATGAGAAATTCAAATGTCAAACGCCAGGGTATGAGAGATTCATCGGGCAGTGCACGCAGCCGTTTCTCGCTCCGAGAACAGTTTGTTTCCTCTTCCATTTCGACAGATTTTGCATCTACGCCTTGTATGAAACTGAGCCGTCCGCCTTATCGCTTCTACCTCTTATCCCCCTACCTCGATCCCCCTCCCCCCCCCCCCCCCCCAGGCTTCGCTTGCTCCCAGTGCAGCTCCCGCCATCCGCTCCGACCGCTGCGGCAGTGGCGGGCTGTGGGTTCAAAACTTGGGGAGGCCCAGACAAATTCAGGCAGGGAATCATAATGTGAAATTGGAAGTCAGTGACCTTTCGATTACTGGTAAACTTTTTGGTGACATTCCAAATAAAAGAATATATTTAATATTTCTCATCTTTTAGGACTACCTCTGAGAAAAAAGTCAGTTCCCTTAAAGATTTTGTTATTGTGTTCACTGAAATACTGGGTCTGCCGTGCAATGGTTCCCATCGCATCCACAGGGTACCCACTAGAGCTCTGCAATCAGGCGAAAACAACCGCTCGAGACTCTCGGGCTCCGCGCCGACGCTCGACGAAGGGAGGGGGACTTTGCTTGGGGGGGAAGAGGTAGCTGTTTAACGGACATTTCGACCGGCCGCCTTGCGGCTCCCGCCGAGACTCGGGAGCCGCCGAGCACCCGGGCGCTCGAGCGCTCGGCCAACATAACCTTCCCTGTACTACGTGTACGAGAAAGTAAAAATACATTTGTCCTCTTTGTTCCGAGGGTGCTATAATTTTCCATCCCTGATTTTTGGGAACAGTAAGGCATCCAAAAAAGTTTACTCTGTCTCTTCTGACCCCCTTTGCCCCAGTCCACTATCGGTCACGACTTGGTTATCGTGAAAATACAACTTTATTTTAGAGAAAAAAGGACATCTTTCTTTGAGAAATTGCATCTAAACAACACAAAAACATTTTAAAACCATTGTAGGGGAAAACCTCCAACAAAGAATAACCACTACGTTTTAAAAGAAAATCGACACAAGTCGTGTTTTGCCCATGAGCTCAGTTTGTAGCAGCGACGGTGCTGCCCTGCGACCTACAAATAGGTATGTGTACTGGACATCTCTACACAATTTAAGAAGTATTGCACGCCGGACCTGTTCGAGGTACAGCACTTTTGATACGTCCGAGCTATAACATATCGTCACATTGAATTGCATGACGTTTTGAGGTTAGGATGGGCTTTATTTCAAGCACATTGTTCCAAGATAAAGTTTAGATGAACACCAAGAAGCGCGCAAGACTTTGTTTATGATTTTATTGCTCATTTAAACATAATAAACACCTTTGTAAGAAAAGTTCGAGCAAGCCTGCTCGGGACATCTGAACATGTCCGAAGGCCAACTGGTTCCAGGAAACCCGAACCAATGTCACCATCTACGATGAATTGTCCTGCAAAGGAGAAGGAAAAAAATGTTATCGGATGGTTGTTGTTTGTCGCTTCCGAGAGCTTGGGAGTGGGTGGGTATGTTGGGGGGGTGGAGACATTGTGAATGGCAACTGCATTGGCATTCGAGATCGCGCGTAATCCAATAACTAGTAGTTTCCGTCTTGAGCGGGGTAGGCTTCTGCCATTCCTTACGCAAGGCACCAACCGAAATGCGAAACACTGACGTCGCCCTTTTTCAACGTTACTTACCCGCGAAACGATCAATAAGACGACGGCTTCGCTTAAAAAGTGGGGCAAACGTCTCTTGAGGCGCAAGTGAGCTCACGCTCCAAATCTCTGGATTGGTGGGATTTTTGCGCATCTCGGGAGTCCTTCGTTGTCTTAATTTCGATTATGCAGTGCAATGCAGTGCCGAGCGCCTGAGGATCGTGGCACGTGTTGGAGGGGTTGCCAGTCCGTGAGGCGCCATCGGGCCAAGCGTGGCGCGCCGGCTGGCAAGGCACGGCGAAGTGGAGGGACGTCTTGAGATGTGGTCAGGGGCGGATCCAGCCAATCATTTTGGAGGGGAGCATCATAGATTTTTATTAAATAATTCACCTTTGTTATTATATTGCGTATTATTTTTGTAGTGTATAAATGATACTATGCAATATTATTTTTTAAATAATTATAACATAAATAAATATTTAAATGAATTTTGCCAAATAAAAGAAAGTAACAAACGAAAACTGTAGGCCCTGAATCCGCCACTTGGGTGTGATGTGGTGGGATCTGACAGGGAAGAGGTGGGCGTGGAAGCGAGGGCAACAGCGAGATGTGGCGTGGCGTGGCGGGGCGGAAGAGAGCGGAGGGCGGAGGGGCGAGGCGCAGCGTGGTGAAACGTGCTATAGCAGTAATGCGCCTGGCATGGCGTGGTTTGGTGTGGTGTGACGTGTGGGAGGATGGGGGGGGGGGGCAGAAGGAGAGAGCGTGGCGTGGAGGCGCGTGGAAGGGAGGGAAGTAACGAGGCGTGGCGGGGCGGGACCTAAAAGGATGGGAGGTGGCGGAGCGTAGCGTGGTGTGAGGGCAGGGAGGCTGAAGAGCGGTCGTGGCGTGGAGGCACGTGAAGAGGAGGGAAGCAGCGGGGCGGGGCGGATGGAGGTGGAAGGTGACGGGGGAGGCGCGGTGGAGGGGAGGGAAGAAGAAGCGGGGCTGGGAGGTACAGCTTGAGGGCGGGGGTGGTGCGTTGAGGGAAAGCAAGTGTGATGGCGCTGCTCACCGCTTTTATTCACTAATTGATTGATTTGTGTTTCCGGGCGCGTCAACTACTTTGGTCATTAGTCCCGTGAGTGTAGTGCGTGTTTTTCTCGGGAGTTGGCGGTGATCTTTTCCCCGCTGGATGGCGAGATCTGGTGCCGAGCTACCGTCGACTAGCGGGGTTTTCCCCTCAGTATCTCCCACCAGCGGGGCACCGCCCCAGCTGTAAGCTCCCGACCGGTCTCCCGACATGTATGGTAGTGTAGTGCATGTTAGTGTAAGTGTGTGTGTGTGTAAGGGGAGAGGATAGGACAAGAAAGAGGAAGGAAAGATCGCGCGCGGTCCGTGGCCCGTTTGTTAGGGCACTTCTCCGGCATTCGCCTGGTGTTGATCGGAGAAAGCACGGAAAACTACCGATCAGAGCAGTCGGCCGCTAGAATTTTCCTCCAGACAGCGACTGAATTCGACCTAGCTGAAAAGCTAGTGTCGAAAACTCCTTCCGCTGTCAGGACTCGACCGTAGTACCTCCCGGTCAGAGGGACTGCAGTGACATGAGGTTGATGCACTGAGGCATCTGAGCCGGCGTTGCTCACCGCGGCGACGTGGCCGGGGCCGGCGGCGGTGACGCTGCGCAGGAAGGCGTCGAGGCGGCGCAGCGACAGCGCGTTGTGCAGCGTCTCCAGCGGGCGCACGCGCGGCACGCCCCCGCGCGCTGCGACAGGCCACGCCCCCCCAAAATTTGTGTTTAATTTACTTTTTTAACATTTTAATGGAAGACTCAATAAGAGCCATTATATCTGAAAATGTTGAAAAATCTTCTAAATAAATATGATCATTACGTAACACTAACAGACAACAATGGGTGACACATATTGGAAATATGCCGCACGGCAGACTTCCAGTGCAAGCCCTGAATCATAAGCTGCGAGGAAAAAGAATCATTGGAAGGCCAGGAATGAGATGGAAAGAGGCTGGAACAGGCAATATGCCTAATCCGTGAAGGAAGATGATGATGACGTAACACTAAACTATACTGCGATTTCTCTAACGTTGCCCCTCAAGGCCACTCAAATCCCATCTTCGCGATGGAATTTGTCACGGCATTTCGCGTCTTTCTTGGTCTTGCCGGTAGAAGTCGCATGATCGCAAGCACTGCTTCATACGGTCGCGATCATGCGAAATCTAGCGGAACGACTGAGAAAGATGCGAAATACCGTGACATATTCCATCGCGAAGATGGGATTTGAGTGGCCTTGAGGGGCAAAGTTAGAAAAATCGCAGTATAGGACCCTCTACCCCTATGTAACGCAGCGTACCTCTGCTTCATACCCCGGTCCCTTTTTAACGTTACGTATAATTTACGGACGACCCCTTCGATGATATTGGCGGAGCCACGGCGCGCCGGGCGCTGGGTGAATACTTCGATGTTTTAAGTGGTCGATGACGTTAGGTGCCTTATAAAACAAATCTTTTTAACACTGTTAAGCACATTTGTGAGACCACGAGCTCCGTGGAAAAGGACGTTCGCAAATTAATTGAAAAGATTCTGTTTATAAGGAAAGAGGTGTAACAAGGACCTAATATCATCGATCACTTAAAAAAAATCGAAGTATACACACAGTACCCGGCACGACGTGGCTGTGCCAACATCTTTATATCAAAAGTATGAATAAAATAACAACAAATTACATTTATTTATCTAATTGTATTTCATGTGTAAAGCTTAAAAGCGTTCACCAAGCCTTCACGTAATCGTAGACGTAAGTCCGAAAACTTAAAGAGTTCACAATCTCCAAGCTTTTACGTTAAGTTTACGCCCGAATTCTACCGAAGACCAATCAGAGAACACCATGGAAGTTCGATTTCAGATTGTGTAAAGGTAGTTTGTGGTTATGTCATTGTTATTGTAATGTAGAAAACTGGTTTGCGAACGGTTTTGATGCGCGTAGTGAACTCAAAGTAAGAATTTGGACAATTTTTATCGTGACTTTAACTTGAGATGGCGAATAAACTAATTAAGTTCGACGAATTACTCGTGAATTTGGTACAAGAAAATCTTGTTTATAAGATGAAGGCAATATGCGCACTACTACTACAACTTCTCGCATATTTATAAAGACAAATCGAAAGGAATGTGGAAGAAAACGATAGAAACCATGGTGGAATGATCTTTTCATCATGCTAGAAACGAATCGATCAAGCTTCAATACGTTGAATTCTGATTGGTTCTGGCGAAACTTACGTTCCAGCTTACGTTCGTCATTGTGAATGCTTGTTTCACGTGTAAATTTTTAGGCTAAGTTTACAGCATTACGTTACTTCATACAGCGTCACAGGCTGAAAGCCTGTCTGATGAGTCCTGAACTAGGACGAAACGCTTTTTCTAACCCTAACTGCTCATTCTTTGCACCTCTGCGCTAGGGTCACCCTGCACGCACATTTGTGCGGTAGGTGGATACGGCACCACGCCGCTGTAGGGCCTACCCTTTTTCTCGAATGAGAAAAGATGAGAGCAGTTGAAAGTAACACCCCTCTTCTACATCCACTGCTCGTTGACCGAGTCAACACAGGCCAGGAGGCCGCCTATCCGGGTCTTGTGTTCGACTCTTCAAACGCGGTCTTGAACCGCGGGACTGACGTTTATTCACACTTAACGCGTGTGTTAGCGTCGCTGCGTAGAACATGCTTCACGGCTAGCTGCCGTTGAGTAGTGTTCTTGCACGAGGTATGCTCTGTAGGTTCGTACATCCGATGCGCCAAGTAAGCTACGGTTATGAACGATGTTGCACCGAGCAGGCAGCGACGGTGTTGCACAGAGTAAGAGACTACAGGCTGCTCCACAATAGCCCGTGAACGGGAACGGCTACGCGAATGGGAACGTAGAGAGAGTTGAAAGGCAGACATCACAGGCAGGCGTTCACAACACGACGGAACGGGAACGTGAAAGGTGGTCAACATTTATCTCGGCCTGGGAACGGGAAGCCTCTCGACCAATGAGAGTACAGCAAATGGAGGCGAAACTTTCCAGCTGATCGAGCGCGCAGCCTGCGCGCGAAACTGGTCTGGACCGGTGATGAGGTTACAGCGGAGTTTTGCAAGGTTAGGGTTTGAGGCGGATTTAGTTAGTCGTTGTTGAATTGTTTTAGTTCTTTTTAGTGATTTCTGTATTTTCGTTTTCTATTCATAGTAATGCATAAAATTAAAATTTCCCACAAAATAAATTTTATGTTTCGTTTAAGTACATTGGATTTGTTTGTTTATTGTTAAAATTTTCGTTAGTTGTATTTTCCATAAGTTCTTAGTAGTTATTGCATTGTTTCATTCTGATGATTTTTTTTCATTGCTGATATTCTTTCGTTGAAGTATTCATAGGTGCGTTTACACGAAGAGACAAAGTCTCCTAACTTTCATGAAGTTAAGAGATAAACTCTCTCAGAAGGCTTTACACGATTAGAAATATCTCCCGAAACGCGAGTCTCCTAACTCACGGGAGAGTCGTTTCCTGAGATCTCTCCGGAAAAGTATCTCCTTGGCGTTTACACTGGATACAAATGTCTCTGGATGTTCTTTGGCGCCGCCATGTTGAATAAGCAGCTGGTGAGCAGCGGCGAGCAGTTTGAGGTTAGAAAGTGACAACTGGTGAAATGCAGCTATCTGCGCCAATTTAATAATTTTGAAGAAACGGAGGAAATGAAAGAGACAAGTGTGGGTGATTTTTTAGAAGAGAAGAGCTGTGTATTTATAAAACTTTGATGGCAGAATTGCAGGAAGAGAAAAAGAAAATTGTTACCTGTTCAATTACATTACAATTTTTCAGTGACAAAATAAAACAAGTTTTAATTTATGAATCACTAAAAACATCTTTTGGAAACGTGATCAGATTCGAGAAAATCGTTTTGACCGAATGTAAAAATGGGTGAAGTTGATAATTTGTTGTAGAAATTTTTTATGATGTTAATGTTGTTATGATCTTTATGTTGTTATGATGTTAATAAATATTTATGATGTTAAGTATAAGTGATTTGAAAGAATCAATTTTTAATTCTTTGTAAATATGTGTATTTGATATAATTAGGGAGCATGTAAAATTTTGCGAAAGAATTTATTAAGTATTGGTAGTAGAAGCATTATACAATATAGGGCAGGTTTATGAAAAAGAAGACCTAATTATAGTTTTATATAACAAATTTCACAATTAATTCGTAATTTGGAGTTTTTATTTATTAAAAGATATAAGCATTATAATACAATTATTATTATTATTAGAAAAGATATAAAGGAGGATGAAGTTATGTACAAAAAATTCGTACGTTTTCAACTCCAAAAGGACCATTTTTATTTATAATTCCCCAGTGTACAATTTCCCCCAATGAATAGAAATTCACGGACCACACTGGAAAGTCGCACAGACACCGACAGACGCAGACTAGCTTGATCGAGCACGTGGACACAAACCAAGAGAGCAAAAAGTCTTCCAACTCTCTTTGAATACTATTTATCTCCCAGGAGATACGATTTCTCATGGATACCAGAGTCATTACACTGCTCTCTCGTGAAGACATCGAAAATCTCTTGTGACGTCATGTCTCCGGAGAGAAGATCACTCTCCTGAGAGTTTACACGTATCTCCTGGTGTCTCCTAACCATTTCCAGAGAGTTAGGAGAGAAAACTCTCTCCGTGTAAACGCACCTTTAACACACGCAAACAACTGACAGATGGCAAAGAAAAGAGTGAACAGAATAGCGCAGCTAGAAATGCTTTGTTTACTGCAACTCTTTCCTGAAGTACTCGTTTCGTACTACAGATTCATAGCGCTATTCCTCTTCCCGTTGGCGTTTATTGTGAAGCGCACGTACCTCGCGTTCCCGTGTCCGTCCTCGCCTTGACTTTGCCGTTCCCGTTCGCGGGCTATTGTAGAGCGGCCTTACCTCGTGCAAGAACCCTACTCAACGGCAGCTAGCCGTGAAGCATGTTCTACGCAGCTTACGTTCGTCATTGTGAATGCTTGTTTTACGTGTAACTTGTACGTTACGTTTGAGTTTGCATTGTGAATGAGGCCTTACGTTGCAGTTTACGTTCGTCATTATGAATTTTACGTGTAAATTGTACGTTACGTTTGAGTTTGCCTTGTGAACGGGGCAGGGGGAAAGTGTCACCTGCGCTGGCGGCGGCGGCGGCGGGCGAGGGCAGCGCGAGGGCGTCGGCGGTGGCGAGCGAGCGCGCGGCGTGCTGGCCGCTGATGACGGCCGTGCTGAAGAGGCTGCCGCCCGCGCCTGCGCCGTGCGGCGCCGCGCGCCGGCACACGGGGCCGCGCCCCCCGCGCGCCCCCCCTGCGCAGGGCAACCGCGAACAAGTGCCGCTCGTCGGTCGCGTACCCACTACGAATCTATATTGGGTTTTGCGTTCGTGGCGCACCAAGGTCACGGACAAAAAATGGAGAGGGAAGGCTTTCTCCAATAGGGAGCTTCCACGTCACTACTGTATTGCGACGTGGAAGCTCCGTATTGGAGAAAGCCTCCCCTCTCCATTTTTCGTCCATGACCCTTCGTGCGCCAAGAACGAAAAACCCAAGTGTACAGTGAAATTATTTTAGCGAGGATGCTCAAGATCGAGGGCTCAGAGCCGCCGAAAGAGTCCATTCCTTAAACGTACCGCTTTTGGGGGAGCGCGTCACTTCCCAGGACGCGTTGATAGCCCTACCCTTTGTGGCGGCGATGATGTGACGGTTAGCGTATCGCACTGTTATAACCAAGTTCGCGGGTTCAAACCCGATCGAAGCCGTGGATTTTTTAAGGTCGAAAAAATCCTTATCGTTATTTTTACGGGAAACGACGCGAACGATGGTAAAGGCAGTGACAAGAGATCCTACTTATGATAGCAAGGACACGAGTATCAATGACAGAGGGAAATATATGGATAATCAGAGTAGAGACAGGCCATCATGTGAAGTTGGTGTTTCTCCACTATCGAGCGAAGACACTACAGCAAATTAATTTCCATATATGCATGTGCTAATATATATGCATGCATATATGCATGTACGCTAATGTTTTTGGTACGGGTAGACGAGCCAGGCGCGAACGAGCACCGTCTCCTGGCTCCCTCCCCACCACGTTCAGCTTCCCCCTCTACCCGCGAATCCCAGCGGCCTCCCTAGAAATATTTAGCGGTGTCAGAACATCTATCTATACCAGGGCTGTCCAACTGGCGGCCCGGGGCCGCATGCAGCCCGCCGTGCCATTTATTGTGACCCGCGAAATATATAAACGTGGAAGACCCTTGCATCGATGTCGGGCGAGAATATTGCTCCCAGCCCACGCGCCCTTTCGGGGCCAACATCCCCAATAGTTTAAGTTTAGATTTAACGACTTCGTTCTAGTAAAAACATTCCAAAGATTTTCATTGCGTTATGCATGGTAGAGCCTGATATCGTGAATGGTTTCACAGCTGCCTTCCAGTATCTCCCCCACCGGGACACCGCCCCCGTCGGGACAGGTTCTGAGCTCCCCACTGCTCTACGTACATGTGTGAAAGTGTAGTGCATGTAAGTAAGGGGACAGATAAAAGGAAGGAAAGATCGCGCGTGCTCCTACGGCCCGTTTGCTAGGGTACTGCTCCGGCATTCGCCTGGTATTGATCGGAGAAACCACGGAAAACTTCCGTTCAAACACGCGTCCTCTAGAATTGTCCTCCAGATAGCGGTTAATTTCGACCTAGCCAACTAACTAGTATCGAAATTCCGCCACCATCGGGTCTCGAACCCTAAGGCCTCTCGGTCAGAGTCGCTGCAGAGATAGCGGCAATGCTGGGTCGGAGATAAATAAAGCCGGTGATGAAGAAATATTCTAATTTTCAAACCAGCAAAGTACCGGCGACGCTTAAACAACTAGCTCGACATGTCCTTACTATAGGACAAAGAAGACAAACACTGCCTTCGGACATTTTGAGGGCGTAGTGCAACACACACCATAACAAAAACTCAGTCACTAACATGACTAAACACAAAAGCCAATTTGGCTACTGATCACACGGTCCGACACGAACCCACTTACACATAACAGTAAAACGCGAAATGAGTGCGAACTGCAAATACACTTAAGCACACTAACCTTCGGCTAAGCCGAAAAAAAGAAATATTATAACAATAAAAGTCCGAAACGATGAAACAAATCCTTCCCTAAACAAAGAGAAGAATGATCTATGTTGGAGTACATTGTTAACCTCCCCCTAAACAGTATGTGACTGTTGAACAATTATACCGAGTAGACAACCTAAGTTGGTCACAGCAAAATCTTTCAAACAGGTTGAGATGTAGGGATTGGCTTGCGGCAAATTGTTGAGTAAGATCGGGGAAATAACATATTTTGTTTTGTTTGTAACGTTTTTAATTCTGGAGACATTGATACTTTGATTTTTGTAGTGTAAGTTTATATTTCAGTAGAATAGTAATGTTTTCAAAGAGATGAATACAATGATAGAGATATTGTTAATATTTGGAATGAAACTGCAAACAAATGCGTTTTGGATTTTTTGAAAAATTACTTGTTTCTCGTCTTTCTGAAACTTTTCTGGCTGACGTAAAGTATAAGCTTTAATTGCTGTCATAGCGCGTCGCTCTCTACGAAGATATCGTTTTCAATGAACAATGAAATTGAAAATGAACAATATGCAATTAGCTGATGT
Source organism: Acheta domesticus (assembly GCA_031308135.1). Taxonomy (NCBI): domain Eukaryota; kingdom Metazoa; phylum Arthropoda; class Insecta; order Orthoptera; family Gryllidae; genus Acheta; species Acheta domesticus. The sequence goes on along the minus strand of JAHLJT010008756.1, from coordinate 133,832,433 downwards.
TGAGGCAACAAAATTTTTAGGTCTTTCAATTCAATCAAACCTCAAATGGAATAATAATAATATAACAGAATTAAACACTAAATTAAGTTCATTATGCTATGCATTCAGAATTCTTTCAAATTCTGTCAGCCTTCATGCAGCTCGTTGCGTTTATTTTGCAAATGTGCATTCCCGCCTGAGATATGGCATAATATTCTGGGGAAGCTCATCCTGTAGTATTCAGACTTTCAGATTGCAAAAGAAAATTATTCGAATAATGAAAAAATGCCTTCCACGTGATTCCTGCAAGCCTCTTTTCATTGAGCTGGGAATCCTACCATTGCCTTGTCTATTTCTTTACGAATCTGCAATATTTGTCAAAAATGACCTACTTAACGGAGGGAACATATTTTCTTGCAATATTGATATTTATAATTACAACACACGCCGTAGAAATCACGTGCATCAAGTGTCAGTATCAACAGCTCAGTACAAGAAATCAACATACAATACATGTACGTTACTTTACAACGCATTGCCAGATGAATAAAACAATTAAAGTCGGTACACAAATTTAAGTTAAAAGTAAAATCTTTTCTGCTGCAAAACTGTTTCTATACAATTAGAGACTATACTGATCGTGAAAAAGAAAAATAATGTTTAATGTAACAAAACAAAGATATATAATGAATTAGTTTATGTTTGCATTGTATACATTTAAAAAATATTTAATACGCCTGTAACAAGTAATGTACTTCAGCTTCCGGGTCAATGATCCCCAGGTTTTTGTCCAGTTTCCCTGATCCATTGAGCAAATGCTGAGATGGCCCCTTGTTTTGCTTCTGGACGTAAATGTAGCTTCACTGTGCGCACGTTTTGTTGAGCACTCCTTTTGCTTGTAGTTCATTTACAGTTGAAATTGATTTTCTATAACTCGGGAAAAAACATTTTTCAAATATCTTTATTCTCTAAAATAATTATTTTCTAAATTCATTTTTTGGTTTGTTTTTTTTTAAAATAAAATTCTGGCCCTCAAAAAAATGTGCGCAGATAAATTTCTTTCCCCACACGTCATATACAGTTTTTACTGTTTTTTGACAAATAAATATCTAAATATCTAAATGTGTTTATTCATACTTGCTTTCTTGTATTGATCTCATCGAATGCATTTCTGTCTCTTAAATTAAAATCATTAGAAAACGATGAAATTCAAACATTATTGTTACTCTCTCGTATGTATAAGAATATAAATTTGACCTTTTATTCATTTAATTATTACGTTGTAGCATTTTTAGCGCCTATGTTTCTCAGCTTAGCTCTTGCCTAAACATTCGGCTCCTTTCCGAAACATTACCGTTACAATTCTTACCGAAACATCCAAAGTTGTTTGGCGATCTTCCAGTATCGCTGAACAAGTGTGTGCCAGAGAATCCTGGATTGCTGAACGAAGAAGTTGTTCCCCTGTGAATATAGACATGCTCTCAAAAAACGTGTTTTCAAGAAGGGACTTTCCTATCTTCGCTAGTATCCTTATATTAATATACGCATTTCAGCGCTCTAATTAGCTCGACTATAAGCGCTCTACCGTCTACTGCTCCTATTTGTAGTTCTCTTCGAGGGGTACCTGAGAATATCGGATTCTGAAGGCACTTTAGCGGGCATCACTTCTTCGCTCGAGTCTTCTTGCAAGTAACACTCGCTGCCACCGATGGATGGGAATATCTGGAATGCAGAAATTGCCTTTTAAAGCAATCTGTCCCCGTGGGAGAGTGTTAGGGGTGATGCTGTGGGGGGGGGTTGTAGTCGGGAGGATCAGTGATTGTGGCGGGGATAGCAATAGGGTAGTGGGAGGGGATCCAGCTTCTTTACCCTTCAGTACTATTCTGACAATCGTCTTTGGATTAAAAGACAAGGGGTTCCTATTACGTTGCTATATTTCGTATTAAGAAAATCTATGAAACAATACGGCAATTTCAAATAATAATCGTTATAATAAGATCGTCTTTAGCATCGTTACCATCCAAAATTAAATTCTCGAAATATTTGGTATTGCATTTGAAAACTTGTTGAGTTTTTATGTAATAAAATCATTAACAGTCACATACTGATGCGGGAGGAGGGCAACGTTGGTTTCAGCGTCGTTTTATTCAATATATTTGTTTGGGTACGAAATTACTGTTTCATCTTTAAGGGATTTTGGTATTACTTTCTCTCTGAACCTTCAGGGAAAGTTTCGTATTTCAATGCTTATCGGTTGTAAAAAAAAAAAAATTGAATCTGCCGCTATGCGTAATAGCTTCGTGAAAATGTCGGCACTTTCTTACAGCCAGGCCGCCAAAATAACTTTCAGAGCTTATTATCGAATGTGGCAATGTAGAGAAGAGAGTTGTGTACTCGCAGTGTGAGTGAATGTGTAACTAGTTCTTTAAAAAACTTCGCCATCTGTGCCCCCTCAAATACAGAAAATGTTCAAAATGTACATGCCCTTGCCACACCTCAATAAACATCTACAACAACTACACAACTCACCATCCTCAACACACAACTACAACAAACATGCAGAAAATGATTGTGATGTATTTTTAAGTGCATGTATTAATTAATTAAAATAAAGGATTTTCTTCACCGCTCCCCAATGATATCTTCCGTGTACCAGCATGACGTAGGTGCTATAAGCATGTTATGTATTATGTTGATATGCATTTTATGTCTGTGACATGCAACATTTCATGACATGTACGATATACATTTAAATTGTAATGTGACATGTACATACATGTGTCGTATATACATGTTACGTATGAGAGTGTTATATGTATGATTGTACTCACAGCGAGAAAAGCCTATCGATAATGTTGCCATGCATCAATTTTGTAGAAGCTGTAATTAAGTTTTGAAATGGGGGACGGATTATATAATGAAAATGCAAATATTTCTATCAATTGATTGCAACTAGAGTTCTAAGACTAAGAGATCAGATCTATAACAGATCTAAGCAACTAGAGTTCTTCATTGAAAATATTACAAAAAATAATTTATTAAAATTATAAGTTCATTAACAATACTGCGAGAAAATGGGCCATATTTTAGTTCTGTTCATTTATTGAGAAAGCTTATTCACAATTTTGTTTTCAAAAACGTTTTACCTTCATTTCTGCGCTTTTGGATGAAAGCGAGTCATTGTGGCTGTGAGGACGAAAGCCTGGACCAGGAGGCAAGTTTTTCTGCACACAACATGTTACGCCGGGACTGAAGTGTAACTCGACATGAAATCTGAAAAATAATATTTCTCAAGTAGTATGTAAGTTTTCAGGCCCCATTTTGGGGCTTGAAAATCAATTTCAGAAAGACAGTACATGATGGTAGGAGGGACAGGAAAGGGCTATTAAGTGTTGTCAGACGTATAAGTATTTAGGAACAATTTTAACAGACCAAGGGGGCAATGAAGAGGAAATTAAACATCGCATTCGACAACAAAAATTTGCTATTCGGCAACTGCATTCGATAATATGGAATAAAAATATTGCTAATAAAGTGAAAATTATAATTTATAAAGCAATTGTGGAATGCATATCACTGTATGGTGCGGAGTTGTGGGTGATCTCAAAATACAATGAGAACAAGTTAAAGGCTATGGAAATGGAGTTTTGGAGACGCAGCTGTAGTGTAACATTAATAGAATTAATCAGAAAGGAAAATATAAAGCAGAAAATTAGTGTAATTTCGGATATAATGGATACAATAGAAGGGAGAAGATTAAAATGGTATGGGCATCTTAGAAGAATGCCGGAGGAAAGATGGGGTTTAAAAACTTGGAGGTGGTAGGTGCCAATGCACGAAAAGAGAAGTAAACCAAGACTTACATAAATGACGGTGTGCGACAGACAACGAGAGATCGTCGCATCAAAGAAGATGATTGGCAAGATAGAAGAAGATGGAAGCTTGGGTGCGACAGACGCTGAGTAGTGTAGTTGCTCTCGCAGGAGAAGTAAGTTGTCATTGCCCTTCCTCGCAAATTGAACTAAACCTTTCAACCTTTCGAAAAGTTTCATTTCGATATATCATCGAATACTAGATTTTTATAGACTAAATGAGCAATTATTACCTGTCTTCTGAGACAATTTCTTTGGTCGGATCTTCGTACAGCATTATAACAATTTGAGACATATAGTTGAGTTCGGACACCATGCTCACATAGTCCATGGCACGTCTCCATTGTTCATCCTTACTAGGCTGGAAAACAATGCCTTCAGAACACACATAATGATCATAATTTACAATAAATAATGACAAAAGCAAATGTATTGATTTATCTTTAAGCCAGAGAATAAACTGATAAGTCAATTTGTTTGCTGAAAACGACAAGTATATATTTCAGGTTTCTCCTAAAAAGTAGCTTCATTTGTGCGAAATCATACAAGTTTTGCTCCTTGCGATTGCTGAGTAATGGGAGCATATGTTTTTACGAATATAATGAACTCCGGTTATGACAAATCTGAAGATAACGTCATAACCTTTATTTGAGGTCATTGATTGACAGAAAATAAATAGAGTTGCCTGTTTATTTATCCCTCAAAGATTGGTTGAGTCTGAGGTGATATGGTATATTGTTCTCTTATAAAACTTCCTGTATAGCATTGTTAACAACCCTAAAACTATTCTTCCTCTTGTAAAGTTCTGCTTCTGGCAACATTTGTAAAAAAAATGCTATGTGTCGTTTTACCTCAGTGTGTAGTTTTATGGTAGCTATCCCCAACTGCTACCGCCTATTGCTATCGCTAAATGCTCATAATGTTTTATCCTCTTTATTCGCAATTATTTTTCTGGAGCTGCCCTCCGACGACATGTAGTATAATGGGAATTTATACAGTCCCTAGATATACTGCCTTGTGCTTTCATTTGTAGTGCCGATTACGCCATGTAATGTCCAGCTGACAGAAGGTTACAACAGTGCGGTGTTGGGTATTTTAGAAACGGCTAATATGCCCAAATAGAATGTTAATACATACAAAATTCTGTAATGACTTTGTTGTTATTTTGAATAACCTCCTACGTGGTACCTGACAGGGCTATGGGTTAGCAGGATATTAAATGGCGGTGGCATTTCTGTATCTAGGAATTCTAGGAATATAATTAGCAGCATACACTCTGCTAGAGTTGGGAACAAGTTACATTTATAGTGATCACGGGACGTCTATCGTACACGAAACAAGTCACTCGATTACAGCAGATATACTTCGGTTTTTATAACGTGGCGCATCAGGGCACGTCTTCACGATGGAGTATGTCACGGCATTTTGGGTCTTTCCCGGTCGTGCCGCTAGATGTCGCATGATCTCAGCAGTGCTTGATACAATCACGATTATGCGACATCTAGCAACACGACCGAGACAGACGCGAAATGCCGTGACATACACTATGTGATCAAAAGTATTCGGACACGGAGGCGGTGGTGTTATGGTGTGGTCTGTTTTTTATGGAGGGGGCTTGCACCCCTCGTTATTTTGCGTGGCACTATCACGGCACAGGCCTACGTTGATGTTTTAAATACCTTCTTGCTTCCCACTGTTGAAGAGCGATTCGGGGATGGCGATTGCATCTTTCAACACGATCGAGCACCTGTTCATACTGCACGGCCTGTGGCGGTGTGGTTCCACGACAATAACATCCCTGTCATGGACTGGCCTGCACAGAGTTCTGACTCGAATCTTATCCAACACCTTTGGGATGTTTTGGAACGCCGACTTCGTGCCAGGCCATACCGACCTACATCGATACTTCTCCTCAATGCAGCACTCCGTGAAGAATGGGCTGCCATTCCCCAAGAAACCTTCCAGCACCTGATTGAAAGTATGCGAGAGTGGAAGCTGTCATCAAGGCTAAGGGTGGACCAACACCATATTGAATTCCAGCATTACCGATGGAGGGCGCCACAAACTGGTGGGACATTTTCAGCCACCTGTCCGGATACTTTTTATCACTTAGTGTATACTACCGTGAAGACGAGCCCTAACGCGCCACGTTATGAAAACCGAAGTATAATTGGACGGTGTTTTACATCAACCGGCTGTGCTACATGATACAAGTTTTGAGATAACCGTGTTCAAAGGTTTTATTCCATTTTCAGCTCTAAAAACTGTAATTTAATTATTTCATTCATTGAAGCGCCAAACTACACAAACTTGAGTGGAATATCTGGCGATTACCTGCATAATGTGAAATTAAGGGCAGCAGATTTGAAGACTTAGGTTTATAGCCGGTTGTTGCAAAATATAAAATCTCTGATGTGACTGATGGCGTTTACGTTTTTCATTAATTATAAGGCTATTTTCACAGACTTGGCGCCAACATTTTGCGTACACTTAGAACACGGTCCAGTGCAACTGATGGCGTCCATATCTCTTTTTTTCAAATTGGCTCTTGGCCACGTGATGCATAACACCGTCCAATTGTGGCGGTGCGCCGTGTTTTGTTGCTGTCGGAAGCGGCGCGTGCGCAGAGCACTCACGTCGACGAGGCCGCCGAAGCGCAGCATGGTGATGAGCGAGTGCACGTGGCTCTCGCTGGTGAAGTAGAGGCGCGTGCGCACGTGGCGGCCGGGGCTCGACACCCCGTGCGAGTACCTGCTTCAGAGCGCGTGCCTCAGCCCTTCGTCGCCCATTTACAATGGCTGGACACTTTTCACTTTCTCGCCTTACGAATACTTCGTAAGAAGAGAAAGTTATGTAATCGTGCGCCGGAAAACGAAAAAAAAAACTCTTATAGCAGGGGTCTGGTAACGATAAAGTGCATAAAACCTGTTGCTAAATTTGGAAAAAAATCCTCTATCTCGTGGTGTAGTCAAAATCCATGTTTTGTTGCTTCTTGATACTGCAAAAACGATTGACGGCAAAACGTTCGTCTGTCCGTCTATCCGTCTGTGGTCAACGCTAGCGCCTAAACCGTTCATCCGATTTTCTTCAGAATTCATATTCCCCGATCGTTTTTACTCGATTCAATGCCTCTGGAATTTGAAACCGATATTTTAATATTTGAGGGTACTTTACATGAAGCCCATTTTGAGATTTTCAAAGTTAAAAGAAAATGACTCCAAATTTTTTGATCATATTTTGTTGTTGAATAGTGCAAAGAACGTTTAAGGGAATGATGAAGGTATCATTTTCTTTGATATGCCCAATTTTCGAAAATTACAAAAAACTATTTAAAAACTGCAAAATTGAAGATAGAGATTTTGCCTCAGACAAAGTCGGTTGTACAAAATTAGCACTTTAAATAAGATCATGTACCATTTTTTGGAAAAACGAGTAGTTTTTGCGTAAATTATGATTCAAATTTACAAAAAAAATTCTCAGAAACCGCTCCAAATTTTTTTGGTGAGTGAGAGTGCAAGTATTTCGTGTTTCCGGATGCGTCAACTACTTAGGACATTATGCGAACTTTCTAACTCTGCCCCTCAAGCCCTTATGGCCTCCCTAGAATATCTCACGGCATTTCGCGTCGCGTCTTTCTCCCTCGTGCTGCTAGAAGTCGCATGAGCGCAAGCTCTGTTTAATACGGTCGCGATCATGCGATATCTGGCGGCACGACTGGGAACGTCGCGAAATACCGTGATATATTCCATCGTGAAGACGGGCCTTGAAGGGAAAAGTTACAAAAATCGCAGTGTAGTCCTTTTAGCGTCTTATAACCGGAAGGTGGCGGTGGTTCTCCCCCGAAGGAGTGTGATATCCGGCGCCGACCTAAAGTCGCATTGCGTAATTTTCTCTCCAGATATGTCCTTCATTGGGTCATCGCACCCGCCGAATAAGCGCTGGCTCCCAAATGGTTTCCTGTGATTTCTTTTCGTGAAATGCATGCATGTGTGTGTGTGTTTAAAGGGAAAGGAGAGCACAATGATAAGGAAAGGAAGAACGCGCCCGGCCCATGACCCGTTTGCAACAGTACTTCGACACTCGCCCTGCACTGATCTGAGAAACCTCGCAAAACTACCGATCAGGACAGTCGACCGCTAGGATTCTTCTCCACACAGTCGTTGAATTGGACCTAATCACACAGCTTGCGTCGGGTCGGGGCGTGTGAGATCGAGGCTGAAAGAGGGTTGCGTCGAGACGTGGCGGGGGAGGCTAGTCTGGGCGAAGGGGTGTCGGGTCGGGACGTGTAGGGTCGTGGCGGGGGGGAGGGGCGAGGCAGAACGGTGTGGGGTTTGTCGGGACGGAAGTGTTTCGGGGCGGGGCGGGGCGGTGTGGGTCCGTCGGAGGGGTGTCGGCTTGGACGTCTGGGATCGGGGAACTGCGGGATGTGGCAGGGTAGTGCAGGGGGAGGTGGGTCCGGGCGGAAGGATGTCGGGACGGTGTGGGTCGCAGCGATGTGGGTCCGAGCGATGTGGGTTCTGGCGGAAGGGTGCCGGGTCGGGTCGGGCGGTTCGGGTTGCGGCGAGTAGGGAGACGGGTCGGGGTGGGGCGGAGCGACGTGGGTCCGGGTGGTGTGGGTTCTGACGGAAGGGTGCCGGGTCGGGTCGGGGCAGTTCGGGTTGCGGCGAGTCGGGAGACGGGTCGGGGTGGGGCGGAGCGACGTGGGTCCGGGTGGTGTGGGTTCTGACGGAAGGGTGCCGGGTCGGGTCGGGGCAGTTCGGGTTGCGGCGAGTCGGGAGACGGGTCGGGGTGGGGCGGAGCGACGTGGGTCCGGGTGGTGTGGGTTCTGGCGGAAGGGTGCCGTGTCGGTTCGGGTCGTGGCGAGTAGGGAGACGGGTCGGGGTGGGGCGGAGCGACGTGGGTCTGGGCGGTGTGGGTTCTGGCGGAAGTGTGCCGGGTCGGGACGCAACGAGTCGGGAGACGGGTCGCGGTGGGGCGAGGCGATGTCGGTCCGAGCAGAAGGATATCGGAACGGGCTGTATCGGGGTGGGTCGGGCGGAGGGGCGTTCATTTCAGACGCGTGAGGTCAGGTGTGACAAGTGGGGGAGGGGCGAGGCGGAGAGGGGCGATGCTGGTGCGGGCGGGAGGTGTGGGGGGTGGGGCGGGGCCGGGGCCGCACCTGGGGTTGAGCCTGTTGACGCTCTCCTCGCCCGTCTCCTCGATGTTGCGCTGCAGGTCTGCCTGGATCTTCTTGAGCAGCGGCGCGCAGATGCCCTGCGCGATCACCAGCTTCTCCTGCGCCGTCAGCCCGTACTCCTGCGCCCCAAGCGGCCACGAGGGAAACGTCAAACACACAGAAAACACAATGAAATCTGTCTAAGCCGGAAATCGATCGGGACACAATAAAATTCCGGTTTAGGGAGATTTCCGTTTTATGCATGGTTGTCCACTTTATGACACTAGTGATATTGACGTTTCTACCCTGAAATTACATGACTTTATTATAATTATTATCAAAATACATTGACACACAACGTATTTATGTAAGAAATCACCAATATATAAATTTTAAACACTCTCCATTGACAGCTTCTGAGTCGAAAAAAAAAACTTACTGGTTGTATTCTTTCTTTGTATACTGGTTTTTATTCTTTAGCAAAATATATTTATTCGAGACGAGAAATAAGACAAATTACTAGTGATCTTCAGATAAAATCATTACACAACATATTTTCGTCTGAACTTTTATTTGCGAACAGCGGTACCGCTGGTAACCTCCAGTAATAATATTGCTACGACGCGTGCGAATATTTACATTGCCTACAGCTTTTCTCTATTTAGTTGTATTTCTTTTCCTAAGACATGTGAGCTGTAATTGGTATCAATATTCAGTTCCACTGTTTACCCTCTGCCTCACCGTCAATATCGTGCCCACTCTATAAACAGTATTCTTGTTATGCATCTTCATGTTCACTCGATTCATTTAGCACTTCCACTAACATACATATTATTTGATCAGCTCTAGTTTCTTGTTATTCATCCATTTCATATGTATGTAACAAAAAGGCAATCTACAAAGCACAGACACACACCGTTCGGAAATCAAATGCTATCAAACCGTTTAATCATTGTAAAAGTGTGTATGCGGGGTAACAATGGATCAGTCAGACCTAACAGTTTCTTTACGTCACAAAATTCTCTTTCAGTCAACAATGAGTGACAAATATACTACTGATTGCAATTCTAAAGGAAATCGTTATTTTGAAAGGTAGACTAAAATTCATTTCCATTTCAAGACATGTTGAAATAAGTTTTACACTGGGTCTGGTAGACCCAACGTTACTACTGCAGGATTAAGGAGCATCCGCCATTGCTCGGGTAGTGCGTGTAGGGAGAGAAATGTTTAGTTCATACAATTAATTAGGTAGTAGGTTAAACTAAATGGTGTAGTATATTTTGGTAGAACAAAGTGCTTAGTCACGTTCACGAATCTGCTATTTAGTTAAACACATTAATGCACGTATAGTAATGTTCACTAAACAGATCGTTCCTCGTGACGAATGGCATCTAGAGGAGAAAACTAAATGAATCGTAGGGTTGTCTACTAGTATTTACTAAACGTAGTATTTGCTAAACAGTCCAATGAAAATAACTAAACGAAACGTGAAAGAGACTACTTTCTTTCTGTCCCTCCAAGCAAGTAGCAACTGGGATTCCCCATCCTACGGCCCCGCGGACTCGTACTTCCTTAACCTCGGCTACCTGGCAGACCCTAGCCAAGCAGAGCAGTTATGGACGGAGGCTGCCGGCCTTAGTCTATCGGCGTTATTTCTACCATTAGTTTGGAATACAACATAATTATTGAAAACCAATTTCTAAACAGTGTTTAGTAAGTGTGAAGACATTCAACGTAGATCTCACCAAATGATTTTATCTACCAAACAAGTATAGCATCACTGACAATTCCCTTTGTTCATTCACTTACGATTATGAATTGTCAGATTTACTGAACGAAACTAAATCATGTTTAGTGAATCTTACGACACGAATAATTCTATTTACTATACGATCGCTTACAAAACATATTTAGTACGAGGGTTGTACCAAAAGTAAGGTTCCCGTATTTTTTACAAATAGAAAACATAATTTATTGTTATTAATTTATACATCGTTGAAAAGCTTACACTGTTGTCTATTTTTCAACATAGTCTCCATTTTTTCGACACACTTCTGAAGACGGTGCTCCATCTTTTGTATTCATAAGTCGAAGAAGTCTCCCGCCAATCCTTTGAGCAAGTGTGTGAACTCTACTCAGACTTCATCATCGCTCTTGAAGCGTTTGCCACCTACGTGTTCCTTTAGCTTGGGGACGAGGTGATAATCGCTGGGGGCTAAGTCCGGCCTGTACTGGGGATGGGGCATAACGGTCCACCCAAATTTCTTCAAAGGCTCTGGTGTTGGACGACCGACGTGGGGTTGAGCGTTGTCGTGAAGAAACACTACTCCCTCCGTCAGTCGTCCTCTCTGGCGATTCTGGATTGCGGTAACTTCCTTGCGTGGAGAAACCGGATTTCTGCTCGAACCTCGCACTTGGCGGGAGCGGCGATCGACACTTCCATCTCTGACGGCTGCCAAACGAACACTGAGAGCCCTGGCGAATCGCGGATGGGCGAGCTCGAGAGTGAGGGAACCACTGCTCACGGTACTGTTGTCGGATTTAGCCTAGCACCTTCCCTCGAGGCTGTAGCTCATTGGGGACCTAACTTTTGGTACAACCCTCGTACATTCTACTACGTTTCTCTGGCTGTGGACCTGCGGGATGACGATGTCGGCCAGGCACTTGGCGCGCAGGTACAGCTCCTCGGCGCGGTCGAACTGCAGCGCGCGCTGGTTGTGCTGCAGGTCGTACTTGATGCAGTCGAACACGTCTGGCACCTTGCTCAGGTCGAAGGCGCGCCGCTCGCCGTCCCAGAAGTCGCGCTCGATCTTGGCCCAGCGCCGCTCCATCAGCGCCCACGTCTCGCCGTGGTACAGCACGGCGTCTGAGCACGCACCGCCCCACGCCCCCGCGTTCGCCACTCACGCCGCGCATGCAACGTGAAGCGATTGCTAGTGATGCCCGCCGCGGCGACTACCAAGTTGGCATTATTCTCGTAAGTGTAGTGATTTTTTGCTCCGTAGGTGGCAGTGGGTCTTCCCCCGCTGGATGGTGAGGTGAACGAACGTTGACTAGCGGGGTTCTCCTCAACCAGGTATCTCCCAACCCGCGGGGCACCACCCCAACCGGGAGAAGCTCTAAGCCACCGACCGGTCTCCCGGCGTGGGTGGTCATGTAGTGCGTGTTAGTGTGTGTGTGTGTAAGGGGAGAGGATAGGATAAGGAAGAGGTAGGGAAAATCGCCCGTTTGTTAGGGTACTACTCCGACAGTCGCCGAGTGTTGATCGGAAAAAAACACGGAAAATTATCGATCAAAGCAGCCGGCCGCAAGAATTCTCCTTTAGACAGCGACTGAATTGACCTAGCTGACAAATTACTGTCCAAACTCCTGCCGCTGGGACTCGCACCTAGGACTTCCCGGTCAGAGGGATCAGTGACATCAGTCGATGCCCTGAGCTATCACTCCAGGTGCCGAGTAATGAAGGGATGTTACTTATTAAAGAAATGTACTGGGGATGAATAGATGCACCTTACTAAAAAATTCGTAGGAATTTTGTAGAAAAATAAGAGGCTTTGAAAAACGAGAGACACATACTTTCTCGGGAACTGGAAATGTTACTGGGACCGGCTACGTAATATAATGATGCAATTTCTACTCGAAATTCAGCCATCACTTGAAAAACGTCTGAACGAATTTAAACGAAGAGCCTGCGGTGCATATATACAAGTATTTTGATAGTAAGGAACATTATAACTTTCATACATCTACAAAGGAAACAAGCATGATTAAACCTCAAATGTTAAAATATTTTCACCACATTATTTAGACAAGCAAGAATAATTTCACGTAGAAGTTTATCCATCCAGAACTGAAGGACATCCAGTATATAGCCTTATGACTGCGTATAATGTGAAACAAAGGCGTCATTACATAATGTCCATATTGGTGACACGCAGAGTGCGACGAATTTGGAAAATTACCAACAAACACTTTCAAGGGGAATTTATGCTTATCTGGCTATATTTTTGGGATTTATATTTTTGAAGAAGACTTTGGTGAATTTTTACCATCTCTTCATAAAATTATTTACTAGAACCATAGGGATTATACAGCTGTTACTTGCTAAAGAATTATAATGGGAACGAATAGTTTTTTGCAGAATAAGAATTGTGGGGATGAAAACGATGTTACTACTTTTGAATATTTCAGTAAACGAATCGTTAGCTCAATGAAGAGTACAAGAAACTCAGTACTGTGGCTGGATCTTGAGAATCTGAATCTTGTTTGGCAGAGCAAATGGGGCGTAAGTTTTGAATATAATAATAAACCAAACTTTCGCCTAGTAAAGAGCACAAGAAACTCAGTACTGTGGCTGGATGTTGAGTTTCTGGAAAGCGCACAGGGAGCGTGGGTGGGTGGGAGGGTTGGTACCTCTGGTGGCGGCGTCGGCGGCGTGCGCGCGCGTGCGCAGCAGGGCGAGCAGGCGGCGGATGAGCGCGTGCACGTCGCGGCAGCAGCGGCCCGGGTCGCGCACGAGGTCGAGCGCCAGCGCGATGGAGCGCGCGCCGCACGGGTTCACCTGCGCGCGCTCCTCGGCGCTCAGCGCGCCCTCGCGCTGCAGCAGCGCGTGCAGGCGCGCCTTCGCCCTGCGCACACACACGCTCGCACGCAAGCCCCTTCGCCATCGCCTTCGCCCTACACACACGCACGCACGCTCCTTCGCCATCGCCTTCGCCCTACACACACGCACGCACGCACGCTCCTTCGCCATCGCCCTACACACGCACGCACGCATGCTCCTTCGCCATCGCCTTCGCCCTGCGCACACACACGCCTTCGCCATCGCCTTCGCCCTACACACACACACGCGCACGCACGCAAGCCCCTTCGCCGTCGCCATCGCCATGCGCACACACACGCTCCTTCGCCATCGCCTTCGCCCTACACGCACGCACGCTCCGTCACCACCGCCTTCGCCCTACGCACACACGCACGCATGCTCCTTCGCCATCGCGTTCACCCTACGTGCATAGACGCACGCACGCTCCTTCGCCATCCTTTTCGGTCGACACGCACACGCACGCACACGCACGCTCCTTGGCCGTCGCCGTCGCCCTACACACGCACGCACGCTCCTTCGCCATCGCCTTCGCCTTACACACGCACGCACGCATTCTCCTTCGCCATCGCCTTCGCCCTACGCACACACGCACGCACGCATGCTCCTTCCCCATCGCCTTCGCCCTACACACACTCACGCACGTATGCTCCTTCGCCATCGCCTTCGCCCTACACACACACAAGCATGCACGCTCCTTCGCTGTCGCCTTCGCCCTACACACACTCACGCACGTATGCTCCTTCGCCATCGCCTTCGCCCTACACACACACAAGCATGCACGCTCCTTCGCTGTCGCCTTCGCCCTACACACACTCACGCACGTATGCTCCTTCGCCATCGCCTTCGCCCTACACACACACAAGCATGCACGCTCCTTCGCTGTCGCCTTCGCCCTACACACACTCACGCACGTATGCTCCTTCGCCATCGCCTTCGCCCTACACACACACAAGCATGCACGCTCCTTCGCTGTCGCCTTCGCCCTACACACACGCACGCACGCATGCTCCTTCCCCATCGCCTTCGCCCTACACACACACAAGCATGCACGCTCCTTCGCTGTCGCCTTCGCCCTACACACACTCACGCACGTATGCTCCTTCGCCATCGCCTTCGCCCTACACACACACAAGCATGCACGCTCCTTCGCTGTCGCCTTCGCCCTACACACACGCACGCACGCATGCTCCTTCCCCATCGCCTTCGCCCTACACACACACAAGCATGCACGCTCCTTCGCTGTCGCCTTCGCCCTACACACACTCACGCACGTATGCTCCTTCGCCATCGCCTTCGCCCTACACACACACACACACGCACGCACGCTCCTTCGCTGTCGTCTTCGCCCTACACACACGCACGCACGCATGCTCCTTCGCCATCGCCTTCGCCCTACACTCACACGCACGCACGCACGCTCCTTCGCTGTCGCCTTCGCCCTACACACACGCACGCACGCATGCTCCTTCCCCATCGCCTTCGCCCTACACTCACACGCACGCACGCACGCTCCTTCGCTGTCGCCTTCGCCCTACACACACGCACGCACGCATGCTCCTTCGCCATCGCCTTCGCCCTACACTCACACGCACGCACGCACTCGCCACTCGCCACTTACGTTCACTTCTTCACTATCGTGGAGATGATTTTATGCCCTAAAATTTTGTAAAATATGCATTCATGACCTAAAAATTCTGAAATATGCACTTTAATATGCAACTAAAATTAATATTTATACTTTAGTACGAATATTTCATACTTTTATTTGAGTTGGCAATAAGTACATACTGACTGGCTCATCAATCGTCCGATGAACAGATGAGTTGTTCGCGTGGCGTGCTTACTCACTTGGTGTGCAGCGCGGAGGCGTGCTGCGAGGGGTCGTGGTCGAGCAGGCCGTCGGTGTGCGCGCTCTTCACCATCTGCACGAGGATGGGCGTGAGCTCGCCCTCCAGCGCCAGCAGCCCCTTGGCGAAGGCCGCCGCCGTCATCTGCACGCGGCCCTCGTCCGACGCGTACATCTTGAGGTCGTGGCGGAAGGTGGAGTGCAGCCGCAGCAGCCCCAGCCCCTGCGTGCCCGCGTACTCCCCTGCGCACGCCCACACACATGGTGTAGCGGTTAGCGTAACGGACTGCGGATTCAAACCCGATCGAAGCCGTGGATTTTTAAGGGCGAAAAAATCCTTCGTACGCCTTCCTTCGGAGGGGAAGTAAAGCCGGCTGTCCCATGTTAGTAGATTTATTGCATGTAAAAGATCCTCAAGCCTAAATGAAGCCTCTGAGCTAAATTCTAATCGCCTGTTTCGTCGCCCAAGATAATACCTTCTTTCTCCGCTAGTTGGTGAAAGGAGCGTAGCGAAATTTGCGTGGTCAGACGGAAGAGCAGGCCTCACGGCCTGAGTTACGCCACGTAAAATAAGGCATCAATTCAATTCAATTCAATACACACGTTAGCAATGGGGGCACACCGGCTCGGCAACAAGGGCGCACCGACACAGCAATAAGCACATACTCGCTCAGCAACAGGGGGGTCTGACGCGGCAAAATGACGCACCGACTCATCTATCAGGGCACATCTACTCGTCAACAAAGACACACCGAATCGGCAACAAGGGCACACCGACTCGACAACATGGGTTCACCAACTCGTCTATAAGGGCATATCCTCTCGTCAGTACCGAATCGGCAATAACGGCAAACCGACTTGACAAAGGCGCATCCACTAGTCAGGAAAGACACACCGAATCAGTAACAAGGATACACCGACTCGGCAACAAAACTCGAAACAGCAACTTTCGGACTAGATATTAAGTTCTACGAGTAGAACTTGTGATGAGTCTCTCCCGACAGTTGTGTTAAACGTTGCAGATATATACCTGCTGTTTCTGCTGTTTCCATTGTTTGTGGCAGATTTGTGAGTCTTCAAAAGGGTACATGTTAAATTCAGAGATAATTAAGGCATCTATCATTGGAGGTTTGTGCTGAATGCTTAAAGGGCGAATAAATTTGTAAAGAAAGAGTGTGGAAAGTAAAGAGTGTTGACAATTTTTATGTAACATCTTCCAAAAACTGAAAATGAAATCTGTTATGACTATTACAACTGAATTTCAAATGGTTCTTCATTTATTAGTTTTATTTATATTCATAATTTTGAAATTGTTAAAAATTTCAATCCCTAAAAACTTTGTGTGTTCTTTTGTTTACATTTACATGATTTGCCATTTGCATTGCGACGGCAAGAAAACAGACATAACGTGCTGTACAGGTTTGGTGATCGTATGGCATACACAGTCCTGCTTTCCTTCGTATACCCAAAATAAGTTCCGTCAACAGTTGTTAACCCTTTGCACTCGTAAGCAACGAGCGTAATACACCTGCTACAGCTCGTAGGGCATGTCAGAGGTGCCACAAGAATAATGGCCACCAGTTCGTAGCAGTGTTTTCCTGGTATGTAAAATAAAGCTTTCATTGTTGAAATGGCTACTATTCTATTTTGAAACAATGTTGACGCAATAATGAGAACGAGCTAGAAAGAGGGAATGCCGAGTATCAGCTTCGAGCTGTGCAGTTTTTTTCTATTGTCATCCTCGACATGCCTTACGAGTTGTAGGAGCTTGCAGTGCTCAGAAACCTCTGACCGAAGAGAGCATTCATGGGTGGGTGGCGTGTCACACATGCCCTACGAGTGCAAAGGGTTAAGAGTTTGAACTCTTTGGCATGCCAATTCATCGCTTGCCTGTGAGGGAAAAGATGCAAAGAATAGGAGAATAAAGAGTCGAGCGAAGAGAAGCGTAGGTGATTACCTTGTCCTCCGGGATACATGCAGCGGAACATGCGCCCCAGTTGCTCGGCCTGAGCGCGTCCGGCAGGCGTCAACTCTCCGCCCCACTTCACCACCAGCAAAAGCCCCGCCTCCTCCTCCGGCCCCGCCCCCGCCCCCGACTCCGCCTCCTCCTCCGCCTCCTCGGCCGCCTCCGCCGCCGCGCGCTTCCGCTGCGCACAGGACAGGAATCGCGTGAACGTCATACCAGTGGTTCGTTTAAGGGGACCCCGCACACGAGCGTTGCGTTGACGCGCGTTAAATAACGTGCGTCAAGTAACGCGCGTTGTAGAATGACTTAATAATAAGAATAACTATTATTCTTGCGTTCTTCTTGTGTTCTTGCGCCCTCGTTGCGGAACGCCACACGAGGGCTTTTGCCATTCCGCAAAAGGACGTTACTTATCGAACGTCAAACGCGCGTCAACGTAACGCTCGTGTGACAGGCCTACGTCGACGCAATGGCAACAAACATTGCCGCTGCGGATTCTCTGAACGAGAGGTCCAAGTTTTCGATTTCTGATTGTGGCGTGTTTTCAACACTTAGCTCTATGGCCAATTCAGCCACTGTGTGGAGGAGAATTCTAGCGGCCAGCTTCTCTGATCTATAAGTTTCCATGGTTTCTACAATGACGCAGAAGCATCCTAACAAACGGTTCACGGGATGTGCGAGATTTCTCCTTCCTCATCCTTGAACCCTACTCACTCGTTCCACTCCTACTTCCAATCCTGCCGCGTCGGGACTCGAAGCTAGGACCTCCCGGTCAGAGGGACTGCAGTGACATCAGTTGAAGCCCTGATCCATCTCTCCCGGTCTGAACCAATTGGAATGTGACACATTTTCACGGGCCTTGTGATTACCACCGCCTGTAATAGGTACACGCGTTGCTTCTCACCGTCAGCGGAGGCGGCGGAGGCGGCGGGGGCCTCCGGTGACGATGCCGGCGGCGGCGGCGGCGCTCGCGCGCGCGGCGGTAGCTGCTTCATCTGCACCTTGCGGTTGATGCCCGAGAAGTAGCCGTACCTGCGACAGCCACACGCTCCATCTACACCAGTGCTCAACAAAAACCGCATCACCTCGCTCGCAGGTGTAATCTGCAATATAATTCTCAAAATACACCACTTGATTTGCAAAAATCGAGTGAGTTATGAAGATAATGGAATCAAAATATCAGATAATCTACATTAAAAATATGATTATCAATTTTTGAGAGCGTTTCGAATTAGGAAAACACAGAATGTTGATTTTCAAGTGATGCTGTTTCTTTAAGCACTGCTGTATACGTACGTATGTACTATGGCTGAATAGCCTCTGACGAAGCCAGGGACTACCAGTGCAGCGGCGTCCCGGCCTCGCGGCCATGGAGTACTTGTGATTAACACATAGACTTCCCTAAGCCATATTCTGATATCCTCAACCTGAGAAGTTAGATGTATCGTCACACAGCAACAAATACTGGGACATTGCGAGGAAAGCGCACACTATAATGTTGCCCGACCGGGAATCGAACCAGGGGTAGCGTCATGGAAAGCGAGCTCACTGACTAATGAGCTACCTGTGAGGACACCCGCTTTATGCTGACGGCAAATAGCCTCTGCAAGCGCCATTCCTAAACATCACTTCTGTCAGGTGCATTATATGTCATTTCCTTCAATTAAGAGCGCATTATGAATAGAGCTGGGCAAACACACTCCATTCCAACTGCAACGAGACCAGCGCGCCGAGACGTCTATGCTCAAGTATGCTAAATGGTGCACGGCCATAATCGAAAACAAACGATAACGATACGAGGCTTGTTTTCACGGAAGAATTGACGCCGGATGGCTAACATCTCGAATACGAATAGCAGCTGCAGCAGCTCGTCTCATATTTCGATCGCGGAGTCCTTGTCTTTGTATGTATGTGGATTGCGAATGGGTACCGGTTGTCTCACACCTCGCGCAGGTGTGGCAGCTGCAGCATTTGGAAAGGCATCTCGAGCGTCGAGTCCTTGGCTCTGTGTATGGGATGGAGGGTGAATGGGTAAAGTAGGCTCACATCTCGAGCACTTGTTGCAGCTGCAACAGCTGTTAGCGCATTCGAGCGCGCAATCCTGTATTAGTGTCTGGGATGGAGGACGAATGGGTAGCGGATTCCTCACATCTCGAGCACGTTTCGCAGCTGGAGCAGCTGGTCGCGCGTCTCGAGCGCGGAGTCCTTGTCTCTGTGCGTGGGATAGAGTGGTAATGTATTACAGATGTCTCACATCTCGAGCACGTTCCGCAGCTGCAGCAGCTGGTCGCGCGTGTCGCGCAGCTCGGGCGCGGAGTCGTGCAGCAGCGCGCGCACGGCGTCCAGCACCTCCTGCAGCTGCGCAGGCGTCTTGAGCTTCACCTCCGCGCGCCCGCCGCTGTGCTTGCGGAAGATCTCCATGAACCTGCACACACGCACACATCGCCCCACTGCAGAGCCACTCTCTCAGTCTGAATCAGTGAAAAACTACTGATTGACGGTGACTATTCACTGATGGGTCGGTTATAATCCTGCCACTCACAATTAGTGATCTGAACTGAACCAATCAGTGAAAATCGGGTGTACTTTTTAAATCAGTGAAATCTGTGAAAATAGCAGCACCTGAACGACTAAACGATCATTGAGCGATGGCAGCGCGGCACTTTTACCACTGACGACCAGTGAAATGCTGGTGGTCATTAAGAAAAGGTTCGCATATTCTCTAATTGTCAGCGAAACTACACATTTCGACAGACGTTATCAGTGACTTCGGCTCTCACTGATTGAATCAGCGACAATTTCACTGATTCAGATTCAGAGAGCACGCATAGGCTGGCAGCCAGCAAGAAAATCCACGTATGATAAGCTCAAAGCTAAAACGTTTTGAGACGTTAGCTAGAGGAACATGGAAACTTAAGTATGGCGGCCTGTGGGTGTTGCACTTCACAATTCTGTGGTCTCGGGATAAAAGTTCTTAAGTCATGTTTTGGCAAAATTGGGTGAAGTACTGAAACTACAAGTTAAGTATCTATATTTTATTTTAGTAAAACGACCGAATTCAAATGTTGCCTCCTTAACGACAAAAAAGCGTAGGGAAATAGTGTTGAGCATAGGAAGAAGCGTTGGCTCAATAATATTTAACCCTTGTTTTCTCCAAACTAAGATTTTTGACTTAAGAACTTTTACGCCGTGACCACAGAATTATTTGAATGTGTCAAAAAAACTATGCCATTGGGAATGAGGACGCAGCTAATTCTGGTTGTATGCCATACCGATGGACCATCTCAAACTGTACGCCATATTGAATTCAAAAGGTCATTTTTTAAATCCCCTCTTGTATTACTAGCTCAACGCTAATTTTTTTGTCTAATGGTAGAAAATTATTTTTCATTGCCTATTATGACCACGCCATACCATGTCGGTGTCTCTAAGTAGCCGCCATACTGATTCAAAAATACCCTATTTGTTTAAAGATGACCACATCGTTATGGCATACAACTCCTTCACACTTTGGCTTTCTAACGAAATATACAACAAGAATGAGCTGCGTCTTTATTCCCAATGGCATAGTTTTGTTTCAACAAATTCAAATAATTTCTGAAGCGTAACGCTGACACCAATAGGCCGCCATACTTGCGTTTCCTTGTTAGTTATAACACTAGCTAACTTCTCAAAGAGTTTTATATTTGAGCTTATCATACGTGGATTCTTTTACTGGCTCCCGGTCTAGCAGTTTCCACAACTGCCTTCTTGCAGAACAGATTTTCTACAACGTGGTTGATTGACTCATTCACAACGAAACATCAACGAAACCAATTTCCCATGTCCTTGAATTTATGCGAGAGTTTCTTGACAATAAGTCAATTAAAATAAAATATTTGTTTAAGCCAACGTTTGGTATTTCATCTTCGCCAGAGCTATAGATAAATACTTGCAATAATAATTCTATATTTTAAAATACTATGATTTTCAAAAACAAACACGTGGAGAAACATTTTGTGAATGTTCACCTGAAAACAATTTCAAACCAAATTTATCTCACGTTTACAATGGTGTATTTATTGTACTGCGTTGCACTAAATATCACAGAATTTCGTTTTCAAATTATTCACGGGTGAACTTGATAGTTTTTATATAATAATTATTAAGGTTTCTAAAAATATTTATATTATCATACAAGATCATCTTTGTATTATCATACAAAAAATGGTAAGAATAAGCTGACTTTAATTATATTTCATTGTACAATTTTGAAGTGCACTTAAAATTTAGGGAAAAGGCAAACAAAATTATAATTAAAATTATAGCATATACGGATGAGCTGTTTTTTTATTAAAAACTACTGATAGCTGAATATTTTGGCATATTCAATTCAATTTATTGAAATATATTATGTAGTTCAGCCGATTTGCAAGCATCCTCGCCGTATTTCGGATTGCAGGGTCTACTGCAGGCGCTGCCAGGCCCATTTGAATCGCTTATTTATCTATCGTTCATTAAGAGCAGACATATCATTGATGGTGTGGGCGGAAATACAATCCGTACAAGTTATCTTGAGTTCCTGAATAGTTACATCTTCTGATGGCAACATTTTCAAAAATTCGCCCCAAGGGCATCGAGAAAGGAGATATCCGCGAGGGAGTGTGACTTCAGAGGCGGCGATGTAACGGTTAGCGTATCGGACTGTTATACCCAAGTTCGCGGGGTTCAAACCCGATCGAAGCCAGGGGCGAAAAATTCCTTTGCACGCCTTCCTTCGGAGGGAAAGTAAAGACGGCTGTCCCATGTTAGTAAATTTACTGCATGTAAAAGATCCTAAAGTGTAAATGAAGCCTCTGAGCTAAATTCAAATCACCTGTTTCGTTGCCCATCTCCGCTAATTGGTGAAAGGAGCTTAACGAAATTTGCGTGGTCAGACGGAAGAGCAGGCCTCGTGGCCTGAGTCTCGCCAAGTGAAATAAGGCCATTCAATTCAATTGAATTCAACCTCACCTGGGGTGGCGCACCTCCAGCTTCATCTTCTGCTTGGGCGTGCGGTCCCCGTGGCGGATGACGGCGATCAGGCAGCGCAGCTCCATCCTGCGCCCGCGCTCAACGCCTCTCAACACTTCGCTCAACTTCCCTCATTCTACTTCAACTAACAATTTCATTACAATTTCAAGAAAACAAACTAATCAAACTAGTCTTGGAAAAAGAAGAATTAAAAAACAGCTTGATTTACTAGATACAATTTCCATCAAACTTCGTTTTTACAAAACATGATGACCAGACTTGTTGCGTTTTGTACGGTAAAATCAAGTTATCTTCAACTTATTGAATAAAACGCGTGCAATTTGCATCACAGCGCCTCAACAAGTCAATACTCAGTGTCAGTAAACAGTGGTAGTGCCACTTGTGAAGCTTTTCTGGAATGGTTCGGCAAGGCTAGTATTTTACGTTTAAGCTATTGAGGAGCGTGAATTGACAAATAACCTATTTAGGCAAAAAAAAAACACCTTGAAATCGCACGTCAATATCACGAACGATAAATTTTGAAAATTACAAAAAATCGTGTGCGCGGAAATGCCTGTTTCACGGTGCCCTGTGAAGTATTCGATTTTTTGAAACAAGCACGTCATGCATTCATAGTCAGGTGACACATTTCCATAGAAGTTTATTCATTAGTGTAAACTGCCTTCATTTCTTCATCCAGAAACATTATAGTGGAAACCAGCACAGCTGGTTCCATTTTTTACGAAACATCGGAAATTGAACCATGCAAATCAGGCTTAATCCTACCAGCTTTAGCATTCACATAAGAGAGGGGAGCAAATTTTTAACGGACGGGGGGTAATCTTTTAACAAAATCATTATTTT
This sequence comes from Acheta domesticus, assembly GCA_031308135.1. NCBI lineage: Eukaryota > Metazoa > Arthropoda > Insecta > Orthoptera > Gryllidae > Acheta > Acheta domesticus. Next base: position 133,809,156 of record JAHLJT010008756.1, on the reverse strand, counting down.
ATTAGCATTGATATGTTCACGAAAATTACTAGTACTCAAACGTTCTTATACAAATATAAATTCACCAAAAAACATAAAATTATAGTTTAAAAACTTAATCAATACTCAGTCTTTATCCAAATTCATTGAATAGCACCCTCTGAAGCACTGCACTAAAGTTTCAGGATGATGCCAGCGTGTTGTGTTAAACTCAATTCAACTGTGGGACACTTTCTTTCCTTTTGCAAAAAATAGCATTTAAAAATAATGTACGTGCCATGGAGACGTAGACAAGGTATATTTACCATATGTTAGATTGAAGAGAATAATTGAAAAGAACGACAAATGTTAACGGAAGATGACATCAGTTTTTTGTGAAAGATCATGATCAAATTTGCCCTCCCTCTCAATACTTCAGGATCTAAGACAAAAGAGGCAAAACTTTGTTGATGGAAGTAATACTTTAATGGTGTGACGTGAAATGAAAGCTTCCGCACTCACATTTTACCGACCGTGGTGGGCACAATGGGCGGGTCGTCCAACTGAAAAGGCACGGACCACGGGATGTGCAACGTCGGAGCCAATTTCCTCAAGATCATATTTCCCAGGATCCTTGCACAATCGTCGTAATACTTGTTTGAATTCTTCACAAAGCTGAATCCATTCACGTCACAAACATACGATTTTCCGTTGGCTCTGTCAAGAAAGAAAGAAAGAAAGAAAGAAAGAAAGAAAGAAAGAAAGAGAAATGGTTCCTGAAGCTGCTAGGATCCAAATGTTCAAAAACTTCTTTGAAATCATGAATTAGTATTTTTTTGATCTCAACTGTGATATTTCACTCAGAAACAAAAACATACGAGGGTTGGAGCATAAGTCATGGCAATTATTTATTTTGTGAGAATAAATTTGTGAGTACGGGTCGAAAATGTATGAAGTAAGTGCGTGGACATATAACGTCACACCAAAATTGTCGTTCTCATATTTATTAAAGCATTTGAAATGACAGTACTGGTTTCATATTACAAAGCATTTTAGTAATACGAGTTCACAACATTCCAAAAGCATTATATACCGTTTCTAAAGGCCCGATTCGGCAGGTGTTCGATTACTGCACATGCCAGTCTGTCCGCACACTCACAGGTCGCCACGTGCGTTGCTGATCACTGGTTGCTACGCGTCCTCACAGAAATTCTCGTGGCCATCTCGTGACTGTCCGGTATGGAAGGACATTATTCGCAAGAACTTCCACCGATTCCCTGCGACATTCTCGAGCATTTCTTCCTTGCTGGAAACACGTTACATTCATCTCGTACAGCGGTAGTTGGACAACCGATTTCACGTTGCTTTCTGTACTAATAGAAACACTCACAGAGACCTCTGTGAGTGTCTCTATGTTGCCAAGACTTCTGCCCCAACCCTCGTGTATCATTTCACAGGTACCCAAAAAAGGTATGATATCCAAACACTTGACGTTTTTCTGTGTATTTGAAAGCTCGCACCACTCTACAATTTTTTTAAATTGCGAAAAACCACCGTGAAATGGTCTTTTTTGTTTTCGGGGTTGTTGTCAGGCCTAAATATTTGGGACATGCTTCTCTATGTATGCCAACGCGCTGAACGAGAATCTGAAGCCAGAATCGCGACATCACATTCCAATTTTTTAAATAGCAAAAAATAGTAAAATTTTATTTTTTGTATTCGAGGGATGTTGTCGGACCCAAACATTTGACACATGTTTCTCTATGCATATCGACGCACTGAATCCGAATCAGAGGCCATAATTACGCCATCACCCTCCATTTTATTTAAATCGCGAAAAGTCACTGTGAAATTGTATTTTTGGTTTTCGGGGGTTGTTGTCAGACCCGAAGACTTGAGACATGTTTCTCTCTATATATATGGCGACGCGCTGAATCAGAAACTGAAGCCAGAACTGCGCCACCACCCTCCAGTGATTTTAAATCGCAAAAAAATCACGGTGAAGTTTACAATCTACAATTTGTCAATTTGACAACTTGTCAAGTGTTTGGGACTGACAAGAACCCCTGAAATAAAAAAAAAACGATTTCACGATGTTTTTTTGGGATTTAAAAAACATTGGAGGGTAATGGAGCAATTGTGGCTTCAGATTCGGATTCAGCGCGTCGACATACACAGAGAAACATGTCTCAAGTCTTCGGGTCTAACAACTTTTTTCTGTGCCCCTATGTATTATTCAAGAAGCTAAGATTTATCAAAAAGTGCATAGATTACCACCAAAGTCTCACTGCACAAATCGCCGATTTTAAAACGACGACCAACAAAAAAAAACGAGAAACATAGAAATTTGCGTACTGTTTCATTTGTCGTTTTCCCCGCTGACGACCGGGAGAGATAGCTCAGTGCATCATTAGATATCACTACCTCTGACCGGGAGGTCCTAGGTTCCAGTTCCGACGGCGGCAGGATTTTCGACACTAGCTTGTCAGCTAGGTCGAATTCAGTCGCTGTCTGGAGGAGAATTCTGGCGGCCGGCTGCTCTGATCGGTGGTTTTCCGTGGTTTCTCCGATCAACCCCAGGCGAATGCCAGAGCAGTACCCTAACAAACGGGCTACGGACCGCGCGCGATCTTTCCTTCCTCTTCCTTGTCCTATCCACTTCTCTTACACACACACACACACACACTTACACTAACATGCACTACTCTACCACACATGCCGGGAGACCGGTCGGGAGCTTAGAGCTTATCCCGGCTGGGGCGGTGCCCCGCTGGTGGGAGATACCTGGTTGAGGGGAACCCTGCTAGTTGGCGCCGGATCTCGCCATCCAGCGGGGAAAGATCACCGCCACCTCCCGATGAAAAAACACAAACTGTACTTACGGGACTAATGATCTCAGTAGTTGACGCGCCCGAAATCATCATTGAACAATCAATCAACCCCCCACCCCCTGACGATCGCTACGCGCAGTGGCTGAAAGTGACGCGGCCCCACCTGAGCAGGTCGAAACCGCACACGGTCTGGCGGAAGGCCAGGCACACCTTGCGCGAGATGAGCTTCTCGGCGTTGGACAGGATGACGGCGGAATTTCGCCACCACCCTCCAGTTTTTTTAATTGCAAAAGACCACCATGAAATTTACAATTTACAATTTGTCAAGTGTTTAGGTCTTAGCACAACTCTCCCAGACAAAAAAAGTACAATTTAACGACGGATTTTTGCGATTTAAAAACATGGAGGATGATGGCGCAATTGTGGCTTCAAATTCGGATTCAGCGCGTCGAAATACACAGAGAAACATGTCTCAAGTCATCGGGTCTGACAACTTTTTGTCTGTGTGCCTGTGTGCAAGAAGCTAAGATTTATCAAAGCTATTGTCATAGATGACCACCAAAGTCTCACTGATCACTGATTTTAAAACGACGACCAACAAGGAAAAACGAGAAACATACAAATTTGCGTACGGCTTCTTCATTTGTCATTTCCCCCCTGACGATTGGTGTGCCCACCTGAGCAGGTCGAAGCCGCACACGGTCTGGCGGAAGGCCAGGCACACCTTGCGCGAGATGAGCTTCTCGGCGTTGGACAGGATGACCGGGTAGCGCACCTCCTTGCCGTCGGCGTCGCGCTCCACCTTGCCGTCCAGCGCCGGCGACTTGCGCGCCTCCGCGTGCGCGTAGTCGGGACCCACCGTGTACACCTGCGCATGCGCGGGGCTCGTCTGCTGTCCGCTCTTTCAATCAGGGTTGCCACATTCGGCGGAATTACGCTTCTTGGGCTGAAAAACGACTCATTCTCTCGGGACAAAAATTGACTTCGCGGAATACCGCAAGATGGGCGGAAATGCATCAAAACACGTGCGATTTTGGGTGGGTTTTCAAATTACAACAAAATTTTCAAAAAACGACAATGACGTTGAAAAATTTCGATTTTTTTAAGTTTTTTACTTCGTATATGATTTTTCATGAATCATTTGTTAATTCGTTTAAATTTACTTTGAGAAGTGTGATGTTAGTTTTTGGACCTCTAGTATAGGGTGTGTTCTAAAAGTCATAGCGTCTTTGTCATGTACAACAAGTATATAAATATATCACATTGACAGTACTTGCAGTTAATTTTAGAACACGCATTTTAAAATAAGTCATCTTTTCGAAGTCCGGTGTCACTGCATGCATTTTCCGTTACGATGACCGCTTTACCATCGAAGCCGCCAAACATATTTTCACTAAACGCATTTTCTCTCTTTGATCTCACATGCAATGACATGGAATTCTAGAGCAAAGACTACCTTTAAGCCAAGGTGACGGCCTAAGGGGCAGAGATGACGGAGGCTGTTTAATAAAAGTTGCGAATAAATAAATAAATAGAAGATGTTGGGGCAATAACATGATATGCCACATTTCTGATGAAATTGAAATATTAGTGTATTTCGACGCCCCATAGATGTACCTAAATGTTGGTTTTTTTATTTTAAAGATTCACTGCAAGATGGCAGCTATATTCGTAAATTAATGTTCTTTATACCTACGCGTAGAATGCAATGTTTAAACCTTTACTCTCCGTTTTCTCAAAACTTAAGTATTGCGGCATAGCATGTAATTTCTCCGAGGTCTTCAGTTCTCAGACAGTCCTTGGTAAAGTGCTAGTTTATTTGATATTTTCCTCATTCTCACCTTGACGTCGGTTCCGTCGGTCGGCATGAAATCCTCGTAGATGTAGGAGCCCGTCTTGCGCACGCAGGACTCCGGCGAGTACACGCTGCTCCGGCTGCCGATCTGCGCACACGCGAGCACACGTGAGCCAGCAGGTTGTGAAATATTTCATAATAATAATAATAATAATAATGATAATAATAACATAAATAATTATAAATAATAATATTATAATACTATTGATATAATAATTTTAATACTATTAATATAAATAATATTAATATTATATTTAAGAATATTATTATGAATAATATTAATATAAATAATTTCATAATAAAATGTTTCATTTGGCATCGTGATATGTGCATACTCTGAAAGCTGTTCTATAAGCATTCCATTGAAAGTTAGACTGCCATCGGTTTGATTAATGATTTGGTGGTGTGAGTCTGCTAAGAACACAATGGCACAGTGGATCTGGTAAGAAGAAATGTAATATCCGGGCAACAGAACGGCTATGTAGGGTTCCACAGAAGGTTGATATACAAGTCTCATCGGTTCCTGATGGGATGAAATTGATTCCTGATAAGAACATCCGGGTTTGACTACGGAATCTTACTTGACCGACGACCCAAACCTCAATAACGCACAGAATCAACGTAAGTAATAGAGAAACAGAGTCGAAGGGATGTCCGCAAACTTCCGTCCTTTTTGAGACTTTTTGAGAGGCTGTTAGTGATAAGTTATATTGACCGCATTTTAAAGAATCGGACAGACTTCAAACAATTAATTATAAAAATATTAGTTGACAATTTTTTATAAAACACAATATTAAAGCATACATGGCGATTCGAAATCTGTCCGTTTCTTCACACGTGCTCAATTAAGTGTTTTTTTTTTTTTTTTTTTAGTTTATTTATTTATGGTCGCTTTTTAACAGCTTGGTCATCAGCGACCTCAGTTTGTTTACATCAGAATATTACATTTCATAAGGTTACAAACATGGTATCATTTCACAGTAAGCATTATATCAATATATCATTAAAAAATTTGTCTCATTATTATATTACATTAAACAGCTTACTTATTTCTAGTAGTTCCAAAATTTTTTTACAACCTTCTTCTGATTTTAACAGAGAATATAAGCTGCCTTCTATTTTTAATGCTTTTCTGACATTATCAAGTTCTTGACACTCGAGAATAATGTGAGAAGTAGACATGGTAGCGCCACATTTAGGACAGGGTTCCGGGTTAGAATTTTTGAACAGATGACAATAATTTAGATTAAAGTGACCGATCCTTAATCTTGTTATGACGACTTCTTCTCTTCTTTTGAAATTTGATCTTGGTAGACTTGGTTCCAGGATAGAGTTTCTTACTAGGTGTAGCTTCGTAGACCCCATCTTCCATTGTGAGTTCCAATATTTTAACGAAGAGTCCTTGAAAAGATTTCTTATATCTTTTTGGGTACCATGAATTTGATGGTCAACATTTGGTAATGATGTTGCCATTTTTGCAGTTGTGTCTGCCTTCTCATTTCCAGCAATATTTTTATGAGAAGGAATCCAAACTATTTCTATTTTGACTCCTTTTGTATTTTGGATAAATAAAAGTTCTTGGATAGTTTGGATTATTGGATTGCTGGTGTATCGGTTTTCAATGGCTTTAAGTGTTGACATTGAGTCGGAAAATATGACAATAGGCATGTTGTTTGCAGATCTGATACTGCTTTCAATGGCTTTGAGCACTGCCCATGCTTCACATGTGAAAATGGAAAAGTAGTCCGGGAGACGAAATGGAATGGCTTCATTATCATTTGTTAGAATTATTGCACAACCAGCTTTTCCATCTCTTTTTGATCCGTCGGTGTAAACTTGGTAGAAATTGTCATATTTTTGGAGCATTTCTTTTATCGCATCCTGTGCATTTGGATTAGATTCAAAGGAAGTGCAAGAAATATTTCCTAGTTGGGTGTTTATGAGAATCTTCAAGTCTTGCCAGGGTGGGATGGGATGTAAACGTTTAGGTAAGCTGAGTGGTTTAACAATATTAAAGTCATTCATGTATTTAAGGAGTCTTTCTCTCAGGGGTATTGGGGATTTTGGATGTGTTTCGTACATGATTGTTTTTGGTTGTTGGAAAATGGTAGAGTTTGTGGGGTTGGGTGGGATACTGAACGTTGAATATGCATAATTCAGACATTGTAACTTGCGTCTTAGTGCTAGTGGGATTTGTCTTGCTTCCACTAGTAGGCTGTTGCTGGGACTAGTTCTAAAAGCACCAAGACTTAAACGACAAGCACTGTTAATTATTGGATTCAGTGTTTTTAATATGTTTTCTGAAGCTGAATTGTAAATTACTGCTCCATAGTCTAGCTTGGATTGAATTAGTGCCCTATATGTTTTGATTAGGCATTCATACTGAGCGCCCCATTTGATGGAGGACAACATTTTAATAACATTTAATCTCCTAACACAATCCACCTTTAAAGCAGATATATGATGTTTCCAGGAGTATTTGGAGTCGAAGATCATTCCAAGGATTTTACATGTGTATGTCCTTTTAAGTGGATATCCTCCAATTTTCAGTGTAATTTCTTCATCCCTTATAGAGCGACTTTTGGAAAACACTATAAATTCAGACTTCGTTTTCGAAATGGAAAAGCCTGAATTATTTGCCCAATCACTGATATTATTTAGGGTTTCTTGCATAATGTTTGAGGTAACTGCTCAATTAAGTGTGTTTATACAAATAAATATAAAGGGACAAGGTTACAATATAAGAGTGAAACAAAGCCCTGGCGGCTTGGATCTTTGGTTAGCGTGCTCGCGTTCCATGACGCGTCGCCGTGTTCGATTCTCGCTCGGGACAAAAGTATTGTGTGTTTTCCTTGCAACGTCCCGGTATATGTTACTGTGTGACGATGAGAAAACTCACTTCTCAGGTCGAGAAGGCCAGATTACGGCATGAGGATGTCTTCGTGCTAACCACACAAACCCCCTTAACCCATGAGTCCGCGAGGCAGGGACGTCGCTGGTAGGCCCGAGCCCGCACCCGGGCTGTTGCGCCAAATACATACATACAACAGTGAAACAAAACCAAGGAAACTGTGCTAAAAATATTTAGAAAAATAGACACGGAAAAAGGCTGTTGATTTTCTGGTCACCTCCCCAGCAAGCTGATCCAATTATGACGAACGGAAACCTAATCCCGACTTTTCTCGTAGATCTCAAGTCAGGAAAAAATGTCCTCAATATTGTCCACTCCATCAAGGATACTTGGAGTTACATAATCAGGATCATAGAAAAACAATGGAATACAACTTGGAAAGAGTGCAAAATAAGCAGTATACATAAAATGATTAATGATTTCCATAAACTAAGAAACAACAAAAAACTCAATCGCAAAGATAAAGTGACACTTTCTCGAATCAGATCTGAACACACCAAACTAACTCACTGTCATCTGTTAAATTCCACAGCTCCCTTAAAATGTGAATCATGCAACGAACAACTGTCAATTGTCCAAATCCTTCAGTAATGTACAAAATATATCAGTGAACGCCAATCAATCCTGCAGATTGATAATCTTGAAGATATTTTATACTCCAGTGACTTTCAAGAAAAAATACTAACATTATATAAATTAGTAAAATTGTTTGACGATTTATTAGTCTGTCATTTGTAAATTACTGTTTCACTCTTGTTTAAATTGTATTTTCACTATGTTATTCAATCCTGTATCAATTATAGTATAACATGTATATTTGCAGTAGCTAATAACCTTGTCGTTGATGCGACTTTAAATAAAATAAATTAAAAAAAAAAACAAAAAAAAAACAAGAAATGTAGAGTGGGGGGAGCGGAGTGCGCGCACCTTCCGGAAGAGGCGCTGGCTGCCGCCGCCGGCGGACGTGGGGTAGTAAATGTAGATGTTGTGGTCCTCGGCGGACAGCGGCTTCTCCACGAAGGGCTTGTTGAACACCACGCCGTTCACCACCACCTGGTCCTCCGACTCCTGCAGGTCGCACTCTGCCGCACAGCGTTACGCACACCCTCACGCATCTTGCTCAACGTTATACGCAATTTTATTTATTTATTTATTTATTTATTTACGTCAAAAAACAGTTAAAAACTGCGTATGACGAGCTGTGGGGAGAAGTGAATTTTGTGCACGTTTTCATAATTCTGTGGTCTCTATCCTAAACCATATTCTAGTCGAATTTTGAATACAGAAAAGAGTTTTTTTTTCGAGTTTTGTTGACAAAATATTCGCTCCTATATAATAAAATATATTTTCAAAAGTAAATTAGCTATAAATTCCTGCCCTGAACCCTCATGTTCTTCATGAAAGAATAATACTTTTTGCCACGATATTATGAAAAACGATAATTTGAATAACTATATTTCCCACTGAAATTCAGAAGACGTGCACAAATAATGAAGTTACATTTATGTCCAGAAGCAAAACAAGGGACCATCTCAGCATTTGCTCAAGGATCAGGGAAACTGGACGAAAAACCTGATCGAGATGGGGCAAATTTCAGGCAAAGGTGGCATGGATCACGCTCAACGTTATGCACACCGTCACGCAAAGGTGGCATGCATCATGGTCAACGAACTATTTTTTTGAAATATGGTTATAAGGTTCTCAAAAAGTCAAAACAGACAATGCAAAATGGAATTGAAAGACACGTGAGCAGTTGCAAGTTATAAATATCGATTTTGTTATTTTTTCTGTTTTGCAATTTGAATTTTATCATTGTTAATTCTCGTGGCTGCGTTCCAGTGAGGTGAACCGGGTCCAGGAGAGAGCGAGAGAAAGGGAGAGCGAGCGCGAGAGAGAAAACTAGAGAGTACAAGCGAGTGAAAGAGCTAGAGAGAACGACAGCAAGCGAGAGAGAGTGAGAGTGAGAGAGAGGCGAGAGAGCTAGAGAGAGACGAGAGAGCTAGAGAGAGAGACGAGAGAGCTAGAGAGAGACGAGAGAGCTAGAGAGAGAGACGAGGGAGCTAGAGAGAGAGACGAGAGAACTAGAGAGAGACGAGAGAACTAGAGAGAGACGAGAGAGGTAGAGAGAGCTAGAGAGAGACGAGAGAACTAGAGAGAGACGAGAGAGCTAGAGAGAGAGACGAGAGAGAGACAGGGAGCTAGAGAGAGACGAGAGAGCTAGAGAGAGAGAGACGAGAGAACTAGAGAGAGAGACAGGGAGGTAGAGAGAGACGAGAGAACTAGAGAGAGACGAGAGAGCTAGAGAGAGAGATGAGAAAACTAGAGAAAGAGACAGGGAGCTAGAGAGAGAGACGAGAGAGCTAGAGAGAGAGAGAGAGAGAGAGAGTGAGCGAGAGAGAGAGAAAGCGCGCGTAGAGTAAAGGGGGACAAAAGGCAAGCGGAAGCGGAAGTGGCAGGCGGGCGGCGGACGCACGCGAGGGGTCGGCGGAGGCGCGGTCCAGCACTGCGTAGCGCGGGATCTCGATGCCCTCGCTCTCCAGGATGGAGTACACCTTGCGCCGCGCCTGCAACACACACGCCGCGCCCACCTATCTTCCCTTGCGCCACAAGCAGTTCGCGTGTTTCTGTAGAACAGGCGGTTGGTGTCTATAAAGTAGTTTCGGAGGAGGAAGGGCGAACTCGACAAATACAATATTCCAGAAAACCACATTATAACATTATCGCACAGGACGACCTCAACAAAATGAGTTATACATCTAAACCTACCCCTATTGAATCCATTTACCATTAGGGTAGAGATTCAGCTCATGAGTTTTATTATAACTTACACCTGGCGATTTTCGAAATGTATTCTGAACTATGTCTAGACCTCCCCCTTCAGTCGCGTTCCGTCTCCACCTTACCCCATCCTTGCATAAAGAATTGCTTTCCCTTCAATGTATTCCGATGCAGGCTCAAATACAAAAAAATATTTTTACCATTTTCTTTACATTTTCACTTCAGCGCTGTGAGCGAAATGAGACCCATCGTCTCGTGCGTTCTCTGAACTTTCGCTGGCGGTAAATTTGTTTTAAGTGATGGAACAACCCCTCCAGGGCTACTGAATACAATGCTTCCATTCATTGTTACGATCCTTTTTATCTCGGATCTCCACATTGGTAGGTAGTGATAAAATATCTCTTAACTGGTGACGTCCGGCATCTGAGACCGCAGAGGAAAAGTAAACGCTTAGCCCTCCTTTCTGGTACGTCGCAACATGTTTTTCTTTACAATACCTTCCTATCTCTTTTTAAACTACACTCACACGCGGGGCAGCGGATCCAGCGACAGCCGTTCACCTTTGAGAGCCACTTGAAGTTAAATAATGTGAAAGTGAAATAATTATATTATTTTCATTTTCCATTATAACAACATACCCTTTTATTTTCTAGTCTATTATAGCATTGTTAACGTGAAAAAAATTGACAAGTCAACATGAAATGGAACACCGAAAATAATCTGCCTAAAACTTTTGGGGTCTCACAGACCGCACGGCACCGGTAAGAGAAATTTGAGACCACGTCACCATTAACGAATATTATAACACGAAAAGTTCCCGAAATAGTTCATGAGTAAGATGTTTATTGGTGCTTGTCATAGCTCGCGCCTCAAGGAAACAAAAGTACTGTGCCACCCCCTAGTGACTAGCGGCGATCCTTCCCGAGCCTCTGCCGTTGGTGCGTCCTGCCTTGGTGAGCAGCACTACGTACCTTCAGAAACGGGCTAGGCTTCCATTGCAAAATTTCCTTCCTCCCTCCTTATACACATATAGCACTACACTTCTACACATAACTCGAGAGACCAGTCTGGAGCCTTGAGTTGTTTCAGAAGGGGTGATGCGCTGTCGGTGGAGAGACCTGGAGAGATATTGGATTTGCGATTGGAGAAATTTTGATATTTGAAGTCGTAGGCTTCCGCGGCCGGAGTCACGTGAATGATCTTGGCTGTCCGGGTGACAGCAGACCAGCCCTGAGGAAGACCACGATAAGATACAACACAGTCTTCGACGCGGCGTCACCCGGACAAACAAGATCATTCAAATTTGAATGTTGTGTTAGTATTCCCCAAATTCGCCAAGATGACAATTTTGAGAATTGAACACAGAAAGTCAAACTATATCATTAGGGGTCATCCATAAATTACGTAACGCTAAAGGAGGAGGGAGGAGGTCTGGGGCAGCGTTACGCTGCGTTACATAGAGATAGAGAAAGGGGTTACAAGCTCTCTGAATTTGAAACAGTGAAATTGTCGCTGATTTAATCAGTGAGAGCCGAAGTCACTGATATCTTCAGTCGAAATGTGTAGTTACGCTGACAAGCTGCGAATATGCGAACCTTTTCATAATGACCGCCAGCATTTCACTGATCGTCAGTGGTAAAAGTGCCGCGCCACCATCGCTCACTGATTGTTCAGTCGTTTACGTGCTGCTGTTTTCACAGATTTCACTGACTCAAATAGTGAAGTTTCACTGATTCAAAATGTGGACCCGATTTTCACTGATTTGTTCAGTTCAATTCACTGATTGTCAGTGGCAGGGTTATAACTGACACCATCAGTGAATAGTCATTGTCAATCAGTAGTTTTCCGCTGATTCACACTGAGAGGCGGAGGGGGGTATTGAAAATACTCGAAATTTGCGTTACGTAATTTACGGACGGCCCCCTACGGCACTCTACTAATGACCGTAGCAAGGAAAGAAGAGCCAATCCGTACCTGGATGTCGAACTGCATGTGCAGGTTGTTGATGATGAAGGGCGCCCGCAGCGCCGTGTAGGCGACGGCCTTGGCGAGCGGGAAGCCGCGCGAGTGGAACGACACCAGGCAGTCGCACGCCGGCCACTGCTCCACCGGCCGCTGCAACCCCACAAAGGCACACACTTTCTCGTGTTACTTTTTCTAGTTTTTTTTGCTCTGGGTTCGGTTTTCGGTTTTGCCCCACCTTCTTCCCAGCTACCATCTACTGCCGCTAAATTCACATTTTTTTGATATATTTTTTAATTTTTCGGTGTTCTAATGGTAAAACTTAAAACTAAGAATATTTTAGAAGAGTAAAACCTCGTCATGAATGAAAATCAACAGCAAATTTGTCCCACTCTCGTACTACTCGTAGTTTATTTCCTTAGCTCTTTAGGCTGGGCTATCTTTTCGGTTTTGCCCTAAGTCTTCTGCCATCTGTTGGCGCCTAAAGGAAATTATTTAAAACATTTTTTTCAATTTTTCGATCTTCTAATGGTAAAATTGAAATATGACTTTAAGAACATTACAGAAAATTAAAACCTGGTTATGTATGCAGATTTTTGTTGAAGAATATGAAGCCAATTTTGACAAAATATCGTTTGAACGTTTCTGAAAATGCACATTTTGAAGCTTTTGAGTTTTCGAGAAACATCATAAAAAGTTATTTCAAGTAACAGTACTCGCAAATGCGACGATGTATAAGAAATACCCGTAATTTGAATATTGACTGCATGTTAGATATTTCAATTTAATGACTTTTGTTTAATTTTTCAAAAATATAAGAAAACATCGAAGTGACATTTATGTCATATTATTCTGTACATTAGCACTAGCTGTTCACAAAATTTTAATTAAAAATTTGGAGCTCTACTCGACAAAATAGCGTTTGAGCGTTTCTGAAAATGCGAAGTTTCGAGCTCATTTGCACAGAAACCTTTTGAGATTTCGTGAACCTTAGAGACGTTATTTTATAAAATTAGTTGCACTCCGGACGTTGCGGGATCAGAGACAAAGTGGAAGAACGAGTTCAAATGTGTACAATTGAGCTCTGTGTTTAATTTGCGGCTTGCTAAATTTATTTCGACATTATTTATGTACGGTTTGTTGCAGTGAAGGGAAAATTTAAAATATCTTCAAGAACGCTATAGTTTTTATAAAGAACGAAAAAAAGTTAACAAATCCTTACGACGAATATCAGTTTAAAAGCGAAGAATTTGTGTTAGCGACAGACAAATAATTCTTTTCGAGCTAATTTAGAAATGTTTTCTCAATATTAGCATTCTCAAAACCTCAATTGGAAGTCAATTTGTGGATTAAATGGCGTGAATTCGTTTCCGTTTCTTCCCGTACAAATTATACGGTAATAAAATGTTAAACATTTTTTGTTAATCAGACAATATTGTTTTATGTAAAACGCGGTGACCAAAGGCTTTTTGTGTCCAATTTTGGACCGCAGAGTCAAGAAGCGTCAAAATTGCCTAAAAAAGAATATTAGAAATAATTTCGTTCACGGATCCACGTTGTCGTTTTCCTTGTTTTCACAGTAGGGAGTCGATTCCTTCGCGGGGCATGATACAGTCAAAAACCTATTTAACGTTTTAAACCTATTTAGTAGAGCCAAAAATTAAGTTTAAAAATAGAAATTGATCTTATGTACGCGTTTCATTATAATAACATCAAGTGATAGTGTTTCATAAACTACAGTAAGCATGAAAAAAGTTGCTTTTTATAATAATAATAATAATAATAATAATAATAATAATAAAAATGATAATAATGATAATCCACTTTTTTCATATAGGTACTATTGCTTTTGTGTCTACTTAATGCTGTCTGTAATGATACCGGAATATCGAATACAGCATTAATACTTTAAACAATGGGAATAACATATCACTCCTGAGCACGAGCGTGGAATCTCTTTCTCTAGAGAGGGGGGGGGGCGCTTTACAGACTGACGGATGTTCCCCTCCCACCAACTAAAGTTTGATTTTCATACGATAGCTGTGCTCAGGACATTGAGGTCATCGCAATGTACACTTTTCCTCTTATTTTGAGTGACTATTGGCAACGTTCAGTCGCAGTCGTGCTCTGTGCAAACACACTTATTCTGACGGCACAAAAATTATATCAAGATACGTTTGAGGTCAATGTAACAATACAAACTGTACCTCGTTTATCTTTATATCCACTTTGTTTCGTTTGTATAATGATTTATTCACTTTTATGCACCCACAACAATTATTTGGTTCCCAGAAAGCTTTCCTGCTCTTCATGCAGCGGTTGGTTACAGCCGTCAACGCACAACTTCCAAAGGTTTCCTCCACTTGCTTCCGTCGCAGGCGGCATCGAATTCGCTGCAAAATGGCGGCATTTCAGACAGTCTATGACTCTATGTACTTTTATAAGTCGTTATTTCCGCGGCTCAACCATAACGCCCCTTCTAAGTCCTTCTCTGGAAGTTTGCCGAAGTCAGCATAAGGAA